>JANVCC010010343.1:28201-61903 GCA_025345505.1 Todiramphus chloris collaris
GTTGCTAGGCAGATTAGAGAGCGGCGCCTTCCAGGAGCCAATGAGAGCCAAGTGGCGGCTGTTGCTAGGCAGATTAGAGAGCCGCTCCTGGAGGCTTTCCTGACGGAAAGGCCAAATTGTTGTTTTCCTTGCTTTTGAATAAAAACTCTCATGACGATGAGGCTGAAGTGAGAGCAAAATGACTCTTGCTTCGTTTAGGTTTTTGGAGAACAAGTGAAAAAAAAACTGTTCGAGAGACCAGAGGCTTTTCTACCCAAATCTTCCTTCTGTTTGACCCCCCCCCAGCCTCCCTGTCCCCAGAGCAGAGATGCTTTAAATGTGGACGTCTGGTGCACCCCAACGGGCTCCAGAATGAGGGGGGGACACTGCCCTAACCCATGCTCTCTGACAGTAGTGATGTTTGTGCGTCACTTGAACTACACAGAATCACAGAATCATAGACTGGTTTGGGTTGGAAGGAACCTTAAAGCTCATTCAGTTCCACCCTCCTGCCATGGACAGGGGCACCTCCCGCTAGAGCAGGTTGCTCAGAGCCCCAGCCAGCCTAGACTTGCACACTTCCAGTGATGGAGCATCCACAGCTTCCCTGGACATCCCGTTCATCACAGCGTCAGTCCTGTAGCCTGAGTCTTTGGAGGCCTTGTCCCTTCTAACTCTGGTGGAGATCTTCTTACCTGTGCTTGGGGTAGGGCTAGAAATACCCCAAGAAGCAACGCTTCTGTTTCTGTGAATGAACCTGTTATAAATGAGACCAAAATAGTCTTTAAATAAAAAAATAAAAATTTATTAGTGATGGGGAATGAGCAAGCAGCGCTGGGTGCGCAGGGAGTCTGCACTACATCAACACGCACGCCAAGATGTCAAGCAGGCAGGCATTTATCACACTAAATCATGCATATCCAACAGCATTAACTACATATTCATTGTGTGGGGTTGGATTATTATAATCAGGTCCAGGGACTCATTATCATAGGTCTCCTCCCTTTGGCACTTGCGCACTGGTGTCTGGTGGTCGTGGGCCGGGGTCTTCAGGAGGAAGGCCCCCAGTCTTCCTCGCAATGTACTTTTCACCTCTTGTCTCAAAATGATGAGTTGCGATGAAATCACAGGGTTGGTGTGACCTGGCTTGTCTGTGGGAGGCTCTCCTGTATTCCTCCCTGTCTGGGAGTTAGTTTCCCTTATCTACAAAGACCAAGACTACACAGGATTTATGAGAACCTTGATAACTCTCAAGGCTATGTAAGACAGGCTACAGCTTACAATTATGCAAGGCAAAGCACAGCTTATTGTAAGAAAGCAAAACACAACTTACAACTATGTAAAACAAAGCCCAGTTTACAACTATGTAAAACAAAACACAACTTACAACTATGTAAGACAAATCACGGTTTACAAGGCTACTAAACTAGGATTTATGAGGACATTTACAACTCAGGCCTCAGCCAGGCCTGTATCCAGTGGGAGCAGGAATGATGTCCTGGAGGGCCAAGTCCCCAGCAGGGCAAAATACATTTGGTACCTTTCTATACCTGATTTGGTGCTTTTATTAGAGCACAACAGCTTAAGTGATTGGTTTACCTGTTCCCTTTTAACAGCAACCCCCTGTTGTCACATCTTATTGACACGAATCATCCAATTTTCTCCATTACAAACCCATCCGGTGGCTGGACAGGGAAAGTGTGTCCATATTCCACTCTTTGTTTTCAACTTGTGCAGAGTGCTTCCCCTTTGAAGTCCATGTCTGTAAGTGGTAGGGCTGAGCTGGGATGTTTACAGGTGCCTCATCCTCTGGTCATGCCTCCACTGCCTCCTGAAGGAGCCTCGTACTGTAGAAGAGTCCTTCTACATTTCTGAGCTGTTTCTGTGGCTGGGAGATGGGGTTAACAGATGATTGTGCTAGGACACAGTCTGGCAAAGTAACCTACCTGTCTACTGTCTACAGCCTCTGGTAACCTGATGTGTTAAAGTCTCATCAGTCGTCGAGCAAACTGGAACTTAAGCGTGCATATTTGCCCAGGAGTTCTCTGCGGTGCCCACAAGGGGACTGGGACCTTTTTCCCTTGGTCATGGCCCATTTTTGTGACATCTCTGGGAATAATCACTAGCCTGTGTCCCCTGTCTTGCCCAGCACAGGAGCAAAGACATGTGTGGGAATGGTTTCACAGACATTCCTCTTGCTTCTTCCCCTAAATGCTAGCAACTGCTAGCATATCTACATAGTCATATCTACTGAGAGACATCAGAAACTGCAGGGTTTCCTTTTCACCTTAGCAAACCCAGACAGCTCTATGACACCATATCCTGGGTCAATATGGTGCCTGCAGTCCTGTGGCACTCCAACAAATTTTGATGGTGCTCAGGATTGCTGGGACCTGCAGGAACTTGCCATGTGATGAGCAAAGAACGGCAGGCTGGAAGTCTCCTTTCATTAGACAATGCCTGCATTTGATGTTCTCTCCAGGGCCCTGAAGTACAATGTTTGGAGAGGGAGCTAACAGTGGCTACACCAGAGCTAGGCTGCCCATAAAATGCTGCTAAGCTGTGGAACAAACAGGTGAATTATAAAGTCGTAGACTTCCAAGTTCAAAAGGATCAATACTGCAAAGTCCAACTGTCAAATGATTGTTAGTGGAAGCCTACAGGGACGAAAACTATCTCTATTAATAACCTGATTGTGGGACAGCATTCACTCTCAGCTAGTTTGTGGATGTTACCACGCTGGAAGAAGCAATTGATACACTGGAAGGCAAGGTTCCTAATGAGATTGTCCTTGACAGGCCAAGAAATGTATCAAAAGAAATGACACCAAGTTCAATTAATTTTAGAGCAAAGTCCTGATCCTAATGTGAGATAACCTCATGGAACAGAAGAGCTTTCGGACTGATTGTCTGGAAGGCAGCTTTGCAGAAAGACCTGGAGTTACTGTGAACAAGTGAACATGAGTCAGTACTAAGAGAGTATATTCTGGACTGTCTTAAAAATACAATAGTTAGCACATCAAGGAACGTGATTCCCTCTTGTTCAGCACTTGTGAAACTCCTTCTGCAGTACTGGGTCTAGTTTGGGACTCCCCAGGACATGGGAGACTTTGGTATACTGGAGCAAGTATGGGAGAGGTGGAGGCTGGAGCACAGCACATGGTGCTGAGACAAATGGTTTTGTTCTTTGCTGAAGTGGGACCCTATTGTGCCATTCAGCTACCTTTTGTCAGGTATGTGAGAGGCAGAGCTAGATTCTTCTTGAAGGTGCAGGGATAGAATCAGAACCAATGGACACAAAACAAGAAATTTCAGTTAGATATTCAGAAAAGATTTTTTGCAATGCAGTTAAAGACTGGAACAGGAACCCCGAAAAGTTCTTTAATATCTTATAGATTTTTCAGAACAGAACTGGAGAAGGCTTTGAGCATCTGCTGTAGTTTGGACCTGCTTTGAGTGGGAGTTGAACCAGAGATCTCCAGAGGTTTCTTCCAAACTATATTACTCTGTGATTTATGATCATCTAGTGAGTCTACAAATGATGGTTTTAAGAACACCCTACAAGGACCCTGCAGTCAAGTACTCCCAATTTCTACACTTCTAATACTTCTGCAACTCCCACAGAGACTGTCTGCCTGTTTTTCTCTAGCACCACTTCATTCTCCTCCCCTTAAGTACCTCCCAGTCTTTACCTCTGTCCTGTGTTGTTATTCTCTGTCTTAAAAGCAACTTGCTATTTAGTATCTAAAATACTTTTAGTTCCTCGTGACTGAGCCAACCAATTTAGCAGATGAATAAAACCTCAACAACCTTTGAGAAGAAAGCAATAGCCATTACTCCACCTAAAAACCTGGAATGAATACTCAAGGATTATTTGTTGCATGAGACTTCTTTTTGAACTGACAAGTGAAAGTTCTTAGGCTTTCGCCAACCCAATGCTATCTGAAACTCATCTCTTCTGCTGTTTCTACACTGACTTGAAAACAGGTGAAGCTTTTTCCTTGTGCTGATCCTTTCCCCAATGTAGATGTAAAATAGCTAACACCTTATAGGCAGAGGTTTGCAGACTTCTCTAGGTGGGAGATATCTGCAGTATGATTTGATAGCCTCACTGAGTCAGCATGATCTGACTGTTGAAGGAATTAATTGTTTATAAAAGGATGGACTGTCTAGACACTCCTTATCTAAGCAATCTACTCTGCTGTGATTTACCGGGTCGTGCTTATCTGATACAGCTTGGTGAAGAATAAGTCACATAACCCAAAGGTGTATAAACTCTGCAAGTCCCTCATTTGGGCAGAGTTTGAATCAGGGGAGTCCATCACTGCTGCTCCCTGCTCTCCCCGGTAGCTGTAGCAATAACCTGCTTCTGTCCTGACCTGATCTCCTTTCCACCCCGGCTATTCTGTGACACCAGGCAAAGTGCAAGTTGTAGATCTTGTAGAGACAGTGTGAAGTGTTGCACTAGGCTCTGGGAGAAATTTGGACTGTAGAGGCAGCACATGAAAGTGACATGGTTTACAGTCAAATAAGTAACTGCTCCCATTTCTTTGCCATAAAGTAGGATAAGCTGTAGAGTAATTTCATTTTATTTTCTTAAGTGCATTTTCTTTTGGAGTTGTGCTAGCCTTAGACATTTTGGTCCTTCCACTAATATCTATGTGTTTCACTGTATTCATTTGTTTCACTGTAACTTTTCTTTTCCTCCATGCTGGGAGCATGAAGAAGCACACACCGCTCGTGAGGTCTCCCTTTTCAAGCAACTACAACAACAGACACTTGGCTGTGGTGGTCAAATGTATCTTGTTTTAGAATCCTGCTATGGAAAAGGGGAAAAGAAAGGGAATAAGGGAGAGAGACTTAGTGATTAGAAAAGGAAACTAGAACAGCTTGAATGAAGATGAAATTAAGAATTATAAAAATGGAATATATACAAATATATACAAAACCAGTATCGAACCCAACCCTCTGATGGTAATTACATCACCCTCACCACTGATGTTGTGCAGGCACTGGGGGAGTCCCAGACTGGGCCCCACAGCAGACGGGAGCTGTGTTCAGGAGCTGGATTCTGGTACCAGGTTCAGGAACACACAGACTGGGATCAAAGGCTGAGGAAGAAATCAAACTGAGCCAAGCCAAGCAAAAGCTGGCAAAGCTGTCCAAGAGGGGAGAAGAGCCCCAAAGACCCTTTGGCTCCCTCAGCTCTATGCTGAATATGATGTCTACGGGCTGGAATCCCTCGTTGGTCAGTTTGGGGTCCCCTGTCCTGTCTGCTCCTCCCTGCAGGTGCAGCCTTTCACTTTCTGCACCCCCCAATCTGGTACAGAAGATCCAGCAGTGGCCTTGGTCTGCAAACCTATCCTTGGTAGTAACTCTAAACATAGGGTGTTATCACTGCTGGAAGCAGACACTGCCTGTGAGAACAGGCTGATAATTCAGAAAGTGCAGTTAGTTAGAAGAACTGAGCTGAAAAGTAAAATTACTGAACAGAATTAGTTCTCACTCAAACCAGGACACTTACCTTGATTACAAGTGAATGGCTGAGTGTAATGAGACATGGTCAGCAGGCTGTATTGAAATTCCCCAGCTGGTGTCTGCATAAAAGAAAGAGAAAACAAGTTTCCAGTTAGTACAATGTGAATAAAGCAAGCTGCTTTCACAAGGGTTAAGATTACTAGGATCTGATGGCCATCAATTACCACCATACTAGTGTTTATGATAATTTTTGTGTATTGAGTGTACACACCTGTGAAAACTCAAGCTATTTGCCCACTAATAATGTATAATGCAAGTGAAAGTATACTTGCATCTATAGCATGTATTTACCAGATGATGGTCAGGCAAAGTGGTGGAACAGAATGGGAGTAGCACAATCTTACCTCAATCAAGAGTTGAGTAACAGAGTGTAATGAGCTACGTCAGACAGGACTTTGAGAACAAGCTGAGTGCGAGGAGCCCTGGTGCAGATCATGGACTAAAAAGTGGCATAATAATACCTGAACCTGCTGGAAAGACATATCAAATATCATCTTGGATGTTTCTCACTCTTAGATCAGAACTTTGTAACTACCAAACATCCTATATTGTTGATTTATTAATAGTTCCAGGAACATCATCAAAGTAGAGAAAAAACGTGTTACAAACAAATATATGGACTATAGGTTGGAGTCTTCCTCTCTCCTCCTCTACTAAATAGTTAACGGTAATTTTGCTTATTTCTTCCTGATGCGTGGTGAAGGATTTCAGCCCAACCTGTGAATTGTTTCCCTCAGGAAGAGGGAAAGTATGAACAGTCAAAGTCAAGTTTTGATTCCTGCAGAACTGAGATTTGCAGTAGTGTCTGTTCGTCCTTTCTCCTCTCCACAGCTGCAAAATGGACTGATTGAGATCTGCAGACTCTGCAGACAGACCTGTGGGTTTCTGCTGGATGATGTGCTGAACACATCAGCAGTGTCTCTGTGACAGTGAAGGTCCATTGCATACTGGGCTATGCTCACAAGACTGTAGCTGGCCATTCAGGACAGGTGCTGGTTTCTTGTTGCTTGGTGCTTGTGAGGCTGCATCTGGAGAGCTGTGGACAGTATAGCTCCCCAGCCCGGTAAAAAAACAAAGATATCATCAAAATGATCTGAGTTCAATGGAGCAGGTTGATCAGAGAACTGGGGCACTTGACACGTGAATAGAAGCAGAGGGAGAAGACAGAGTTGAGAGGAGGGATCTGGCTGTACTGTCCACTGCCTGAAGGGAAGTTATAGAGAAATCAGAGACAGACCACTCAGGAGCATACAGTGAAAGGACAAGAGGTATGGATCATGGCTTAAACAAGTAAATCTCCACCAGACAGAAGGCAATACCGCTTCACAGTGAAAATAGTGAAGCACAAGGTGGTGCCCAGGGAAGCTGAAGGATTCCTCTTGTCTGGAGATACCCCCACTTATCTAGGGAAAATCATGAGCAACATTATCCGGCTTTGAAGTTAGCCTTGCTTTTAGCAAGGGATGGGACCTCCAGAGGTCCTTTCTAATCTCATTTCCTCTACAATTTGATTATATTATTGCCATTCTTCAAACTTTCACAAATGTTTTCCCAGAAGGTGTTTGGCAGATTTCAATACCTAATTGGTCCCTGGGGTTTGACTCAGTGATGAAGTTCAAGGATGTGTTACCACTATTATAAAAAAGGAGCTGAAAGGAGAAGAAATTTATTTGCCAAAAATCAAATGTCAAACTAAATGAAGGAGAAATATCAGACTCAGAGTTCTTTTTGAAGTATCCTGGTTTGTTGAGGATATACTGGTAACTATTGGACCACTCCTTAGAGTTTGGGTGTGATTTTTCAGAAAAGATTAAAGGGAAAAGATTTTCAGGAAAGATTAAAGGGGTGATGTCTTGGAAAACTGAACTTTTAGTCTTCAAAGTAAAGTAAAAGCTTTTAGTTGTTACTAAGAGTTTCTTGTTTCAAGGGACCACTCTCAGCTTCCAAATAATATCTATCTGTATGTGGTGTTAAATAATACGTTCTTTAGATGTTTAGGTGTTCTTTTGAGAGGGGAGTTGTTTTGTTTTGATGTTTTTTTCAGAAACAAGCATGAGATGATGCTAAAAAAATGCTGTGTTTTTCTGGAAAAAGGTCACTAAAGGGGAAAGATTTGATGAGAAGAGTGTGATAAAAAGAATTGTAGCATCAGAGCTCATATTGTTGAGCCCTTTGTTGAGCATTTTGTAAAGAGCATTTGAAGAAAGAAAATTGAGTGGCATGTTTGGTATGGGCTATGAGCTAAGATGTGCTTGTTTTCCCTCAAACCTCATTGTGTTGGTGAATGATTTCAATCATTCAGAAATATCTGCAATGAGTCTAAAACCAGATTCAAAGATCCAGACACAATAGATAAAACCTGGGAGATCTGACTGCAAAATAAGATGTACGTCTCTTTAGAGAAAGGAGGGCTGGTGTCTGGGAGAAAAAGGAGGGAGAATCTAGTTGAAAACCCGTAGACAGGACTTTGCAAACCTGCAAGAAAAGAATGTGATTATACAGTAGTATACACGTCTGAGCTCAGGGCAGGATGTTGTAAGGTGAAGGGGACTTGGAGACAGGAGCTCTGGAGAAAAAAGAATCACCGTCAGCATCAGAGTTGATCTACTGGAGCTGAGAGTAAATCAAAAGTAAACAGATTTTTTTCTGAACTTTTTCTCCTTCCCCTTCTGATACTTTTGCTTAGTGTAGCATTGACCACTTCTCTGTACATTTGTCCTTCTCTTGGTAGTAACCAACCATCCTCCTCTTTGTAGCATCGCTCTCTTTCTGTCTGCCTTTTCTCTGTGAAGTCTCTTACTCTCTCTGTCTTTTATCTCTTTTGAACTGCATCCAGTTTCTCTTTTGCAGTACATCAACTAGTCTAATCTGCTTCACTGTCAGTCTGCAGTGTGATTGCATTCCTCTGCTTTTGAGTTAATTTCAACCAGTAGGTCTTCGGACACTTAGTCAAAGTACTCACGGTGTGCATTTCTGTATTTGATGGAGGGTGAATGTTGTCAGCCCCTTCAGAGACTCCTTTGTCTGAGCATCTCTACCAGTATCTGCATGTTCTGCACCTCTCTCGACTCTGCTGAGAGGGAACTGTATGAATCATTTTAACTGGAGTGAGGACTCGATGTTACAAATGGAGCTTGGGGCTCTAGTGACATGAACAAGATTGTTAATACGTGGTTACTGTGGGTATTCTGGTCTTTTGCAAGGGATTTGTTACTAGTATTGCCCTTCAATGTTAGCAAAGACAAACTGACTTGTGCTCTGTTGTTTTCCAGTAGTTCTCAAGTGGCCTTTTTTTTTTTTTTCTGCTAGCAATGAAGTCTCTATGAATCACACAACAGTAGTGGATTTTGTCCTCTTGGGGCTGCCCAACAGCCGCCATTTGGAGATCATCCTCTTTTTGTTTCTTATGATTGCCTACTTCTTGATCCTGCTTGGAAACATGACTGTCATCAGCATCACTCTTGTGAATCACTACTTTCAGACTCCCATGTACTACTTTCTCAGAAATTTTGCTCTATTGGAAATCAGTTTTACCTCCACATTCATTCCCAGCACCCTTTACAGCCTTCTGACAGAGAGGAAGATTATTTCCCTGCCTGGTTGTTTCCTTCAGATGTTGCTTTTCTTTTATTTGGGTACCTGCACAATTTTCCATATGGCAGCAATGTCCTTTGATTGATATGTTGCCATTTGTCACCCTTTGCATTACACAACAATTATGAAAAACAGATTTTGCTTCCAGCTGGTCCTGGCTTGCTGGGCAGTGAGTTTTCTCTTGATGTTTCCTCCCACTATTATGATTGTCCCTTTGCCATTTTGTGGTCCCAATGTCATGAACCACTTTTACTGTGATACTTCCTTGTTGCAACTGTCCTGCACAGACACAAGATTCATTGAACGACTGATGCTTATTGTACTAATTATCATCATATTTGGTACCTTAATAGTAACTACTTTTTCTTATGTCTGCATTTTTACCACCATATTACACATATCATCTTCTACAGGTAGGAAGAAGGTATTTTCAACTTGCTCAGCTCACCTCATTGTGGTGATGATGTTTTACAGCACATGTATTTACAGGTATATCCGCCAAGCACAGCGAGGTGGGCAAGACTCTGACAAAGTTCTTTCTTTCTTCTTCTCTGTGCTGACTCAGATGCTTAACCCATACATCTATTCACTCAGGAACAGTCAAGTCAAGCAAGCCTTGAAAGAGAGCATTTTGAAGGCATTTGCTAGCTCCCTAAGGCAGTTGTAATGTTGGAGTGGCTCATCCAAGTGACTGATTTATTTTCCAGAAGGAACCTCAGCATTGTCTGTGAATTAAAGATGCTACTTTCAAATGGTTTGTTCTTTCTACATGTTATGTAGTTCCTTCTTCTGTTAGTAACCAAAATATGCCAACACAGAAAGGATCTTCTAGTCCATCAGTACCTAGACTCAGTTTTGCCTGTGTACTTCTTCCCCTGTGCTGTGGTGGGTTAGTCTTGGCTAACAACAAAATGCCCACCCAGCTACTCACTCACCCCTTCCACCCCATTGTGGGAGAGATCAGAGGCAGAAAACAGGAAAAACAGAAACAGTAAGTCTTGTTGGTTGAGACAAAGACAGGGAGATCCCTTACCAATTACCATCACAGGTAATGTCTGCACAGGGAATTCATTGTGGAGCTTGAGAGAAACAGGAGTTGTACAATCTCTGGAAGCAACATCAGGCTTTGCATGAGTATTACAGAGCTATGATTCATATATGCAAGAGGAAGACACAAAAGGCCAAATCTCAATTAGAATTGACACTGGCCAGTGTTGTATCTGATAACAAAAAGGGCTTTGAGTACATCAATAGCAGAAGAAGGTCTGAAGAAAATATTGGACTGATACTTTTTGAAGATGGTCAGCTGACAAAGAAGGATGAAGGTAAGGCAAAGGTATAGAATCATAGAATCATTTAGGTTGCAGAAGACTTTTTCATCAGGTCTAACCATAAACCTAACACTGCCAAGTCCACTACTAAACTGTATCTGTAAGTGCCGCATCTACATGGCTTTTACATCCCTCCAGGGATGGTGACTCAACCACTTCTCTGGGCAGTCTGTTCCAGGGCTTGACAACCCACTCAGTAACTACATTTTTTGTAATGTCCAATCTAAACCTCTGGCACAACTTGAGGACATTTCCTCTTGTCCTATCATTTGTTACTTGGGAGAAGAGACTGTTCCCCACCTTGCTACAACCTCCTTTCAGGAAGTTATCAATATCAAGAAGGTGTCTTCTGACCCTCATTTTCTCCAGGCCAAACAGCCTCATGTTCCTCAGCTGCTCCTCACCAGACTTGTACTCTGAACCCTTCCCCAGCTCCGTTGCCTTCCCCTGGACAGCCCCTCAATGTCTTTCTGGGAGTGAGGGGCCCAAAACTGAACTCAGGATTCAAGGGGTGACCTCCCCAGTGCCCAGTCCAAGGGGACAATCCCTACCTTAGTCCTGCTGGCCACACTAGTGGTGACTCAAGCCAGGATGCTGTTGGCCTTCTTGTCCACCTGGCTCATCTTCACCTGGCTGTTGACCAACACCCCCTGATCCTGCAGGGAAGCTTTCAAGTCACTCTTCCCCAAGCCTGGAACATTGCCTGGGGTTGTTGTGACCAAAGTGTAGGACCCAGGACTCGTCTTTGTTGAATCTCTGTCTGTTCGCAGAGTCCTTTGAGGAAACTTGCAAGGTTGAGATCTTCATATTTTTAGAAAAAGAGCGTAACCTCAAACATTAAAATATTGAA
Organism: Todiramphus chloris collaris; assembly: GCA_025345505.1. Taxonomy (NCBI): domain Eukaryota; kingdom Metazoa; phylum Chordata; class Aves; order Coraciiformes; family Alcedinidae; genus Todiramphus; species Todiramphus chloris. The sequence continues at coordinate 39,493 of JANVCC010010343.1, forward strand.
TAACATGATCAAACCTGTTATGTTAAGCTTGCTTTTTTTGTTAAACTTTGGGTGGGTTTTTAGTATTTTTGTGATTTTCTACCTATATGGTTCTTTGAATACCATTGACTTAGAAGACAGATTTATGTTTGCCAATCCCTTTGGACTGGTAGCAACAACTTTCTGCTATTAAAACCTGTTTATTGTCTTTGTGTTTCCTAATCAATGAGCTTGGTTTTGCTTAGTCACTCTGGTATCTCTTATTTTTCTTTGAATATAACTTCTTATTGAAGGCAGTAAGTGTCAGCACTTGCATCTAATTTCCATTTGCAATAACAACTTCATTTGTGTTTGGATCACCAACACTTTTGGACTTGATATATTTGAATCACCAGTAAATTTATTTTAAACAAAGTTTATTATTGCATTCCTGTCAACAAGAAGTGATGAAACAGGAGCCAGACTGCTGAAAAATCACTTTCTTTAAAAACTACAATTTGCAGTTCATGGTACAGAAAACCAAATATAGTAATCCAAAGCAATAACTAAATTAAAACATAGACACATGGCTTAAGTCAGTCCTTGTGAGGTCACTTGCAGGTAGGTAATTGATAGGGCAGGAGCAGGCCCATGGCCTGTGCGGGTTCTTGTGAGGTCTCTGGAGCCTGAGTGTCTGGGCAGGAGGAGGCTGGTGTCTGTGCTTGTGATGTCACTGGTGGCACAGACTGCACAGGTGGTGGAGATGTCTTCTGCTGGGGGTCCCATTCACTCTTATCATTTCTTCAGTCTTTCAAGGGAGCTGGTGGTTTAGCACCTGAAATAAGGAAACAGCCTTTTTATCAGAGCTATTCATAAGAAGAATGGGGAGTCTGAGAGAAAGGGGGATGAAAAAGCTTTAAGAAGGTAATTTGTGTGGGAAACTTTTTGGAAGCTAATGGACATTATTTTGAGCAAGACTACATAGAGATGGCACGAGTAGCCTGTGTACGACCTTGAATGAGCACAGCCATGGCAAGAGACTGTTAAATGAGGAAGAGAAGCAGTGAAGCAAGAGAAAAATGAGGAACATTTACCAGAGAAGCAGGAGGAGGACAGCAATGTGTTGACATTTAGATAGACAGTTTGATGTTAGTTTAGAGCATGTAAACAGCAGCATTTAACCAATGAAATGTAACCTTTAGGGGTGTGATAAGGCATGAAGAGCATATAAACCACTTGGGTGAGATTAATAAACGGCTTTGCTTTACAACTCTCATAGAGTTGTGGAAGTCCATTATTCTCCCGCATTTAAGCTTGAACATGTGAAAAAGTTCTTTATCTCTGAACTTTTCACTTTCCTGTATAAGGTTCAACTCTGGGTCAGATGCTTCCATAAGGAGCCATTTCACTTCTGTTCCATCCAGACACATCTGGGTATCCTCAGCCTGTTCTAAATGCTGTGCATGGTTGAACAGCAGACAAAACATAGTGCTTATGAACAGACTGCTTTGCTGAGGTGTGCTTCTGCTGTGGGTGGGTTTAGGTCACATGAAAAGGCACAGCATATGGATATCACAGTATGCGTCGATGACACTGCTCAAAGAGGTACAGGTGCACCTTTTAAAAGAACATTCCGTTGTTTATCCATGGACATTGAAAGCAGCTAGTATAAAGAGCTTCCCACTGAAAGAAGAGTTACTGAAGAATGGGTTGGGAATTTTGTATTCAATAACCGTAAACTTTACCAGTTTATTTTTTCTAGGTAAAAGAAGCCTTTCAGCACTCTTACACAAACACATTTTTTTAAGAGTAGAGTAATTTATACTACTAAACAGGTCTATTTTAGTTGAACAGATCTAATATTTTACTACGTCTCTGGCATGTTGTTGTGGTTAACTCAAGCCAGCAACTAAGCCTTGCCCTGCTGGTCACTCCCTCTCTCCCGGTGGGATGGGGCAGAGAATCAGAAAGTAAAAATGAGAAAACTTGTGGGTTGAAATAAAGACAATTTAGTAGGTAAAGTAAAAGCTGCACATACAAGCAAAGTAAACCAAGGAATTAATTCGGTGTTTCCCATCGGCAGCAGGTGTTCAGCCATCTCCACGACAGCCAGGCTCTGTCATATGTGATGGTGACTTGGGAAGACAAACACTATCACTCTGAGCAAACATCACCCTTCCTTTCTCTTTCCCCAGCTTTATATGCTGAGCATGATGTCATATGGTCTGGAATATCCCTTTGGTCAGTTGAGGTCAGCTGTGCCAGCTCTGTCTCCTCCCAGCTTCTCATGCATCCCCAGCCTGCTCACTGGTGGGGCAGCGAGCAGAAAGGGCCTTGAGTCTGTGTAATCACTGCTCAGCAGTAATTCAAATATCCCCGTGTTTACATACCTGGTCTTAGAGTCTGCTCTGATGCCCACACCTTTTCTGTCCAGAATAGGAAGCAGCTGGGTGAACAACCCAGTGCAAGGAATTGCCACAGGGCTGGAGGGCAGCTGTGTGCTGCTGCTGAGGGGATTATTACAGCCACCCCCTGCCTCTGACACACACACATGCTCTGATATTCTCCAGCGTTGACCATATGCTTTCATTTGGGATTCAGCCCTGGTAGACAGAACTGCTCAGAAAGGAGGGGAATGGAGCTGTGGAGAGATTGCGGCCCTGGGTACAAATCCATGGAAATATTTGGGGTACTACATTTCCACTGCTTTCTTAAACCTGGATGGCTCCAGGAGATTTAAATGTGCAGGACCCCATCAAGGAGCTGCAAAGGCCACCTGCTTCACAAGGACAAGTGAGTTGGGAGCCAAATGCAATGGCAAGGTGGACGGGAGCTGTGACCTCAGCAACAAGGTGCCAAGATGCTGAGGGCTAAGTCAGTGTCAGGACTGGGTCCAGCAGCAGTGGTCAGGACCAGGCACGGCCAGTGGTCATCCAGCAAGTCGGTTACAGGGGGGACAGACCTTTGCTTTTTACTTTCTTCACAACACCTCTTATCAGCAAAGGAGCTGACCTTGGAGTCAGCCATCTCATTGCTTCACCAGCTGAACTGGAGCAGACTCAGATTCTTTAAGTCTCACTTCCTACAGTCTTCCTTTCTACAAGATTCTAGTTATAATTTTATTCTGTCCATCACCATTTTTAGTTTTATTGCTTGCAATAACAATGTGCACAAATATTCATGAAGTAAGGACATGTAGCTTCAGTAATTAAATTTTAAAAGTTAATAATCTGAATTTGAAGGCTCTGATCTGTTTCAGTCTGTTTTAAGAGGCAAAATTCAGTTTGCAGTATGTAAAATACATGTGTATACAGTCAAAACTGGGACCAGTTCATATTCATCAATGACCTGGATGAGGGCACTGCCAGCAAGCGTGCTGATGACACCAAACTGGGTGGAGTGGCTGACACACCAGAAGGCTGTGCTGCCATGCAGCGAGACTTGGACAGGCCAGAGGGTTGGGCAGGAAGAAATTTAATGAAATTCAACACGGGCAAGTGTAGAGTCTTGCATCTGGGAAGGAACAGCCCCAGGCATCAGTATAGGTTGGGGACTGACCTGTTGGAAGGTGTGAAGGGGTGTCCTGGTTTGAGTGAAAACGGAACTAATTCTGTTCAGTAATTTTACTTTTCAGCTCAGTCCTTTTAACTAACTGCACTTTCTGAAGTTAGCAGCCTGTTTTCACAGACAGTGTCTGCTTCTAGCAGTGATAACACCTCATGTTTTGAGTTACTACCAAGGATTGGTATGCAGACCAAGGCCACTGCTGGATCTTGGGTACCACATTGAGGGGTGCAGAAAGTGAAAGGCTGCACCTGCAGGGAGGAGCGGACAGGATGGGTGACTCTAAACTGGCCAACGAGGGATTCCATCCCATATACGCCATATTTGGTCTAGAGCCGAGGGATCCAAAGGGTCTCTGGGCTCTTCTCCCCTCTTGGACTGCTTTGCCAGCTTTTGCTTGGCTTGGCTCGGGTCCTCTTTCGGTTCTTTCCTCGGAGCACCCAAGGAGGATTCTGTCCATTCAGCCTTCGATCCCGGTCTGTGTGTTCCTGAACCTGGTACCAGAATCCAGCTCCTGAACACAGCTCCCGTCTGCTGCAGGGCCCGGTCTGGGACTCTCCCAGTGCCTGCACAACATCAGTGGTGATGGTGATGTAATTACCATCAGGGTGTTGGGTTCGATACTGATTTTGTATATATTTGTGTATATTCCATTTTTATAATTATTAATTTCACTTTCCTTAAAGCTGTTCTAGTTTCCTTTTCTAATCACTAAGTCTCTCTCCCTTATTCCCTTTCTCTTCCCCTTTGGGGAGGAAGAGGGGTTAACAGAGAGCATCTGTTATAGGTTTAAGGGGCTGCCCTGACCCTAAACCGTGATAAGGGGAAAAGGATCTGGGGTTCCTAGTTGATGGGGGGCTGACCATGAGCCAGCAATGTGGCCAAGAGGGCCAATGCCATTCTGGGATGTATTAAAAGGGGTGTGGCTAGTAGGTCAAGAGAGGTTCTCCTGCCCCTCTACTCTGCCCTGCTAAGGCTGCATCTGGAGTATTGTGTCCAGTTCTGGGCCCCCAAGGTCAAGAGGGACATAGAACTGCTGGAGAAAGTCCAGCGCAGAGCCACACAGATAATGAAGGGAGTGGAGCATATCTCTTATGAGGAAAGACTGAGGGAGCTGGGGCTCTTTAGCTTGGAGAAAAGGAGACTGAGGGGTGACCTCATCAATATTTATAAATATGTAAAGGGTGAGTGCCAGGAGGATGGAGCCAGGCTCTTCTCGGTGATGCCTGTTGATAGGACAAGGGGCAATGGGTGGAAGCTGAGGCATAGGAAGTTTCATGCAAACATGAGGAGGAATTTTTTCACTGTGAGGGTGACTGAACACTAGAACAGGCTGCCCAGAGGGGTTGTGGAGTCTCCCTCTCTGGAGAATGCTCCCTTATTCCTCTTTTCTACCAGCTTTTATTGTTGAGCATGACCTCATATGGTTTGGAATATCCCTTTGGTGAGTTGGGCTCACCTCTCCTGGCTGTGTCCTCTCCCAACCTTTTGCCCACCCCCATCCTACTGTCCTTTGGGCAGCAAGGAGCTGGATGTAGGGTGTTGAGATTCTGACTTAATGCTGAGGACTGCTCAGCAGCAGCCAAATCACTGGTGTTACCAACACTGCTCCAGCTACAAAGTGCAGCATTATGTGGCCAGCTATGGGGGAAGTTAACTCCTTCCCAGACAGACCAAATACAACAACTGGAGAACACAGTTTAGGAAAAATAGATCATTTTGATGTAAATTAAAGTCACATAAAAATAAATAGCTTCTTGCCATTTTGACTGATAAAGGGAAACAAAGTAACAGAGAAGTAAGTTAGGAGTCCAGAGCTAAGATGCAGCTGGGGGTGGGTGAGGGTGGTGGTGCACAGGGAGAGAGAGAGGAGAGAGGGAGAGATATCCTCTGATCCTCTGACAGTTCAGCTCAATTCCTTTGGACACTGACGAAGGGATTAGTATGTTCAGATACGTGTGTCTACGCTGAGGTTAACTGTGTGTGCAACAGCTTTTAATTTAACAAGTAAGACCAGATCCCTGGCAGATCATTTTCTTGTTCCTCAGCTTTATGGTCTTTTAGCTTCTGAAGGAACTCTTTAACAGAAAGAACCCAAAAAAAAACCCAAAAAAACAAAAGAGAACAAAAAAATTCCCGACCCCTAAAAACAGAAAGAAAGGGAAAAAAAAGAGACAGGAGAGAAAGAAGATAAATTGATAGTTTTAATAACTATCAATGCATTAAAATAAAAGTTACATTTCTTCTCTGGATTTCCTTCGGTATCAGTTTTATTTCCCAGGTATGGTATTTACCATATTCAATGATGAAATAGTCACCCTCAGAAGAATGACTCTTTTCCTTTTCTATTTTCCCTGAAGATTTCTAAATTATAGCTTATTTCTGTTGACTGGAATATCACTTTCTGACCCTGCAGGTTTCAGAAAGTATGGCCAAGTGAGATAAGCCATACCATTCAACATTTTTCTGGATATTTCAGGTTTTTATGAAGGTCAATATCCACAAATACTAATCAATCAGCTGTTAGAAAATGCATATTGCAATCTTCCACTGGTTGTCTTGGTCTGATACAGTCTAAGTCATCAAGGAATCCTGCTGCAGCTCTGTGTGATCATTTCCACACCCAAGAAAACAATTTTTGTTGAAAAATTGTCTAAGACAAAATTTAAAATACACAATAATCTCTCTTGTAAATTATTATCTGGAACATGTTCAAGAACTTCTTAAGAAGAAAAGGAGTGACACAACCATGCAATGTTAGCAATAACATCTTTCTTCTCTAATTACTCGGTGATGATGGATCAAGAGTTAAACATAGTTCTTGATGCTTTATTCCAGGCTGTGACGCATTTTCTCTCAGCTTGATACGTGGCAAATGGGGAATGTAGAAATAAAACTGTCATCAGAACATTTCTGCTCCCGGAATCTGGGAATGTACCAGAAATGCAATCTTTTTCTTCTTCCTTCTTTTCATGGTGATCTACTCTGTGACTGTGATTGGCAACATCCCCATTTTTGTTTTGGTGGTGGCTGACCGGCACCTCCACAAAGCCCTGTACTTTCTCCTGTGCAACCTGTCCTGCTTGGAGACCTGCTACAGCTCTACCATCCTGCCCAGGATGTTGTCCAGCTTTCTGACTGGGCACAAGAGCATTTCTTTTGTCAGCCGCATCACACAACTTTATTTCTTTGGTTCCCTGTCAGTCAGTGAAAGTTTTCTCTTGTCAGTCATGTCCTATGATCGGTGTTAGCAGTATGCAAACCCTTCGCTACAGTGCTGTCATGAGTAGCAGACAGTGTCTGCAGCTTGTGGCTTGCTCTTGGATGAATGGTTTCCTTGTTATGGCCATAAGCTGCTTCCTGATTTCACAACATTCCTTCTGTGGTGCCAAGTTTATCGATCGTTTCTTTTGTGATGTCACTCCATTGAGAAAACTCTCCTGCTGTGACAGTAGCCTGACTGAAATGTTGGTGTTCATCCTCTCATCACCATGTGCACTCCCCCCTTTCCTACTGACCCTGGTGTCCTACATGTGTATCATCACCACTGTCCTGAGAATGCCTTCCACCACTGGGATGTAAAAAGCTTTTTCCACCTGCTTTCCCCACCTCTTTGTTATTACAGTTTTTTATGGAAGCTTAATAATTGTTTATGTCATGCCAAAAATTAGGGCTCTAAGAGCACTGAATAAAGTCTTCCTAGTTTTCTACACTGCTGTGACTCCACTGCTCAACCCCCTCATCTCCAGCCTGAGAAATAGAGAGGTGGAGGATGCTCTGAGTAAAGTGGTCAAGAAATGTATTTCCTAAAGCTTAGAATGTTTTGATAATTGTCTTTCCCTAGAAGACAATGAAAGAAAAGGGAAGGGAAGATTCTCATTAGGAAATGTTTAGTCCCTCAGAGCCTGTGCTACTTACCCTTTTCACTACCAGTTTAGCTAATCTGACCTACCTGGAACTGCCCTGGAAAAGGGTCATCTCTCATTATGAGAGACGGTTGCTTGGGTGACTAGTTCAGATTGCAGCATACCCCATACTAGTGATACCCCAAATCAGATGATTGCAGTCACACTCCTCTGAAGAGTGGCCCATTTAACTTTAAGAGAGTTGTGGAGAACAGATGATTCTTAGATCAATAATAAAGACCTAAAGAGTAATTTTTTTAGGCAGCTAAAAGTAGGTCAGAGGAATGGATCTAATTCAGAGGGAGCAATTTAATTTCTGTTTTAATGTCCTGGTCTGAGCTCTGTTCAGTGATTTTACTTTTCAGACAAGTCTCTTCTAAGTGATGGCACTTTCTGAAGTTAACGGCAGATTTTCGCAGACAGTGTCTGCTTCCAGCAGTGATGACACTCCATGTTTAGACTTACCAGCAAGGACTGGGGAGTGCAGACCAAGGTCACTGCTAAATCTTGTGCACCACTTTGGGGGTGCAGAAAGGAGAAGGCCTGTGGGGAGAAGTGGCCAGGACAGCTGACCCTAATGACCCTAAGCCAATGAGGGATTCCATCCGATATACTTCATCTCCAGTGTAAAGCTGAGGGATCACGAAGGTCAAGCCTCTTTTTCAATGGCCAGCATTGGAGGAGGACTCTCTCTGTTCTGCCTTTGATCCCGATCCATCTGTTCCTGAATCCAGTTCCAGAATGCAGCTCCTGAATCTGTCACTGAGTCCAGCCTGGGACTTCCCTAGTGCCTGATCCACAGTGGTGACAGGGACCCAATTGCCATCAGGGGTTTGGGTTCGATACTGGTTTTGTATATATGTGTATATTTTATCACTATTATTTTCATTAAATCTATTCTAGTTTCCTTTTCGAATTCCCTTTCTCTTTCCCTTTGGAAAGGGCAAGGGGTTAACAGAGAGCATCTGTTATGGGTCTAGTGGACAGCCCTGACCCTAAACCTTGACAATTATCTGTACCAGCAAGACTAGGATAGTTTCAGTGAATGTGAATGTCACCCAGGCGACTGTGTAGCTCTAAGTTTGTGGTTATATATTGATAAAAATATAAAATAAATGATATGGTAGTAACTCTTAATTGGTTATCTGTTTTTGCTATTTCCTATCCATATTTATTTGTAATTGTCATCGCAGATGTTTTCAGCCATTTATGTGAATTTAATTCCCGAGTTTTCTCTTTTAGACTCGACACTGGTGGCATATCTAAATGCAAGCTCTACGGAGATGCCTTAGCCAACTTCCTCTCATAAGATAATTTTGTAAGGAAGCAAATAAAAGATTTATTGCTGCCATCAAGGACACACAAAATACCTTGAAAAATGAGTATTGTCTGGGATTCCTGGCATCTATAAATACTGCATGCAGTTAGCAACCTCTGAGACAATTGTCTAGATGGACTCGATGATTGACCAGGTTAGGCTTTCCATGATTTGGGCTGTTGTGCAGCCTAGTAGCCATCTGAATTAAGAGAAACAACTCAGGAGAAAGCATCTACGTTGTCAATGTCAACATTTGATCAGTTAAACCACAACCATGGAGTCAATTCTTCATTAATTCCTTGGGGTGCAAAGATGGATGAAGAAAGGGAACTGTCTTAAACTTTTTTCCTCAGAAAGATAGCCGTACCTTTTCGTGTTGGTCATTCCAGCTGCTTTTCAGAACTTACCCTGAGATTTTAACATTCCTCTAATATTTTATGTCTCTATAGGGTTTAGATGCCAAAGCCATGGCTTGTGACCTTGCAAGTCTGTAAGAATCAATGGAGAGAAGTTTACACAAACCGATGATTTCTTTGACCTTTCTCGGAAGTTTATTGCAGGTTGAGCTGACTCACTCTTTCTAAAATGCCTATTTGAAGACATTTGCTGCAGCAATTGTCTTTAGTTGCTTAAGGAGGATGAATTGCTAGGGCAACTCCCCTCACCTATGTCATGACGCATTGAAAAATATGACTATAGGATTCTACAAAGTTCTGTTGGGAAGTCACTCTTTCCATGTAACAACACCTTTGCTGATTCTCCAAAGCTGACCTTTTTAAAGATGTCAAAATTTCCACTTTGCCACAACATGTGCTTGGAATTGGTGTTTAAACCCCATGAGGCTTAGGGAAGTCTTCTTGAAGCTTTTTTAACCTGGGGCTAGGACTCGTCTAAGCAAACTAAGTGCCTCCAAAACAGCCTGCAGTGAAGCTAGTCACCCCAAGATTCCCCTTGGAGTTGGTGAGGAGAAAAACATGGTTCACATGGCTCAGATGACCTCTATCAAACACTGAAGGTGCAATCCTCAAGCATATTAAAAATAATCTATTATGTAAATGTATTGCTTGAACACAAAAAATGACCCTAGAGTATCCAAATTAGCTCCCTGAGGCTTACATATATAACACAGACCATAAGGGAAACCCACACCTTTGTGAACTGGCAGCTGAAGGCCATGAAGGATACCACCCAGCACCTAATAATGTTAGGCATCTATTTAGGGAACAGACGTCCTCTGCACGGGGCTGACACTTCCGATGTATGTTCGAGAGAAATGTACCCTTCTGCAGTGGCAGCTGTAGGCCAAAAGAGGACTGCCTGAGTGGTTTTGCTTTTCCTCTTGCTTTCTTGTCTTTCCCACTGCATTTTTAAGACCCAGGTTTTCATTTGTGCAAATATATGTAATTTAGGCAACGCATTAAAATATCACCAGATGACTCTCTTCAGGAACTTATATTACTCCCAGCCTGGTGTTTGAACAGATTATCTACTAACAAGTGTTGGTTCTGTGCTCACAATTTTCTTCATCTGAAAAAAGAGTATCGACTTGGAAAAGGCAAGTAGAAACTAGCTAATCTAATCCAGAGACAAACAGATGGTAGAGTTAAAGGACACCAAATGATGTCAAAGCAAGAGCTGTCCATTTTTCAGAATCACAGGACACAGCCAAGAGACTCCTGAGGAAATTCTGGAAATAACAATAAAGGTGACAATCCGGTACTGTTACTCTCATTTTACAGATAAGCCAAATAAATGAATCAATGTCTTTTATTTTTCCCATCGAGTATCCTTACTTTGTTGTTTGCCTGTTTCCAAGCTGCTTCTTTCTCCAGCCCCATAAGACAGTACCCTGTTGGGTTTTTGTTACCCTTTTCTCTAATCCTTTGCTGCCATCTGAAGGCCAACAAGATTCAAAAGCATTTCCCTGGTACTGCATGAACCTTTTGCTTTTCCTCTTTCTCTGGCTTTTCAATCTTTCCCACTGGATTTTTAAGTCCCACACTTTCAGTTGTATAAATAGACATAATTCAGGCAATGCATCAATGACAGCCCTAGGGCCAGGGTGAGAAAGAATTCTGCTCAGAAGCTGCTGCTGCACTGGTAATTCCACACTCCCAGGCACTGGAACACAAGGGTCTGCCCTCCCAAACTGTCAGCATGTTCCTGAGCCTGGTAAGCCATCCAGGGAAACCACCAGGAACAAGTCAGGATTTAGCATGAGCCAAAGTCTACACCCAGCAGGCAATGTGGGTGGGGCATCTCAATTTTGGCAGCTAGGAGGGTTTGGTAGAATGGATGTGGCCAGCCTGTGTCAGCTGGCCTCTGGGACTATGGCCCTAGCACACAGAATTTGCCTTAAAAAAAATGTATAGCTTAAGCAATGTAGCATGGTGATGGCTGGAAGTGCAACCCTTGGTGGTGAAATATTCTCATCTAAGTGGGAGAAGCAGCTCACATTCCTAAGCACAGATAGTTCATCCTCCCTATGTGACTGCCAACCACTTGACCAGTGTCTTGGTTTGAAAGACAGGTGTCTGCCAAGGAAGGCAGGACTCCCCCTTGGAATGGAAAAATGCAATCCCCTCCCCTCCGAATGCTTATAATTTTGAAATTAAGGGTCTTTCAGGCAAAGATGAAGAATAGGAATAACCTTTCTTTACTAAATATATATATATAAAACAAGGCAAACAAACAACAATAACTATGACAGTAACAGCAAACAGCGCCAGGAACCCAGCCCCAACCTCTCGGGCGACTCCACTGCTCCGGAGCCAGCTCAGTCCTCACCTGGCAACGGCTGATGAAAAAAGCCCGTGTCACAAACCCCCTTGGGCAGACAATCCCTGTGGCCAGCAGGATCCCCGGGAGACAGCAGGGGCAGAAGGAGAAGCAGGAGACACAGCAGGGACAACCTCTCTCCAAGCTGATCCCAGTGACCAGCAGGATCCTCGGGAGGCAGCAGGGGTAGAAGGAGAGCAGGAGACGCAGTGGGGATGAGTTCTCCCCACCACGAGGGCAGCTTCTCCTCACCTTGAATGCAGGGAGCAAAACAAGAGCCCTAGGGGCTCCACCCAACCTCCTTTATTCGGCTGGCTGGACCCCTCCCCCTGTGGCCAGGTCCTTTTGTCTCTCTTAAGTACAGCAATTTATCTCCTTGAGTATGGAAAAATTCTTCAAGAGAAAAAGGAAAACAGAAGAATTCCCCAAAAACCCAACATTATCCACCCCGAATTTTTCCATACTAACATGTTACATCAAACGTAATCCTTTAAACTATATTCACACATGCATTACCCTAATTATATACATATATACATGCAGATATGGATACAAGTGCAATGCCGTGGGTGGTTCACCCTAAAACGAGGTCCCCTTGAGGTATGCATCGGGTTTCTCCATCTTTTTGCATCACCCACCAGGTGCAACCTGGTCCCTGTGCAAAAACAACCCCACGGATGGGTTTGTCTTTGCTCAAGGCAGACTTTACCCAAACAGTTTTCCCAAGCATACCTCTCATGTGTACCACTGGAACCTTATCTCCGTCTGTTGTTCGTAAGGGTTCACACTGAGCAGGGCCCGCTCCGTTGGTGGAGCCTCGGGTGTTAACTAACCAGGTGGCTTTTGCTAAATGTATCTCCCAGTTTTTCAAAGTCCCTCTACCCAGTGCCTTCAATGTGGTTTTAAGAAGCCCATTGCACCACTCAACCTTCACAGCAGCTGGCACATGGTAAGGGATATGGTACACCCATTCAATGCCATGTTCCCTAGCCCAGCTCTTTATAAGGCTGTTCTTGAAATGAGTCCCGTTGTCAGACTCAATTCTCTTGGGTGTACCATGCCTCCAAAGGACCTGCTTTTCAAGGCCCAGGATGGTGTTCTGGGCAGTAGTGTGAGGCACAGGGTAGGTCTCCAACCATCCTGTGGTCGCTTCTACCATGGAGAGCACATACCGCTTGCCTTGGCTGGTTTGAGGCAGTGTGATGTAATCAGTCTGCCAGGCCTCCCCATACCTGTATTTGGACCACTGCCCACCATACCATAGGGGTTTCACTCGCTTGGCCTGCTTGATCGTGGCACACGTCTCACAGTCATGGATAACCTGGGAGATACTGTCCATGGTTAAATCCACCCCTCGGTCTTGTGCCCACTTATAGGTAGCATCTCTGCCCTGATGGCCTGAGGCATCATGGGCCCATCTCGCCTTTGTGTTGCCAATCCAAGTCTATCTGGGACACCTCTATTTTTGCAGCCTGATCTACCTGTTCGTTGTTACGATGTTCTTCATTAGCCCGGCTCTTGGGGACATGGGCATCTACATGGCGGACTTTCACAGGTAGCTTCTCTACCCGAGTGGCAATGTCTTTCTACTCAGCAGTAGCCCAGATTGGATTTCCCCTACGCTGCCAGTTTGCCTTTTTCCATCTTTCCAGCCAGCCCCACAGAGCATTGGCTACCATCCACGAATCAGTGTAGAGGTATAGCTTTGGCCACTTCTCTCTTTCAGCAATGTCCAGGGCTAATTGGACGGCTTTGAGTTCAGCAAGTTGGCTCGATCCACCTTCTCCCTCGGTAGCTTGTGCAACCTGTCGTGTGGGGCTCCATACAGCAGCTTTCCATTTCCGGCCAGCACCTACGATTCGGCAGGAACCATCAGTGAAGAGGGCATATTGTCTTTCACTCTCCGGTAGCTCATTATATGGGGGCGTTTCCTCAGCACGTGTCACTTGCTCCTCCTCTTCTTCAGAGGATAACCCAAAAGTCTCACTTTCCGGCCAGTTCATAATTATTTCCAAGATCCCAGGGTGATTTGGGTTTCCAATATGGGCGCGCTGCATGATAAGGGCAATCCACTTGCTCCAGGTAGCGTCAGTGGCATGATGCGTGGAAGGAACCTTTCCCTTAAACATCCACCCCAGCAACGGTAGTCGGGGTGCCAAAAGGATTTGTGCCTCTGTGCCAATTGCTTCTAAGGCAGCTTGGACTCCTTCATAGGTGGCCAAAATCTCTTTCTCTGTTGGGGTGTAGTTGGCTTTGGACCCTTTGTAGCTTGGGCTCCAGAATCCCAGTGGTCATCCCCAAGCCTCACCAGGCACCTTCTGCCAAAGGCTCCAGGAGAGACCTGACGCGTGGAAAACAAACTCTACAACCCGTGAAAGGTTATAAAGCAGGTATGTTTATTATGGCGCCTGGTGCAAGGGGGATCGTTCCTCCTAACTTGCACACCGAAGTGTCCATCGAGCAGGTATTTATTACACCAAAGCATGCATATTTAACAGAGTTAGTTACATATTCATGATAGGGGGTTGGATTATTATAATCAGTTCCGGGAACTCATTATCATAGGCTTCCTCCCATTGGCGCTTGCGCAATGCCTTCTGGTGGTCGTGGGCAGGGGTCTTCGGGAGGAAGGCTCTCAGTCTGAACTTTCATGCTTCTTGGATGTTAAGTACTACTGCAGCTACCGCTCTTAAACAACTGGGCCATCCTTTACTAACTTCATCAAGTTGTTTAGAGAAATAGGCCACTGCCCTTCTGTATGGTCCCAGATTTTGGGCCAGAATTCCCAAGGCTATTCCCTGTTTTTCATAAGAGAATAACCAGAAGGGTTTGGTGGTGTCTGGTAACCCTAAAGCAGGAGCTCTCATCAGTTCTTACTTGCTCAGCCTCCTAATCCCAAATGAGGCTCTTTGAATTTGTTTTTAAAAGTTCATAAAGTGGTTTTACCAAAAGTCCATAGCTGTATATCCACAAACGGCACCACCCTGTCATGCCCAAAAACGCATGGAGTTCTTTAGCAGTGTGTGGTCTGGGGGTCTGGCAAATGGCTTCCTTCCTTGCAGTCCCTAAGGTTTGTTGTCCAGTGGTGATCTCAAATCCAAGGTAGGTTACTTGCTGCTGAGCCACCTGGGCTTTCTGGGGAGAGACTCGATAACCATTTAGTCCAAGGAAATTCAGCAAACTGACTGTCCATCCCAGACACATGTCCCTTGTCTCAGTGGCCACTAATAAGTTGTCCACATATTGCAATACCACCCCTATTCCAGGAGGATGTTCCCATCATTCCAGGTCTTTGGCTAGTTTGTTCCCAAAAAGAGTGGGGCTGTTCTTAAATCCCTGTGGCAATACTGTCCATGTGAGTTGTGTTCTTCTTCCAGAATCTGGGTTTTCCCACTCAAAGGCAAACAAGGGCTGGCTCTCCAAACTCAGGGGCAAGCAAAAGAAGGCATCCTTCAGATCCAATATGGTAAACCAAGCCAATTCAGATATTAATTTAGTTAATAATGTATATGGATTTGCCACTACTGGATATAAATCCTCTGTTACCCTGTTAATGGCCCTCAGATCCTGCACTATCCTGTAACTCCCATTTGGTTTCTTAAGTGGCAGGATAGGCGTGTTATAGTCCGATTCACACTCTATTAACAATCCATATTTTATAAACTGTTCAATTATTGGCTGAATTCCTTTTTTGTCTTCTAATTTTAGAGGGTATTATTTAATTTTTACTGTCTGTGTCCCTGTTTTGAGTTTCACCACTACTGGGGAGTCAGTCTTTGCCCTCCCAGGTATTTCTGATGCCCATACTCCTGGAAATCCTTGGTCTTTTATTTCCTCAGGTACCCCAGCTTTGATGGGGGTGCTAATGAGAGCCAAGCTTAGGATTTCAATTAATTGTTCGTTCCCTATTTTAAATTCTAGTTTTCTTTTTTCAAATTTTATTTCTGCTCCCAAGTGCTCCAATAAATCTCACCCTAATAATGGCTTGGGCGAGTTTGGTATATACAAAAATGTATGTATCCCAAACTGCTTGCCTAATTTGAATTTGAGAGGTTTTAAGAACTATGCCTTTTCACTTTGGCCAATGGCTCCCTTTACCGTTACAAAGTCATCATCTATCGGTGTCAAGGCTTGATTTAAAACTGAATATGTTGCTCCTGTGTCAGTTAAAAATTCCATGTCTCTTTGTTGTTCCCCTAGCCTTATTTTAACCAGTGGATCCGCTAGGGTAGATTCCCCAGGTCCCTGTCAATCTTCTTCAAAATGAGCCTGCATTGCTCCTCTGCCTCTCCCCCCGCTTCTCTCAGGACATTCATTTCTCCAATGCCCTTTTCTCTTACAGTGTGCACATTGATCCCTCTGTAATCTGGGGGAAAAAAAAAAACTTCTTCCTTTACCCCATTCTTTACCTCCACCCTCCATTCCATTCCTTCCCTGCCCTGTCTGGGTTTGTAATGCTGCTACCGTTGCCATTGCAATAGCTTTTTTTCAGACTCCTCCTTTCTCTTTCCTTTCAAAGGTTTCAACACTTTCCTGTCCTTCTTACAGTCCTTTTCCAAAGCCAAAACTAAGGGTTCTTATCCTCTGCCACTCAGGATGATTTCTAACTCAGAAAAACATATCTGAATATACTACTTCATCTCATTTCTCATTTTCCTCCAAAATCACCATCAGCTCCACCAAGGCATCACATTCCAAGGCACCTCCTGCCAGCCACCCCAGCCCCCCCCACTCAATCCATACAGTAGCCATACATCGGTGCAATATCCCTCAGTCATGCCATGGCTCAAGTTCCTTCCTGGCTGATCTCCCAGCTGCTTCCAATGTGCGAAAATGCACCCTAAGGGGGTTTTACCATCGATCTCTTGGCTCTGTCTCCCACCCATTGCAATGTTTACGAAATCCCACACCTCTTACAATAACAATAGGTAACAGACACAACCAAATTATCTGAACCACAACATACAACAACAAAAGGTCCTTATACCAAATCACCTGAAACTAGCCCTGAATTTGCATCTGTACAGTTCCAGGGCCAGTCTTAAAAGTTCTCAGTTCTGTGCTAATTCAGAGCTTCGTCAAAAATACCACAAACAAAACACACTGAAAACAATAATACACAAAACAATAACCAGACACTAAATTAATTCAACGGGGTCTTGTATCCCTATTTTGCTTCCAATTTATAACCCCAAATTTAGCAGAAATCAAACCCCCTTGCGTTCCAGCTGGTCCTCAGAGAGCAGAGGGGCTGGGGGCGGCTGGGCTTGATTCCTGATGTACAGCCAATAACAAGACACAATTCACTCAACCGGTTAGCAGTGTTTGTTTTGTTGTTTTTCTTCCCGGGAATCACTGACACATTGCAATCACTTCATTCGTCTCTGGCCGCAGCCCTCGCGGGACAGCGGAACCGTGGACCAGAGCTCCGCACTCACTTCGCAGCTGCAATGTGTTTCACACACACAGACCACTTACTTCAGAGCTAGCTCTACACACTCATACCATTTACACCTGTGAGAATAGGTGTCAATATCTCACATAGGTCGACCACTACTAACCCGTAATTGCTTCGTTCGTCTCTGGCCATGCTCCCCCACGGGACAACGGAACCGTGGATTGGAACTCCGCACTTGACTTTTATTGAGCTCAAACCACACACGGTACCATTACCAAACCACTCCGGCCAGCCCGGCCAGGAGAACCCAAGTCACCATTGACTTCCCGATAGTGCACTATTACCAACCACCCAGGGGCGAGCTGCAATGCTCTTTACCTCGCGTAGGACGTCTCTCTACGACTTACAGGTATCCCCTCCTACCCAAACATACCTGGTCCGCTGATGGTCCTTGTCTGCTCCTGCGGTGATCGGGTGAGCGAGGGAGTTCTTCCGAGAATTCTCGGGGCACGCCAAAGACGTCCCAGCCCTCAGCCGGTCCCGCAGCCGAGCAGAGAGGGTCCCACCTGGGTCGCCAAACTGACGTGCGGAAAACAAACTCTACAACCCGTAAAAGGTTATAAAGCAGGTATGTTTATTACGGCGCCGGGTGCAAGGGGGATCGTTCCTCCTAACTTGCACACCAAAGTGTCCATCGAGCAGGTATTTATTACACCAAAGCATGCATATTTAACAGAGTTAGTTACATATTCATGATATGGGGTTGGATTATTACAATCAGTTCTGGGAACTCATTATCATAGGCCTCCTCCCATTGGTGCTTGCGCAATGCCTTCTGGTGGTCGTGGGCAGGGGCCTTTGGGAGGAAGGCTCTCAGTCTTCCTCGCGGTGTACTTTTCACCTTTTGTCTCAGGATGCAGAGTTGCGATGAGTCAGAGATCACAAGACTGGGGGGAGGCTCTTCTTTATTCCTCCCTGTCTTGGAGTAATCTTTCCTTATCTACAAGCCATGCAAGATGAGCTAAGGCCCATCAAGCTTGTCTCAAGGCCTCAGCATCCTGTCTCCTGCTTATCTCAGGATGCCCCAGGATAACAATGGCTGCTCAACTTGCTTTATTACCTTTCAAGCAGAATACTGTCCCCCTCACTTCAGACCCTTGTTCCCAGCTGCAGAGTAGAGTACGTTCTTCACCTCTGGTCCCATCCTGACTGGGCCAAGGGCTACCGCACAAGCGATTTTCCGCTTGATCTGGGTGAAGTCTTGTTGTTGTTCAAGGCCCCAGTGGAAATCATTCTTCTTGCAGGTAACCAGGTACAGAGGGCTCACAATCTGGCTGTACTCAGGAATGTGCATTCTCCAAAAACCTATGGCACCAAGGAAAGATTGCGTTTCCTTCTTGTTGGTGGGTGATCTTATTAATGATTCGGTGGGAATCTGATGCCGTCCGTCTTGCCATTTTACCCCCAGGAATTGGATCTCTTGGGCAGGCCCCTTGACTTTGCTCTTTTTGATGGCGAAGCTGGCTTCCAGGAGAATCTGGATGATCTTCTCTCCTTTCTCAAATACCTCTGTTGCCGTGTTCCCCCACACAATGATGTCGTCGATTTACTGCAGATGTTCTGGAGCCTCACCCTTTTCCAGTGCAGTCTGCATCAGTCCATGGCAGATGGTGGTACTGTGTAACAGCTGCTCCAGAGGAAGTCTATGCCCAGAATACACAGGGCCTCTGGGCCAGTCACAATTGGATGTTTCTGACACTCTTTCCCAGCCAGGCTCACCTCAGCTTCCACCAGGGTCAGCTGCTGTGATCCTCCGGTCACTCCAGCAATGGAAACCAATTCTGCCCCCACATGTCCTGATGGCATTAAAGTACATTGTGCACCAGTATCAACTAATGCTTTGTATTTCTGTGGCTCTGATGTGCCAGGCCATCTGATACACACTGTCGAAAAGACCCAGTTCTCCCATGCCTCTTCCTGGACAGAGGCAGGGTCCCCCTAGCCCTGGTTATCATTCCTTCCCTGGGCATATGTGTGGGAGGTTCTTTCTAGGGGATCTGACATATCATCCTCCCTTCTGTAATACCTGGCAGCTCGGTCACGGGAGGCTGAGGCCACTTTCACTCTGGTGGAACCCCTTTGGTTAGTGCTTTCCCTTTTGAGTTCACGAACCCATGCTGCCAGAACAGAAGTGGGTTTCCTATCCCATCTTCTCATGTCTTCCCCATGGTCACACAGAAAGAACCACAGCTCAGCTCGTGGGGTGTACCCTCTCTCTCTAGCTGGGGGACGTCGGGCTCTGACTCTCGGGTCTGTGACTCTCACTGGTGCCACATAGGAAATGCTCTTCCTTACCTCCTCCACAATCTCCTCCTTGAGGTCCCTAACCACAGCAGAGACCTGAGCCTTCATTGGGCCATTGACCATACTCTCGTAATACCGGAATCTGTTGGCAATGGAGCCCACTGTTTCTCGGTTGTCCTCAGCATTAATGGTTGCAATGAAGGTAGCATATTGCTGTGGCCCTAGTCTTGCCAGGTTCCACAACATCTGCCCTGTGCACCTGACTAGGTCGCAGTCATTATCATGCTGTCCATCCCTCCCAAAGAGTACCTCTAATACTGCCACTTCTCTTATCTGTTGGATTGCTTCCTCGAGTGTCTTCCACTGCATTTTATGATGGTACTCCTGCATTCTCTCTCTATGAACAAACCTTTCTCTCACACTTGTTAAAAGCCGCTCCCAGAGAGAAAGGGGCCCTGGTTCCCTCACAAATACTTGATCTACACCCAGGTCCTGGGTCAAGGATCCCAAATACCTCGCTTCACCCCCATTGAGTTGCACACATTTGCCCATAAGGTCCCAAACCCGAAGTAACCAGGTTGTATAAGCATCACGCCCCCGTCGCACAATGTCTTTTCGCAGATTACAGAGGCTGTCATACGACAGGGACTCAGTGATGATTTCGGGCTCTGGCTGTCCTGCTGGTTGTGAGGGCCCTGGTTCCCCATCATCATTAAGTGGGCGTGCTGATTTGGTCTTACACTTCCTCCTCTGCACAGGGATGACTGCTGCTGCCCTTGTGGTTCAGCTGGAACCTGCATGGTTGTAACATCTGTGGGTTCCACTGCTGCACCACCAGGATCCCCCTCTTTGGGGCAGGGAGAGGGTTTCCCATCAGCTGGGGAGGTGTATTCCCTCAGCATCTGGCCCATCTCACATATCTCCTTCACCAGTACCACTACCCAACTCGGGTGGTCCGTTTCTGAGGTGGGCTGTGGGGCAGGGTCAGGCTGTGGGGCAGGGTCTCTAGTCGCTGGGGTCGTGTCAGGTTCTGGGACAGCACCTCTAGACTCTGGGGGAGGCACCTGGGCAGTTATCCAAGCCGATCTGAATGCTAAATAGAGCAGGTCTATCAACAATATTTGGTTAGTATCTAGGGGAAATATAAACACTTTGAAAGCCAGTGGGATAGGCCCAAAGAACTGTTTGAAAGGTTGGGAGAAAAGTTCCCACCGTGTTATTTCCTCACAGAAGGCACCATTTTTCATATAACCCCAGAAACATACGCTTAGTGTATGATAGCCCTTTATCCATGTGCCCACACTCCCGAGGAAGTTGATAACCCGTGAATTCCTCATTTTATCAACCCACTGTGCAAACTGGATAACAGCAACAGTAGCCTTAGTCAGGGGGTGCACGTTTAGATACGGAGCTGCAAACGGGAGAAATACAGCCACGACCACGTGCCAAGCGAACCAGGGTAAGCCAGACCACATGGTGCTGCCTAACAAGGTCTCGGTATTCATCACACAAACTAGATTACCCAATAACTGTTATTCCTTTTTCAGCCTTTCCTCTCGATGCCCTCGAGCCCCACGTTGGGCGCCAAAATCTGTCTTGGTTTGAAAGACAGGGGTCTGCCAAGGAAGGCAGGAACCCCCCTTGGAATGGCAAATGCAATCCCCTCCCTTCCAAATGCTTATAATTTTGAAATTAAGGGGCTTTCAGGCAGAGATGAAGAATAGGAATAACCTTTCTTTACTAAATATATATATAAAACAAGGCAAACAAACAACAATAACTATGACAGTAACAGCAAACAGCGCCAGGAACCCAGCCCCAACCTCTCGGGCGGCTACCAGGGAGCAGGGAGGGCGCAATGGTCTCCCCGCTGCTCCAGAGCCAGCTCAGGCCTCACCTCGCAATGGCTGATGAAAAAAGCCCGTGTCACAAACCCCCTTGGGCAGACAATCCCTGTGGCCAGCAGGATCCCCGGGAGACAGCAGGGGCAGAAGGAGAGCAGGAAACGCAGTGGGGGTGAGTTCTGCCCACCACAAGGGCAGCTTCTCCTCACCTTGAATGCAGGGAGCAAAACAAGAGCCCTAGGGGCTCCACTCAACCTCCTTTATTCGGCAGGCTGGACCCCTCCCCCTGTGGCTAGGTCCTTTTGTCTCTCTTAAGTACAGCAATTTATCTCCTTGACCAACAAGTATGGAAAAATTCTTTAAGAGAAAAAGGAAAACAGAATAACTCCCCAAAACCCCAACAACCAGAAAGTGACTTCTGGAGGCCTTGCGCCATAACTGAAAGCCCCATATACATGCCTGAGAAACATCAAATGCATACCCCCTCTCAGAGAAGCCTGAGAAATGGGCCCATGTGAACCACATGAGGTTCAACAAGGCCAAGAGCAAGGTCTTGCACCTGGGTCTGGGCAGCCCCTATTATTAATACAGGCTGGGAAAGCAGTCCTGTTGAGGATGGTTTAGGGGTGTTGGTGGATGAGAAGGTGGACAGGAGCTGGCCCTGTGTGCTGGTAAGCCCAGCAGCCACTGGCACCCTGGCCTGCACTCCCAGCAGGGTGAGGGGGGAATCCTGCCCCTCTGCTCTCAGTGCTCTGGGTAGACCCTCCCCTGCAGTGCTAGGGCCAGCTTGGGAGTCCTCAGTGCAGGAGAGACAGGAACCTGTTGGAGCATGGACAGAGGAGCCCCAGCAATGCTGGGAGGGCTGGAGCCCTCTGCTGGGAGGCCAGGCTAGGAGAGTGGGGGGTGTTCAGCCTGGAAAGGAGAAGGCTCCAGGGAGACCTTTTGGTGGCCTTTCAGGACTTCAGTGGGCCTGTCAGAAAGATGGGGACAGCCTTTTGGGAAGGCCTGTTGTGACAGGACAATGGGTGATGGTTTAAGCTACAAGAGGGAGATTTAGACCGGAGGGAAAAAAGAAAACGTTACACTGAGGATGGTGGGGGACAGGCCCATGTTGACCAGTGCCCCTTGTCTCAAATTTAGCTTTGCAATGAAGGTTACAAGAAGAACTTCTATCATCATGTTAGTTGTTAAAAATGAGGGAAATATGGGAAATAGCTTAACAGTTATGATGTGTGTAAAGGTGACCAGCAGTGTCTGGATTTGAAAGACCTTCTGTGGTACTGATGGAGAACTGCAGAGGGAGCCGAATGATGTGGTTTTGTTCCCATTGTCTGTGGGTTTG
>JANVCC010010348.1:0-26059 GCA_025345505.1 Todiramphus chloris collaris
TGCTACGTGTTCCTGGAGCCCTGCTTCCTGGACTTGGCCCGACATCGTCTGTGGACGGGAAGTAGAGAATAACATCTTATCTATCATAACCCACACCCCTTTGCTTTGCGTCTTATTCTCTCCCTGCGTGCCATGCTGAAGGGGGTCGGGGGGAGTGATAGAAGGGCTTGGTGGGCACCTGGTGCCGTGCTGGGGTCAACCCACCACACTGCTTATGCTGCAAAGATATATATACACACTTCCAGATATATCCAGATATTATTAACAAGTCATGACAATGATTTCTCTCTCTGAACAAGGACTCTCTGCAAAAAAGTTCCATTGTAAAACCATCATAATCATAGAAAAGGACTTTAAACTCTGATTGCAGTGCCCATATTTTACATCACCTGCAATTATTGCTTAAGTCATTTCTCAAAATGTGGGCAAATATATTTATGGACTGAATTCTGCTACTGGTGAGGGAGGGAAGGCGATAAAAATAAATAAATAAAAATGGTACAAATTACTACTTCTCTGAGAGTCTTCTCTGATGACTTCCCTCACTGTGGTGGTCTGTAAAAGGATCATCAGTCAAAAGAGCCTTCAGCACGCATAGTGGGCATAATAGCAGCTCCTGTGGAGACAGTCCTAACTTGAGAGCAAAAAACAATCCTATATCTAGTTTCTTGGCCTGGAAAAGTTTCTTGACTTGAACTATTCTGGAATTAGGCTCCTTTCACTTGATTAAACTTACAAGCTGAGAGAACTAAGAGAGGAACCCTTTACTGATGATAAAAAAAACCCCAAGGATTTCAAATAAAGCATATCGATGTCTTGACCAAGGAGATGACGTTACATTTATACTGTAGCTCATGTAGCCAAAGAACTATTTCACTTCTGCTCAATATATTCTTGAGCCACTTCTTCCTAAAAGGGAGTACCAGATCTGTGCAAGTTCTATCCAAGATATGTGCTATCAATTGAAGAGTGGTTCTAAACAGGTTAGTAAGTCTGAAAATGACAAGAAGTCCCTGGGAATTACATAGCTTATCTGAATAAAAAACTGTCTTCCCAGAGAATAACCTTGACTTTGTGCTGATGGATTTGTTTGTTTGTTTTAGTAAGAATTTCTTATTATGGAGGGACAGGAGATCTCACTACACATAAGAGATGCAAGAAATGGCCAACCATTAGCTCCTGCACCGAGGTGAAACTTCTTTGTCATGCACATTGGAAGGAAGTTTATTTATTTACAGGCTTTCAGGGAAAGGACATCATTTGCCAAATATGCATCAAGCGATCACCTACACAAACTTGCTCATCAGTTCTGCAAGCAGTACCTGTTTGAATGTGTGTGGTAATACATACTTGTATTCATGTAGCATGCAACAGGCAAAGGGAGTAATAGAAGCCCCTCCTGGTTTTTTCAGTATATCATTAGAAAAAGGAAGACTAAGGAAAATGTGGGCCCACATAGGTGCCCTAATGGAGGAAGATGCAGAGAAGGCAGATTTACTGAATGCCTTCTTTGCTTCTGTATTCACTGATAAAACAAGATCTCATGAATTCCAGACCCTGGAGGTAAGAAAAAAGTTCTGGAGAAAGGAAGACTTTCCCTTGGTAGAGGAGAACCAGGTTAGAGAACACTTAGCCATATTTAACATCCATAAATCCATGGGTCCCAATGGGATGTACCCATGAGTGCTGAGAGAGCTGGAAGATGTTACTGCTATGCCACTCTACATCATCTTTGAAAGGTTGTGGGAAATGGGAGAGGTGTCTGAGGACTGGAAGAAGGCCAATGTCACTCCAGTCTTCAGAAAGGGCAAGAAGGATGACCCAGGCAACTACAGGCCGGTTAGCCTCACCTCTGTCCCTGGAAAGGTGATGGAACAAATTGTTCTGAATGTCATCTCAAAACATGTGGAAGAAAAGAAAGTTATTGGGAGAGGTCAACATGGATTCAACAAGGGGAAATCATGCTTGACCAATCTGATAGCCTCTTGTGATGTCATAACTGTCTGGCTAGATGAGGGGAGAGCAGTGGATGTCATCTACCTTGACTTCAGCAAGGCTTTTGACACTGTCTCCCATAACATCCTCATTAGGAAACTCAGGAAGTATGGGTTAGATGAGTGGACAGTGAGGTGGATTGAGAGTTGGTTGAGTGACAGAGCTCAGAGGGTTGTGATCAATGGTGCAGGGTCAAGCTGGAGGTCTGTAGCCAGCAGTGTTCCCCAGGGGTCAGTAGTGGGTCTGGTTTTATTTAACATAATCATCAATGACCTAGGTGAGGGGACAGAGGGTATCCTTAGCAAGTTTGCAGATATACAAAACTGGGAGGTCTGACTGACACACCAGAGGTCTGTGCTGCCATCCAGCATGACCTGGACAGGATGGAGTGTTGGGAAGAGCAGAAATTAATGAGGTTCAACAAGGGCAAATAAAGGGTCCTGCACCTGAGGAGGAACAGCCCTATGCATCAATATAGGTTAGGGGTAGACCTGCTGGAAAGCAGCCCTGAGGAGAAGGATCGTAGAGTCCTGATAGACAATAAGTTAACCATGAGCCAACAATGTGCCCTTGTGGTCAAGAAGGCCAATGGTATCCCAGGGTGCATTAAGAAGAGTGTGCCAGTAGGTCAAGGGAGATCATCCTCCCCCTCTATTCTGCCCTGGTGCAGCCACATCTGGAATACTGTGTCCAGTTCTGGGCTCCCAAGTTCAAGAAGGACAGGGAACTACTGGAGTGAACCTGGTGGACAATGAAGATGACTGAGGGACTGGAGTATCTCTCTTACAAGGAAAGGCTGAGACAGATGGGACTATTTAGCCTGTAGATAAAGAAACTGAAAGGAAACCTTTGTGATGTCTAAAGGGTGGGTGCAAGGAGGATGGAAACAGACACTTTTCAGTGGTGACCAGTGACAAAACCAGGGGCAATGAGAACACGCTGGAACACAGAAGGTTCCATCTAAATATGAGGAAAAACTTCTTTACTCTGAGAGTGACAAAGCACTGAAACAGGCTGCCCAGGGAGGTTGTGGAGTCTCCTTCGCTGGAGATATTCAAAACCCACCTGGATGCAATCCCATGTAATGTGCTCTAGGTAATCCTGCTTTAGCAGGGGGGTGGACTAGATGATCTCTAGATGTCCTTTCCAACTCCAGCTGTGACATCACAAACACCTGCATAAGCCAGGGGCCTGCTCCTGCCCCATCTCCTACTTATCTACATAAAAGGATGGGGCCAAACTATTTTCACTGTTGCTCAGTGACAGGACAAGGGACAACAGGCACTAACAGGAATTTCTGTCTGAACATAAGTAAAAATTTATTTACTATGAGGGTAACATGGCACTGGGACAGGCTGCCCAGAGAGGCTGTGGAGTCTCTGTAAATATTCAGAATCTGCGTGGAAGGGATCCTGGGCAACCTGCTCTAGGTGAACCTGCTTTAGCAGGGGGGTGGACTAGATGATCTCCAGAGGTCCCTTCCAACCCCTACCGTTCTGTCATTCTGTGTTCAGTTTTGGGCTCCTCACTACAAGAAGAACATCGACATGATGGAGCATGTGCAAAGAAGGTCATCAAAGCTGGTTGTTGGGGTTAAGGGTCTAGAGAACAAGTCTTATGAGGAACAACTTAGGGAACTGGGGTTGTTTAGTCTGAAGAAAAGGAGGCTGAGGGGAGACTTTATCACTCTTTACAACTACCTGAAAGGAGGTTGTATCGAGGTGGGTGGTGGTTTGTTCTCCCAAGTAACTAGCAATAGGATGAAAGGAAATAGCTCAAGTTGATCCAGGGGAGGTTTAGGTTAGATATTAGGAAAAATTTCTTCACAGAAAGGATTGGCTGCCCAGGAAAGTGGTGGAGTCTCCATCCCTGGAGGTATTTAAAAGTTGTGTAGATGTGGCACTTAGGGACATAGTTTAGTGGTGACTTGTCAGTGCTGGGTAAACAGTTGGACTTGATGATCTCAAAGGTCTCTTTCAACCAAAATGATTCCATGATTTTATGGTATTTCTTTCACTAGATCTTACTGAAGACATTCTGATGACACAATCCTACACAGGGGTATCCATGAACACAGTGATATCCAAAGTTTGCTGCTACCATGGAATGATACTTTTCAAATGCTTGAGGTGACATTCAAGTCAGTCATAAGGATCTTTCCCTCTCAAGTAAACAAACATTTAAGGCAGAAACATACCAAGATGTGAAAAAAGATTTCCACAGGAACCTTGAGAATAAGAAAGGCTAACAAAGCACACAATCTCAGCTTTCTGATGAAGACTTTAGCTTCTACAAGTCTAGAATAGGCACATAGTACCTTTCTTTGTCATGAAAAGCAAGTGAGTTAATATCCTTTCCCAAGAAGTCTTTGGAGCTTTGTTTACTGAAGCAAAGTATGAAATGGTTTTCTGATCTTTGCATTTTTTGTTTGTTTTTTTTAAGAACTCCTTGAAGATGGATGAAAAGATTTACTTTTGTTGAAATGAACTGTGTAAACTTCAAGATTCATCAGTGTAAGGCAATATTACTCCAGATACCAAAAACTTATCTGTCTCTTTTTAGCTTGTAAAGTTTCTCCTAAGAAAGTTTGATGCAGATGATCATCACACAGCTTGTGGAGTGCAGGATTTCATTGAGAGAGCTGCTGTTAGCTCATCCTGCCTTAGAAACAATTCATTATAATTGACCTTGGCTTTCTCTAGTAATTCTCTCATTTGAGGCAAAGGAAGGGAAGGATGGAAGGAATGATATGAAACCCCTCAAGGCCATGCAAAAGATCTGCAAAAGTGCATTTCTGGCAAGCAGAATAATTTTGCTCTCTAGCCATCTCTACATATACTCCTGAACCCACTGCATTGGTCCTCTCTCACCCCTGAACAGAGAAGTGCCCTGCAGCCAACTGCTCACAGCTCTCTCTTCCACCCAAATGGCACAAAGGGGCTGCACAGAGCCTTGTTCTGTGTTTACTAATCACCTGTGCTTTACATCAGAAAACAGAATCTAAAAGTTCCAGACAGAGCACAAAGAGGGTATGGACCTCAGTGACTTAAAGAGTTGTACCTGCTAACACAGGAGCAAATTCCTGTCTTATACTGTAGTAATAATGAATGAGGGAAATACCTGAAGGCCCAACTCCAGAGAAACTTTCAGAAGAGTGATGTCTGGCAAGCTTTCCATGAGTGTTGCTATTTTAAATGCATCCTGGGCAAGTTTGAAGATGTGTGATGAGGAGTGGATATTTTTCTGGATGGATTCTAGCACTGTTTCCAGTCTCCGGATATCACCTGCAAGGCGTAAACAGAATCACCAAAACAGAACAAGCTCTCAAAACATCCAGAAATGCATTATAATTGAGCCTGCCATTGCTATGCAATAGTACAATGTTTCAGTTATACACATTTTGGTTTTTATAAATCTTCCATAATTAAATCACATGAACAAAAGATACAAGACATCACAAACTCCTCTATTGCCTGATGGTGTTATTGTAGTACATGGTGAAAAGTCATCCTGATTTGTGAATTTTAGAAGTGATTTGACCACTCCTGGGTTTCACAGTCTATGTATTGTGTGTCAGAAGAACAAAAAGCCATCTCATCAGCCTCAAATCAAGCCTATCTGGCTACCCCATATCTAGTTTAACCACTTTGCTAGAAAATTAAGTGACAGGATTAAGTCAGTTTAGCTTGTTCCCATTTCACGCACCTGTCAGACTGAGATTTGGATTCCTAAACATGAGTTTTATAATATGTTTATTCCATGCAATATTAAAAGCATACATTTAGTTGAGTACATAACTGACGGCAAAGTACCTTTGGCTGCTGTTAGCATGGTTGATGCCAGCTCACACTGCTGGGATTCGATGTGACTTAGGGTGAACCAGCGGGGATATCGGTTTGGGACAACAGATGCAATGTGGTGTGGGTGGGACATGTCTCCCAAAGGAGCCATCGATTCCAATACTAGCAACCTGAAATAAGGAAGAAATCCTCTTTCATTAAATCATTATTATATTAGGTTACTCATAAGGAAAACTAAAGCTGCAAGAACACTTGACCTTCTTTATGAAATGTGCAGTGTTGTGTATAAAGATATTGGAAAACCACTTCTTTTCTTGGGGAATCTTAAAAGTCCATTTGCCAAACTTGCCTATATCAGTGGGCATCTGCAGGAATTCACAGAACAATTAAGCCATCCATTAGCCAAGACAGCAGAGACTTTCTGCATCATCCATAGAGTTGAAGCTTTTTTCCCCTTCCTTGTTTGTTTTTGAACCATAGCCCTCAAGAAGGAAAGTGGAGTAGGTCTCCATCATAATGAGAACATGCAAATTTTTTTTTTGGAATGTACTTTCTTTACTTGCAGATTCTCAAAGTAAGGGAGAGGGATATTCAACAACTCATTTGGATTTTGACCTTGCAATAAATTCAGACATAACAAAAAGGACATTTTATTGTTCAAATATGAACTACTTCTAAAAGTCCTTAAACTCTAGCCTACCAACATTTGATAATGTGCATGCTAATATGAAAAAACATACTTTGCTTTTGACCTAGTACCACTGAGATGCCTCTTTATATACATAAAAATAAAATACATATAAATTCTTCAGCTGATTTTTTCCAAGCACAAAGGGAGGAAGGAAAAAAAACAACGCATTATTAAATGGTTTCAACAAAGAAGAAAAATCCCAACTATATAATGCAAAAAGGATTATCAGGTTATGAGTAACTTTAAATAGACAAAGACCATGAAAAGAAGACATTGTTTTGGGGAACTCTTTTGTCACTTTGAATTTCATTGTCATTTTCTATGTTCCTTTGCTGTGAAAAGAAATTCTGTTGTGAATTGATGGATCTCATGCTATTTTGGCAAGATTAGGGAACATCATAACAAGCACAAGCAGATTTAGCATTCTTCACATTTTTTCCCTTTCAAACATCAATTATTTAGCTAGGCTTTAGCAAAGCTACTTTGTGATTAAACATCACCATTAAAGTCTGACTCCCAAAGCCTGGGTTAAAATTCAGGCTTAACAAGGGATCAACCAAACTAAGTCAAACATTCATGTTCAGATTTTAAGTGAGCAGTCAACTAGTTCACCACAGATCCACATTCTGCAGGGCTCTCCTCTATATGTTTCAGTGCTGCAAGCAGAGAACTGTAGACAGAAGTGACCACCAAGGATAGCACACCCTGTCCTTGCAGACCTGAGGTGCATGTGCATGAAAGGCCTTATAGTCTCAGCTTACATTGATTTTACACTGAGTGTTCCACAAACTAAAAGAGGATTAAAAAAAAAAAAAAAAAAAAAAAGAAATAGCAACAGATGATTTTGAATGCAGAGAGGCAAAATACTCCAGAGTTGCCATTATGGGTTAATTACATGTGATGTGTAGACTTGTGTGTAGACTGACACTAAACACTTCTATCTGGAGAGCAACTATCTGTAGTCTTGGGAAATTAACTCTTTTGATAAATGTTCAAGTGAAGAAAGAAATATGCTCCACTTCTACAAGCATGAGCAACCATACAGATTTCTATGCAGAAATATTTTACCCATGCCATGGAGGAAGGGATGCTCAAATTTCCCTCTTTTAATCCAAGACAGACATGCAATCTTCATGTTTGCTTTCTTATTTCCCCTCCTCAAAGCAATGTTTAGTTTTATCTATTTTTTCATTTGTTTTGTATCAGGAATGCTTTGTACACTGAACTATCATTTTGGTGTGAATGAAAAGAGGAACCAACCTTCTTTATGAGAATTTTTGAGAAATGCCAGGGAATACAGACAGACATGGAATCTATATGGTGTCTATACATGCCATCACCACAGTTCAAGACAGCAGTCCACATTTCTTAAGAGTGCCAAATACATTAAAAAATATATATAAAAAGGCTGAACTATCATCTGCCTTATAGTGATGTCAAGAGAGCCACGGAGAACAGCCCTGATTATGCTGATGTCTCCTGTGATTTTACCAGATGGAAAGAAACAGATAGCTCTTTCTTATATTGGTCTGTTTGAGAAGTAACTTCTTTGGCTGATGGCAGCTTCATGCCCAAAGATGGCTGGAGCTCCCCATGATTAACTAGAGATTTCATCATTTGGATCTTTCAGTGCCTTGCTTGTTTTCTAGTTGAGAAAGGAAACTTCCAGAAAATAAGTTTTCAGTTATGATTTGCTTCTGGGGAAAGCCCAAATCCTTCTTCAAGAGGAATGGCATGCTGCCATCATGTTCACTGAAGCATTCAGTGCATTGTGCAAAGCTGCTGATAGATGTCTATTCCATCCTTCAACATGGTTTCAGTAGTTTAAGGAAGAAAGCTCCTCACAAACAATCTCTGAGAAATGCTTGAAGGTAGTGACTGGAATTAAATACAAGGACACAAGTCTACTTTATAAAATTGAACTTTTTTTTTTTTCTTAAAAAAAGCAAAAATAATAACCCACCACCACCACACACTACACATGCTGTACTATCTTGCTGATCTGGTATGACCAGGGTTATCGATGCACATAACTTGTAATGAAAGAAAAGGGGTGTACCTAGATGGCTCTGACAGCTTTCTGATCATACATTTGAATGTTCTCAATAGTTTATCAGTAACACACTTTTGTTTTCTCAATCTATTTCCTAAAATACTAATCATAAGCAGCAAATATGCAAGATGACTTTTTCTATTTCTTGGACTCTCCCTAACATCCACTATTAGACACTCTTGGAGGCAAAAAAGAGACCAAACAGGCTAAGCAGACCTTTGGTCTGACCTGATAGTAGCTATATTTTGTTCTTATGCATGTCCTCCAGTTAGTCCTTTGAACACAGGATTATTTTCTCCCCATGTAGCTTTCTGAAGAAACTAGATCCAGAATACACACCTCCAAACCACTAGGACACAACCACTCTGATGAAGCTAAATGCTACATACATGGATAGTGTGTCCTTCAATCACTGTGTAATCATTCTTGATAAGAATGACCAGGAAAACCCAACACTTAAAAAAAACCCCACAACTATCTGGAACTTGATTGCTCTTAGTATTCAGTTGTGGCCATTCTTTGTCAACTATAATTTACTATGAATTCTTGACAGTGACCAGACATTCCAGATAGGACCAGTTTGTTCCTTGCACAGTATGAGGACAACATAGATTTATCACTGATTAGGCCCTTGGAACTTCTATCAGAAGGCCCTTCTTAGCCACCATTAACAATCTGGCCTGCCCTGAGATAAAGCCAACAGACATTGAGCAAGCCCTGAGAAACATCTTTTTCCCCCGTTACTGAAGACAAATGAGATGCAAGTCAGATATTTTGTTGTCATATGACATACTCCATTTAAATCCCAACATTCACTCAGAAGTGTGTAAGACTGCTTAGTTATGAAGCATAAGTAAAAAGTACCGGATCAGACCACACTATATGGTTTCAAATCTATCAGTGACAGTTAATTTACAAAGAAGGCTGGTGGAACAAATAGTCCTATCATCTGGATCATCTGCTAAGCAGAAGATGATCCTGAGACTGCTGGTGAGATGCCTCTTTCCTCATTTCCTCACCCCTACCATCACACATGCACAAAACCACATGAGTAAGTGAACACACACGCTAAAGTTGTTAACACAAATCACATGCCCCAAAAAGGGAATTCTAGAAGGATTTGTAACATAGAATGTTGTTTTACAGTTGTAGATAAACACTAATTGTACACTTATAAAAGATTATAATGTAGTTACTACAGACATTAATTGCTTTTACAGCTGAAAGAACCAAAGTAATTTCTCCTTAAAGAGAACAATGCTTCTTTTAGAAAAAAATACTAGGTCTCGATTACCAAGCTTTTTCCCCTTTACCACACCACTACTTGTGCTCTTTCTAGATGACTGTAGTGGGTCTGGCTGAGCTGCTTTTCCCCATACAGCCCTCATGCTGCAGTACTGGGAGCTAGAGGGTGTTGATAACACACCCATGTTATGACTGCCAGCGCTGACAAGGCTGGGGGGTCAAGATGGGGGAGAGGATACAGCCGACCTGAGCTGACCAGTAGGATATTCCATACCATATGACGTCAGCTCAGCTATAAAGGGAGAGGGCAGGAGGAGGATGGGGGTGCATTCGGCTTGTCCTCCGAGCAACCAATACGTGTTCTGGAGCCCTGCTTCTGGGACTCAGCCTGACATCGCCTGCAGACAGGAAGTAGAGAATAACATCTTTATCATAACCCACGGTTCTTTTTTTCTTTTTCACCTTATCTCTCCCTGCGTGCCCTGCTGACGGAGGTTGGGGGGAGTGATAGAAGGGCTTGGTGGGCACCTGGTGCCCAGCCAGGGTAAACCCAGCACAATGACTTGTGAATACATACCGCATGGCTCTCAGTGCAGCTTTGTATGCCAATTCAGCATCATGAGGTAGGAGAGAGGTGAAAAGATATTTGGCAAATGTGTGCATTGGAATACTCTCTCGATGGATGATTTCACCTAAACCACTATACGGTCCAGCTGTGGGAAAGAGAAAGAGAATGTCAGTCTTATAGACTGTTAAAATCCAACTTTTGGACCTTGAAAAACATTCACTATACCTTGAGTTAGAAGTGGTATTCAGAGACATTTTGCTGTCCAAAAGGTAAACTTACATTGATATTTTTGTGAAATATGAGTATATTAAGCAACATATATTCTATGAGATGGCAAGACAGACAGTAAATTGTACAGTACTAAGCACATGACCAATGCACATAAAAATGACAGAATAGTCCCAGGGCTCCATGGGACTCATGCAGCAACTCTGTGGTATGCAAAAGTAGAAAGTGATAATCCTAGCATTGCATCTGTGTATTTATATTGTGCATATAGAATCATAGAATCATTTTGGTTGGAAAAGACCTTTAAGATCATTGAGTCCAATCGTTAATCCAGCACAGCAAAGTACACTACTAAACCACGTCCCTGAGCGCCACATCTACATCTCTTTTAAATACCTCCAGGGATGGAGACTCCACCACTTCTCTGGGAAGCCAGTTCCAGTGCTTGACAACCCTTTCTTTGAAGAAAGTTTTCTAATATCTAACCTAAACCTCCCTTGGAGCAACTTGAGCCATTTCCTTTCATCCTATTGCTAGTTATTTGGTAGAACAGACCAACACCCACCTTGATACAACCTCCTTTCAATTAGTTGCAGAGAGCAATAAGGTCTCCCCTCAGCCTCATTTTTTTCCAGACTAAACAAGCCCAGTTCCTTCAGACGCTACTCGTAAGACCTGTTGTCTAGACCCTCCACCAGTTTCATTGCCCTTCTTTGGTCAGGTTCCAGCACCTCAATGTCCTTCTTGGAGTTGAGGAGCCCCAAAATGAACATAGTATTAGAGGTGTGGCCACACCCTAGTCCTAGTCCCTAGTCCTGCTGGCCACACTATTTCTGATAAAAGCCAGGATGCTGTTGGCCTTCTTGGCCACCTGGGCATGCTGCTGGCTCATACTCGGTTGTTGACCAACATTCCCAGGTCCTTTTCTGCTGGTCAGCTTTCCAGCCACTCCTCCCCAAGCCTGTACCATTGCCTGGGGTTGTTGTGACCCAAGTGCAGGACCCAGCACTTGGCCTTATTGAACCTCATCCCACTGGTTTTGTCCCATTGATCCAGCCTGTCCAGGTCCCTCTATAGAACCTCCCTACCTTCAAGCAGAGCCACACATCTGCCTAACTTGGTGTAGTCTGCAAACTTACTGAAGGTGCCCTCAATCCCCTCATTGAGATAACTGATAAAGACATTAAATAGAACAGGCCTCAATACTGAGGCCTGGGGAACACTACTCGTGACTGGCACCAACTGGATTTAACTCCATTCACCACCACTCTTTGGGTCTGATCATCCAGCCAATTTTTAATGCAGCAAAGCATACACTCATCCAAGCCATGAGGAGACAGTTTCTCCAGGAGAATACTGTTGGAAATGGTGTCAAAAGCTTTTCTAAAGTCCAGATATAAAACTTTCACAGCTTTTTCCTTATCCACTAAGTGGCTCACCTTGTCATAGAAGGAGATCAGGTTAGTCAAGCAAGACCCGCCTTTCACAAACCCATGTGTCTCAGGATGGCAGTCAGGATGATCTGCTCCATAAACTTCCTCTGCACTGAGGTCAGGCTGACAGGCCTGTAGTTCCCTGGATCTTCCTTCCAGACCTTCTTCTGGATGGAAATCACATTTGCTAACCTCCAGTCAACTGGAACTTCCCAATTTAGCCAGGACTGATGGTAAATGATGGAAAGTGGCTTGATGACCACTTCTGCCAGCTCCCTCAGTACCCTTGGGTGGATCCCATCTGGCCCCATAGACTTGTGTGCATCTAAGTGGCGTAGTAGGTCACTAATCATCTTCCCTTGGACTATGGGGGCTTCATTCTGCTCCCTGTCTTCCATCTCAGGGGTCTGGAAACTCAGAGGACAACTGGTTTTAGTATTAAAAAGACTGAGGTAAAAGCAGCATTAAGAACCTCAGCCTTTTCCTCATTCTTGGTCACTATGTTTCTCCTTAGTTGGTCTTCGGCCTTTCTAATTTTCTCCATGCATAGCCTCATGGAATCTTTGTAGTCTTTCTGACTTGCCTGCCTCTTCTTCCATAGGCCATAGACTTTCCTTTTCTTCTTGACTTCCAGCCAAAGCTCTCTGTTCAGCCAGTCTGGTCTTCTTCCCCTACAGCTCATCTTACGGCACATCGGGATGGCCTGCTCCTGTGCCTTAAAGATTTCCCTCTTGAGGAATGTCCAGCCTTCTTAGACTCCTTTGTCCTTCAGAACTTCCTTGCAAGGGACTATGTCAACTAGTCTCCTAAACTGGTCAAAGTCCAAGGTGGCAGTTCTACTGACCCCCCTCCTTACTTCCCCAAGAACTGAAAACTCTATAATTTCCTGATCACTATGCACAAGACAGCCTCTAACCTTCATATCACCCACAAGTCCTTCTCTGTTCGTGGACAGGAGATCCAGCAGGGAGCCTTCCCTAATTGGCTCTCTCATGAATCCCTATGCACCCTCTGTTGGTGCAAAATAAAATGGTTGTAGTGGAAAAACGTGTTTCTTTAATTAAAGTTACAGGACCAATCACTACAGCAGCACCTGATCTCTATTAATTTCTCACCTGCCATTAGGCATTTAAATAACCCTTTGGTCTGGACTTGGTCTCCAGTGAAGACTAGGTCAGAACTTACACTAAAGCTCCTTTTTTTAGTCCATTATAGCTACATAATCTTAAAAATTGTATTTGTTGTGGGGAAATTCTTCCCATTTTTGGGGCAATGGATTTAGCTCACACTCAGTGCAGCCAGTGCAGTTCTTCAACTTCATAACAGCAGTGTTGAGTGACAACAGAAATGACAATTGAAAAAAAAAAAATTAAACTATTGTCTTGCTGAGTTCTGAATATTCATAGTGCATATGAATCCCATTGTTATATTTTTCCTGCAACCTTAAGACTGTTATTCCTATTAATAGGAAAACTGTGTCAAGAAGGTGGTTTTTTTTTTATTTCAGTGGTTAGAGGTTTAGGCATTAAATGTTGCAAGATACAGAATAAGAACCTTCATTAAGTATTATTGAATAGTTATTGCACAAATAGCAGCCAGCAGTTCTAGAAGTTACTACTTCCTCTTCTACTAGAGATTACAACCCACCACACTTGGATGGATGGCTGGCTGGCTGGCTGTGTGAGCACACTTCTTCACTGCAGTCACATGTATCAGAGCTTCCAGCATCGGTTCAAACTAACATGGCTGACCATACACTGATGCAGATGAGGAGTACTCACAAAATTTATTCAACCACTTCTGATGCAAAGAATGATGAACTCTATGAGAGTGAGATGGTAATACCATGGACCAGCACAGATGATTCAGCAATGTTTTTCTGACTGGTGCCTTAGCACAAAATGCAAAGATTAAAATCACTAGGCATGAAAAAAATGTGAGCTCCATAGGTGGGCATTTCTGAAGACTTGGTCTGATCAGAAAGGAAACATCAATGGAGTTTAAAGTGACAGTGTGTCTCTCAATCATTTAAAATGAAGTTGAAAGCCATTCAAAACTATCTGGCATTGCTTCAATGAAAGAAGACATTTCATGCATGTTTGTTAGTTGGTGGTCCAGCCAGAAACTCAGGACATGAAGAATACATGACAAAGCATTTATATGAAAATATATGCTGCCATTAACTTAGTAGTGAAGCAAAAAATTATATCAGTTCTTGCAACACAAGTCTTTTTGCTTTCCCATCCATTTAAATGGTAGATACATAGACCATGCATTAATCTGCATTAATAGCATAGAAAATGTATTAATCAGCTTGGATTAAGCTTTCTTTATTATATCTACAGGACTTTAACTATAAACCCACAATTGTTATGATTAGGATCTTAAATCACTGCATAGTTTTCCTCCATGTGAGCTGGCAATTTCTGCCTAACCTGGAGTAAACTGAATCTATTACAGAAAAGCCAGCTTTCTCAACACACAGTAATGCAAGACCATCATTGCACAGTGCTCACTACAGCAATTTTGTAGGTAGCTATTTTAGATTTCCTGCTATGATCACGTGTTTACTACTCTAAGAAAACAAAAAGAATATCAGTGATCAAAGTAGTAAACTAGAAGCATCAGAGAATACTTGAATCCTGCCTTTTCCTCATAAAGCATCCTTACCAGTAAATACATGCAGCAAATTGATTTTATAATCCATAGGACCCCTCTATGGTCGTTAATAGCTGGATCCAGCAAGCAGCTGTTCTTGTCCAAAGGCCATAAATAGCCACACCATAATGGAAACTCTCCCTATGGTGCAGCTTCTCTGCAGTTTCAAATGACATCATCAGTAGGTACCAAAGTCTTTAATGATCTGGGCAATAATAGTGACTCAAAGCTGAGAACCCTAAACAACATACTGCATCGCTTCCATTAAAGTAGTTTTAAAAGACAAATGACTTACAGAAAGAAAGCAAAGCCTGACTGCTGTGTAACAGTCTTCACAACTTACTTAGAGCAATATCACACTCCCCACCATCCCTTGAGCAAGCACACAAAACTTGGACCATGCCTTCAGTTAATTAGTTCTTTTAAAGCTTATTCTTCCATTAAAAAACCCCAAAACTAGAAAGACAACCTTAGAACCTACAGGACTACTTTCTGAACATGAGGCTTAAGTGCTATATGTTAAGCCTTTTCAAAAAGCTAAGGCAAAAGCATGAACTTTTTTGTACAGATTTCAGTGTAATATACTGGCTAATTCCCAAACACAAGTTGTCTTAATAAAAATTTATTCACAAGACCAGACCTTAAACCTCAATATTTAACCATATATTTCAATTTTCATGTATGATACAAACTTCAGAGACAATTTTCCTAATTCCTAGAAATAAAATATTATATTTCTCTCCCAGCAATTCTAAGTGAATTTTCTGACCTCTTCATTTGGGAACAGAGCTAAAATTCTTCATACATTTACAAATATGCCAGTACTTGTTCAGGATACAAGTGACATTTCAAAATTTGCTACCCAAGAACTGTTGATGATATTGTGAGCCTGGGTTTGTGGATGCTGAAAAGCTGCTAGCAGAGGGATTTTCTCAGGTTCTCACAATATTCAGTGAGAATCCTGCCTTTCTCACACATGTTATGAAAAACAGTAGGATGGTTTTTGTAAGCTAGACCAAAACCTGTTGTTTTGTAAAGTTCTGTTTATGGTACATTGGAAAAATATTTTGAAATGGGTGTTGTAGGACTTTAGCCAATCACCCTAGGAGATGGGTAATCACTGACCAATCGCCCTATGGGGCTCGGGTATATAAAATGGGGTTGTAAATTAATAAAGTTGCTTCTTTTGCCTGCTCTTGCTGAATTTATATGTTGCTGCATCTCTCCGCTCCCGGCATAAACAGCGACATTTGGTGACCCCGACGTGTACTACGCGCAACAGAGCAAGCCGAGCAGCTCTCCGGAGGTACGCAACCGCCCCCCCTTCCCCCTCCCCCCAGCCCCGAGGTTCACGGCCGGGACCAGTCCAGGCACCGGGGTATTAGAAAAACCCTGCCAAGATGGGGAATTGTGACTCAAAAGAAAGCATGGTGCTATCGGCCTGGAAGAATTTCCTGGCCGCCAAAGAGAGTGCTGTTTCGGAGGACGCACTCCACGCTCTTTTGCAATGGGCAGCTGACCACCAGTTTCTTGTGAACTCTGACACCAACTTTGATTTAGAGCTGTGGCGGCTGCTGGGCACCAGGCTCCATCGTGAGCTCTCCGACGGGGACGAAACACTGCTAGACTTGATTTGCACTTGGAGAGATATATTTGCTGTGCTACTAAAGTCTAAAGCTGGAGACGGGGGAGGGGTGACAGCTTCAGAGGAGGACGCCGCTAAGGGGGACACTGCTGAACTAAGTGTAGCAGCCGGTGCCAGTCCTACAGCCCGTTCAGCGGCAATACACCTTGGCCCGTGATTATGTTCCCCCTAAATACCCTACGCCTGCAGAACAGCCCGACTATCTGCCAATGGTATGTCGCTCAAGCTTTGTCCGGAGTCCGTGAGCAGTTTCCTGAGGCATACTGCTACCATTACATGGATGATATCCTGGTGGCAGCATCCACCCAGGACGAGCTGCTGAGGATACAGCCTCGGCTGCTCGATGCTCTGCATTCCTACGGGTTGCAAGTGGCTCCGGAGAAAGTTCAACAGCATCCTCCTTGGAAATATTTAGGAGTCAAAATTTTGGACCAAACTATACAACACCAAGAGGTGCAATTCTCAGATTCTATTAAAACCTTGAATGATGCTCAGAAATTGCTGGGTATCATCAATTGGGTATGTCCTTATCTAGGGCTAACCACAACGCAACTTTCCCCGCTTTTTAATATTTTAAAGGGGGACCCTGATTTGAATTCACCTCGGAAATTGACTCCGGAAGCGCGAC
The DNA here is from genome assembly GCA_025345505.1 of Todiramphus chloris collaris. Classification (NCBI taxonomy): domain Eukaryota; kingdom Metazoa; phylum Chordata; class Aves; order Coraciiformes; family Alcedinidae; genus Todiramphus; species Todiramphus chloris. The sequence continues at coordinate 16,945 of JANVCC010010348.1, forward strand.
GAGCGCTGCGGGAGGTGCAACAGGCTGTTTCTGCTCATCAGGTTTATCGAGTGGATCCCTCCATTGATATCACTGTTTTCATTACTGCTCCAGACCTCCATCCCACAGGTATCATTGTCCAGTGGAACACACAGTGGTCTGACCCTTTGCATGTCCTAGAATGGGTCTTTCTGCCTCATCAGAAAAAAAAGACAGCACCCACATTGTTTCAATTGATCGCTTCTGTGATAATCAAATGCCGCCAACGGTGTTTGCGATTAATGGCAGCGGATCCTGCAACAATTATTCTTCCAGCACCGCAGGAACACTTTGAGTGGAGCCTTGCCAATAGCGCTCCTTTGCAAAGTGCGCTGCAAAATTTTTCAGGGCAGATTTCTTACCACCTGCCCAGCCATAAATTACTGCAGCTGGCAAAATCGACCAGCTTCACCTTGCAGCCAAAAAACAGTCAGGTGCCAGTGAAAGGATCCACTGTCTTTACGGATGGATCTGGAAAAACAGGGAAAGCCATTGTTACCTGGAAGGAGGGATCTGAGTGGCAGGTGCTGGAAGGCCACAAATCAGGCTCTGCCCAGCTGATTGAATTGAGGGCTGTTGCCATGGCTTTCAGCGGTTCTCTCAGGTGCCTTTGAATTTGGTTACTGATTCTGCTTACGTAGCAGATATAACCCAACGCTTGGATTGTTCACTTCTAAAGGAAGTGAATAATACGGCTCTGTTTTCACTATTGCAAACTTTGTGGTGTGCAATTCAAGCTCGAGCGCATCCATACTACATTCTGCACATTTGAATCCATATCAGTTTGCCAGGTTTTATAACAGAAGGCAATGCCAGGGCTGACATGCTGGCCAAGCCTGCATGGGTAGCGCCTCAGCCTGACAAAATTGCACAAGCCAAGGCATCGCACGGTTTCTTCCATCAAAGTGCACATACCCTGCAGAAGCAGTTTCACTTAACGCCAACTGAGGCTCGTGACATTGTCAGTGCTTGTGCTGACTGTCACGGGCTCGCTGCACCTTTCCCACCAGGGGTAAACCCCAGAGGCCTAAAAGCCTTGCAGCTTTGGCAAACGGATGTAACGCACATCCCTGAATTTGGCCAGTTTAAATATGTGCACGTGTCCATTGACACTTTCTCCTCAGCTATGTGGGCTTCTGCTCACACTGGAGAGAAAGGCCGCGATGCCATTGCCCATTGGAAATTAGCTTTCTCGGTCCTGGGTGTGCCGTCTGCTGTGAAAACCGATAATGATCCTGCCTACGCCTCGCAGAAGACGCGGCAGTTCTTGCACCTATGGGGTGTAGACCACACTTTTGGTATTCCGCATTCTCCTACCGGACTTTAGCCAATTGCCCTAGGAGATGGGTGATCACTGACCAGTCGCCCTATGGGGCTAGGGTATATAAAACAGGGTCGTAAATTAATAAAGTTGCTTCGTTTGCCTGCTCTTGCTGAATTTATATGTTGCTGCATCTCTCCGCTCCTGGCATAAACAGCGACATGGGTTGTATAATTAGGATACTGAGATTATGACAAGCAACAAATCTAAAGAACAAAATGCAATAAAAATTAAAATGAAAGGCTTATAGGTAGATGCCTTATCTCTACAGTCATGTGATATCTGAAATATGTTTGATTTTTATAAGAGACTGGAAATAATATTTTTCTGGAGTTCTATAACAAAAATCATCTTAAGTGTGTAAGGTAGTTTCCACAGTGGGCTTGTGTAAGTGAAGACAGTTATCTACATTGAGCTACCTTCTAATAGGAAGACTGCTTGTTTTCGAAAAATCTTCACCAGAGTATCATCCAATTCAACTTCCTGTAGCTTAGAAATAAGCTGCTCCTCATTTCGACAAACCTTCTCTTGTGCATACAAACCATCTGGCATTATTCGTTGCTGTCCCAGCCCTATCAATGCTACTTCCACAGCCAGTGTTAAATAAGATTCCCCTTCTTCTAAGAACTTGTATGCAGGCAGGTGGTGGTACTCCAGAGATTTGCATTGCTCCACGTTCTCTGTAAAGGGTGACACAAAGAACGACACGTCAGGAAATCATTCTAATTCATAATCTGCCTATAATGCCACATTTACAAATGCTTCCTCTGTCAGCATTCATTTTTTAAAAATTATTTAAATTACTAGTGCAATCTCAAGATCCAATGATCCAATCTAAACTACATGATCCAATTCTACATGTCAGAAATACACAAACCAATTAGGTTTTAAAAAACCCACTCAAGTAAAAATAAAAATTTTCATTTTAAAATGCATGATTTGGAGAGAGGCAGTTCCTCCAGCTTTGTCTTAATAAGGCCAAAACTGGAAGATCTATTTCAATTTTTTTCCCCACCCATTTCTGTATCTCCTTAGAGCTTTGATGTTGCATAAGTGGAAAGGAAAGGTGCTTATACACCTGCATATATTTCAGTTGAAGCTATTAGGTTTGTGCAAATACAGTAGGCCTGGGAACTCCACAACTTTAAAGCATCCTGTTTGCTAAAGCTCTTTTCATGCTTTTTTATGTTACAGTTGTATTTATGATAAACATGTATAATGTTTATGACTTTTATTAACACTAGAAAGTAGAAGTGTTATTTTTATTAAAGATTACTTGTAAATTCCACACAGACTAAGCCATAAATTGCTTTAAAGACTACTACTTATTCATTTGGGACTTCACAGATACACCATATGACAAAATGCTATTCCAACCTCTAGCAGTTTACAGTCTAGTTTGGGAACAAAAAGTTGTAATGTACAGATGTAAGGACATGGATAGCTGCAGCAAAAGGGAAGGCAGAATGCCTTTGGTAGATTGCATATGCATGTGTAGGGGAAATTTATTTTTCAACACACAATACTTTTTTTCATGAGTTGTTTTGTTTTTTTCTAATCACAAATAATCCAATTTCTTTTAATTAAAGTTCTTCCAGAACTGGTGGATAGAAGTTTATTGAAAAAAAGTCTAATTGAATAAAATTAATTTTGAGGAAAGGCCCAAAAAGCCTGGGGATGTGCATATAAAAGAGCTGTAGGTAGAGGGATGAATCAAGTTTCTGACCACACAGAATTTGATAAGAAACTACCACAGAGGTGGAAAGAGACTGAGAATAAGGAATAAATCATTTAAGCTTCTGGGAAACAATAATGAAGTTAAAATGGGCGTACACACCCTATCCTAAATAATGTATCAATACTGCAACACTGTTTTCCAATTCATAACCTTTATATACATGCATGCTATAAATTTTAAGCGTTTTGTCATCAGTTTGAAGTATTATGTACACTTGGAGCTAAGAAGTCAAATAACATTCTGGACTGCATAGGAGGAGCGTGGCCAGCAGATCAAGGGATCTGATCCTTCCACTCTGCTCAGCACTGGTGAGCCCACACATGGAGTGCCATATCCACTACTGGCCTCCCCATGGACATACTGAAGCAGATCCAGTGAGGGGCCACAAAGATGATTAAAGGACTGGAGCATCTGCCATATAAGAGACTGAGAAAGCTGGGATTGTTTAGCCTGGAAAAGAAAAGACTCAGGAGGATCTTACCAAAATGTATAAATATCTCATGGAAGAATGTAAAGAAGACAGAGACAGACTCTTCTCAGTGGTATTCTGTATGTATTGGGTTTGCATGGTAAAGTTTTCTTAGCAGATGGGCTACAAAGGTGGCATCTGTGAGAAGCTGCTAGAAGCTTCCCCTATGTCCAATGAGGCAATACCAGCCGGCACCAAGATGGACTAGCCACTGGCCAAGGTGGAGCCAATCAGTGACACAGTGGTAGTTCCTCTGTGATAACATTTAAGAAGGGGGAAAAAAAATGCTGCACTGCAGCAACTGAAGTCAGGAGAGAAGAGTGAGAATACGTTAGAGAAACAACTCTGCAGACACCAAGGTCAGTGAAGGAGAGGGGGGAGGAGGTGCTCCAGGCACCAGAGCAGAGATTCCCCTGCAGCCCATGGTGAAGACCATGATGAGGCAGGCTGTCCCCCTGCAGTCCATGGAGGTCCACAGTGGAGCAGATATCCACCTGCAGCCTGTGGAGGACCCCACACAAGAGCAGGTGGATGTGCCCTGAAAGAGGCTGTGACCCTGTGGAAAGTCCACACTGGAGGAGGTTCCTAGCAGGACCAGTGGACCTGTGGAGAGAAGATCCCACACTGGAGCAGGTTTGCTGGCAGGACTTGTGATCCTGTGGGAGACCCATGCTGGAATAGTCTGTTCCTGAAGGATTACACACCATGGAAAGGACTCAGGATGGAGCAGTTCATGAAGAACTGCAGTCCATGGGAGGGATCCCATGCTGGAGCAGGGGAAGAATGTGAGGAGTCCTCTCCTGAGGAGGAAGGAGCAGCAGAGACAATGTGTGATGAACTGACCACAACCTCCATTCTCCATCCTCCTGTGCCACTCAGGGGAAGGAGGTAGAGAACTCAGGAGTGAAGTTGAGCCCAGGAAAAAGGGGAGGGGGGGGTGTTTTAAGGTTTAAGTTTTATTTCTCATTATCCTATTCTGATTTAATTGGTAATAAATTAAGGTAATTTCCCCAGGATGAGTCTGTTTTGCCATTTTTTGTGTGTCTGTTTTTGTCATTTTGGTGAATGATCTCCCTGTCCTTATTTCAACCCACAAGCCTTTTTTTATATTTTCTCTCCCCTGTCCAGTTGAGGAGGGGGAGTGATAGAGTGGCTTTGGTGGGCACCTGGCATCCAGCCAGGGTCAATGGTCGATCCACCACACTGCAACAGGACAAGAGGCAATGTGCACAATCTGAAATACAGGAAATTCAATCTGAGCATAAGAAAACTCTTTTTTACTGTGAGGATGGTCAAACACTGAAAGAGGTTGCCCAGAGAGTTTCTATGGTGCTCATTCTTGGGACAGTCCTGGACACAGTCCTGGGCAACCTGCTCTAGGTGACCCTGCTATGAGCAGGTAGGTAGACTAGACGATCTCCAGAGGAGCCTTCTAACCTCAAAAAATCTGTATTTTCCTGCAGTTTTTCAAGAGGACAAAGCAATGTATGTGGAGAGGGCTGCTGCTATAAAGTCTTATTCAGTTTTATTTCAAGTATGAAATATGGAATTGTCTTCAAGAATAACTGGTAATTTTTGAAGTGCTTTCATATAATTTATAACAAAATTTTACTTTAAACATTTTCTTTCCCTCATGTTTCCTTAGGGAATGCAAATGTGGTATCTTATACTATAAAGACACTGTCTTTGAAGTTAATTCAGAAAGACAAGATAGAAGAATGCCTCCAGTTACTGAAGACTTGAGAAGATTGCTCTCCTTGCATGGCCTTACCTGTGAAGTCTGAGAATCCATGGAAGCTCTCATCATCCACTCTGCAGGCTTCCATCAGGCTACTGAAGAGGGTACCAATCGGATCCAAAGGGTGTCCCACCCAACCTTCAAGATTCGTTACTGAGGTTACTCCTTTGTGGAGAAGTTCTGTGACAAAAAAGATGGAGGGAGGAGGGAGGGAAAGAGAGTGTGTGTTAGCCCCTCAAAACAATTATAAAAGGAAAACTTATTAAAATGCTGTCAGTACAGATTGACAAGTATTTCTAGTAGCTTCTGCTTACAAGGAGAAAACAGTATCTTTCAGGGTGAATTCACTGCCCTTTGAGAATATGTTAAAAGACAAAAAACCAAGAAAATAGATGAAGGCCAAATATTTCGAGCACTATCAAAGTGCATTATATGTCACAAATTTCAATTGCAGTATCATTTGAAATCTCTTACTTGATACCTGTACCTCCTCTGAAAAGGTCTGCCGAAAAATTATAGCAAAGACTACTTTGTTGTAAAATATTCACAACTGTTCCCTCACTCAAAAGACACAGTACCATTTTTACATTTTAAGTAAGTGAATCTGATGGCTCTGAAATAAATTAAAATATTTTAAAATGTTCCATTTTAATAAATAAAATATGAGTTTATCTTGCATCTAAATATTTATTGAAGTAATAAACTTGGGATGACATATCCTAAAACAAAAAAAGAAGAAAAAGGATAAAGTGTTTAAATCATAGAATCATAGAATTGTCAGGGTTGGAAGGGACCTTAAAGATCATCTAGTTCCAACCCCCCTGCCATGGGCAAGGACACCTCCCACTACAGCAGGTTACTCAGAGGCCCATCCAGCCTGGTCTTAAAAACGTCCAAGGATGGGGCTTCCACCACCTCTCTGGGCAACCTGTTCCAGTGTCTCACCACCCTCATGATGAAGAAATTCTTCCTCATGTCTAATCTGAATCGACATATCTCTAGATTTAATCCATTCCCTCTAGTCCTATCACTGACTGACAGCCTAAAAAGTCCCTCCCCAGCTTTCTTGTAGGCCACCTTCGGATACTAGAGGGCCACAATAAGGTCTCCTCAGAGCCTGCTTTTCTCCAGACTGAACAACCCCAACTCTCTCAGTCTGTCCCCATAGGAGAGGTGCTCCAGCTCTCTGATCATCCTTGTGGCCCTTCTCTGGACACATTCCATCACATCCATATCCTTCCTGTAATAGGGGCTCCAAAACTGGACGCAGTACTCCAGGTGAGGTCTCACGAGAGTGGAGTAGAGGGGGACAATCACCTCCCTCGACCTGCTGGCCACACTTCTCTTGATGCAGCCCAGGATACAATTGTCTTTCTGGGCTGCAAGAGCACACTGATTGCTCAGGTTGTGCTTCTCAACCACCAGTACTCCCAAGTCCTTTTCTTCAGGGCTGCTCTCAAGCCAGTCACTGCCCAGCCTTTATTGGTGATTAGGATTGCTCCGACCCGAATGGAGGACCTTGCATTTGGCCTAGTTGAACTTCATGAGGTTGGCATGGGCCCACTTCTCCAGCCTGTCAAGGTTCCTGTAGTGGGTATGGCAGAGCTGATTTTCCCCATCCAGCCCTCATGCTGCAGCACTGGGAGCTGGAGGGTGTTGAAAACACACCCGTGTTATGACTGCCAGTGCTCACACGGCACCAGAGGCTGGGGGGAGCAAGATGGGGGAGGGGATACAGCCGACCTGAGCTGACCAGTGGGATATTCCATACCATATGACGTTAGCTCAGCTGTAAAGGGAGAGGGCAAGAGGAGGATGGGGGGGCATTCTGCTTTGTCCTCTAAGTGGTTGCTATATGTTCCTGGAGTCCTGCTTCCTGGAATTGGCCTGACATCGCCAGCGGGCAGGAAGTAGAGAATAACATCTATCATAACCCACGGATCTTTGTGTCTTCTTCTCTCCCTGCGTGCCCTGCTGATGGGGGTTGGGGGGAGTGATAGAAGGGCTTGGTGGGAACCTGGTGCCGTGCCAGGGTCAACCCACCACAGTTCCTTTTTGGCACTCAAAGTGGGGCAAAAGCAGCTGCATGCTTGCTTGCTTGCTTTAGATATTAGTAGCAAACTCCTGTGCAGGACACAAAGTTTGCTTGCGCTACTTATCTGGTGTTTTGTTAACATGTTTACCGAAACACTGTGTCTTTGATTTGCTTCTGCACTGATAGCTTCAATGTGCTGGGGAAGCTTCTGTCTTGGGAGGATGAAGGGACTCGGGAGCACCCTGGCACAAATAGTAGTGATGTGTTTCACGCTGGCAACGGTGACTTTGCTGTGTTGGGAGGGCTACCTTGGGGAGAAAATGCTTGAATACATCTCTCTCTTTCTACCAGAAATTGACGTGAGCTTCTTAATACTACTAATCAATATCCTTGGCCTAATCCGGGTTTGGCCTAATCCCAGTTTGGCCTGATCCCTATTTGGCCTGAGAGGAGACAAGTTTCAGGGGGGGTGACACCGAAATGTGCCTTGAGACAGCCTGTCCCTGGGTGGCAAGGGGTCTGGCAGGATTTGTGCAGGTTGCTAGGACAGTTGTCACCTCCAGTAGCCTGGGAGTTTACCCCGAACAGGCAAGCAACCCTGTCAAGCTGACACAACATCTAATAGAAGGGTGCCTTGTCTACCCTGATGAAAACCAGCATCTCTTAGCGCTGTACTGGGGCCTGGCCTGTGCCTATCGAGCCACAGTTGAGTACTCTCGGAGGACTGTGGTTGAGGCAGGGACACAAACTACATCCGAAGACACCTAAGTTGAGATGGGGACTGCAACAACTACAACTGCCAAAGTTGCCCCAGTAGTGAAAAAGAAGCAGTGGACAAGGAGAACAACAGGCCCATACCCTCGATTAATGAGGGATGAGGAAGAGGAGAAAACACATGACCAACAAGCTGGACCCTCAACAGGGAGACTGGAGGAGGTAGTAATGGAATTGAAGCAGGAGGCAGAAACCACCCAGTCCCTGACTTCATCAAAACTTCGAGACCTCAGGAAGGATTACAGCCGCCAGATAGGGGAATGGATTGTTACCTGGCTACTTCGATGCTGGGATACTGGGGCTGACACCCAACAGCTGGAAGGTAAGGAAGCCCAACAGCTGGGCTCCCTTGCTAGGAATCGTGGCATTGAAGGAGGAACTGGAAAAGAGGCAGCAATTTGCAGTCTCTGGAGACGGCTCCTTTCAAGTGTCAAAGCAAGATATCCATTCAAGGAAGACTTAATGAATGCTACTTCCTCAGGAAAATGGTCCACTGCTGATGAAGGTATCCAGTACCTAAGGGAACTAGCAGTAATGGAAGTCATCTATGGGACATTAGATAATGATGAGCATCCTAAAGATCCAGAGGATGTTCGATGTACAAGGGTCATGTGGAGGAAAGTGATCAAGAACGCACCAGCATCATATACTGCCAGCTTGGCATCAATGTACTATCCACGAATGGATAACCCAACTGTGGAAACTGCCTCTTCCTGGCTTCAGAACTTTGAAGAGAGTCTTGGCACCTCCACGTCCCAATGGACATGATCAATAAGATAACAGCAATTTCTCCACCAACCAACAAAAAAGAGACACAGGCTTTCCTGCGTGCTGTGGGTTTATGGAGAATGCTTATTCCAGATTACAGTCTCATTGTGAGCCCGCTCTACCGTGTCACCTGGAAGAAGAATGACTTTAACTGGGGCCCTGAACAGCAACAGGCCTTTGAACAAATTAAACAGGAGATTGTGCACACAGTAGCCCTTGGGCCAGTCCGGACAGGACCAAATATCAAAAACATA
>JANVCC010010348.1:45046-76743 GCA_025345505.1 Todiramphus chloris collaris
AAAAAAAGAAAAAAAAAAGAAGAAAAAAAAAAGAGAATGCAGATGGTTCTTCCAAGATAATAGAATTCTCATATTCAAGTATTCTTTTGCTAACTAAGAATGCAAAATGGATACCCAGAGCACAGGTCATCACACTACATTGATTCCTAAAGTAACTCAGTACATTGGTATGTCACAGCACAGGAGCCACTGGAAACAGAGCTTGATTCTTAAGGTTGCAAGTCCACTGCTATTCAGGCCAATATGGAATGGGGAAGTAATATCAAAGAAATCTGAAAACAAAAGAAGATATGGTACATGCAAATTATGTTAAGTTTCTTCACCATGAAGGCAAGCAAGAAATTAGGTGGGAGCATTGATCTGCTTGACCTTGAGGGTAGGAAGGCCCTTCAGAGGGACCTGGACAGGCTGGGGCCAATCATATGGGCTTCAACAAGGCGAAGAGCTGAGTCCTGCGCTTGGGCCACAACCCCATTCAACACTATGGGCTTGGAGAGGAGTGGCTGGAAAGCTGCTCAGCAGAAAGGAACCTGGGGGTGTTGATAGACAGCTGGCTGAACATGAGCCAGCAGTGTGCCCGGGTGGCCAAGAATGCCAACAGCATCCTGGCCTGTATCAGAAATAGTGTGGCCAACAGGAGAAGGGAAGTGATCGTGCCCCTGCACTGGTTAAACCACACCTAGAGTACCGAGTTCAGTTCTGGGCCCCTCACCACAAGACAGACGTTGAGTTGCTGGAGTGAGTTCAGAGAAGGGCAACCAAGCTGGTGAAGGATCTGGAGAACAAGTCCTATGAGGAAAGGCTGAGGGAATTGGGATTGTTTAATTTAGAAAAGAGGAGGCTGAGGGGAGACCTTATTGCTGTCTACAACTGCCTGAAAAGAGGTTGTTGTGAGTTGGGTGCCGGCCTCTTCTCTCAAGTAAATAACAACAGGACTAGAGGAAATGACCTGAAGTTGCACCAGGGGAGGTTTAGACTAAATATTAGAAGGAATTTCTTTACTGAAAGAGTAATAAGGTGCTGGAAAGGGATGACCATGGAGGTGGTGGAGTCACCATACCTGGAGGTATTAAAAAAATGTGTAGATGAGGCACTTTGGGACATGCTATAGTGGGATAGTGACATGGGGTTTTTTGTTTGGTTTTTTTTTGTTGTGCTTTTTTTTGTTGTTGTTGACGGCTGGACACAGTGATCTTAGAGGTCTTCTCCAACCATGACAATTCTGTGATTTTGATTCTGTGTAGTTACATACAGTAGAGCATGCTGTTTTGTTTTGGGGTTTTTTTTGTTGTTTGTGGTATTTTTGGGGGTTTGGTTTTGTTTTTTTTTTATTGTGGTTTGTTTTTTTTTAAAGTGTGCAAATCTTGCCTTGGACAAAGCCAATACTGTTTTGAAAAACTTCTTTTCAAATCAAATCATATAACTCTAGACACACTTCAACACACTTCACTCCCTAAACAGAGTCAAATTATAGAAGAGACTCATAGAATAGTTTTGGTTGGAAGGGACATTTAAAGGTCATCTAGTTCCAACCCCCTTGTAATGAGCAGGGACATCTTCAACTATGCCAGGTTGCTCAGAGCCTCATCCAACCTGACTGTGAACATTTCCAGGGATGGGGCATCTACTACCTCTCTAGGGAACCTGTGCCACTGTTTCACCACCCTCATTGTAGAAAATGTATTCCTTATATCTAGTGTAAATCTACTCTCCTTTAGTTTAAAATCATTACCCCTTGTCCCATTGCAACAGGCCCTGCTAAAGAGATTGCCCCCATCTTTCTTATAAGCCCCCTTTAAGTACTGGAAGGTCACAATAAAGTCTCCCTTCTCCCTTCTCCAGACTAAACAACCCCAACTCTCTCAGTCTGTCCATATAGGAGAGGATTTCTGGCCCTATGATGATTTTTGTGTCCCTCCTCTGGACCTGCTCCAACAGGTCCCTGTCTTTCTTGTGCTGAGGACTCCAGATCTGGACACAATACTCCAGGTCGGGTCTCACCAGGCTAGAGTAGAGGGGCAGAATCACTTCCCTTGACCTGCTGGCCACACTTCTTTTGATGCAGTTCAGGATATGGTTGGCTTTCTGGGCTGCAAGCACACATTGCCAGCTCATATCCAGCTTTTCATCCACCAATACACCCAAGTCCTTCTCAGCAGGGATGCTCTCAATCTTTTCATGCCCCAGCTTGTATTGATACCAGGGATTGCCCCAAACCAGGTGCAGGACCTTGCACTTGGCCTTGTTGAACCTCATGAGGTTCACATGGGCCCATTTCTCAAGCTTGCCCAGGTCCCTCTGGATGGCATTACAACTGTTTTTTATTATTAAGCATCAATGCATTCAGCACTGCCCAGGACAAAAGGACTACATTTCTTGCAATGTACAAAACAAAACAGAAGATGGGGCATATTGGAAAGCCTTGTAGAATAGTTATCTTGGGCTTAATTATTTATTTCCCAAATCAAATATTACTTAAGGGCACCGAGACGACACTGTACCACTCAGCATCTAAAAAAAAAGCCAATTTAATACTTTGTAACCAGATTCCCAGTGTTTTCAGACTGAAGCAAAAGCAAAGTGGAATATCTTAACAACACGTGGTAAGTATTTTAAGCATCCAGCAAGGTGGAATGCACACTACTGATTATACCATGCCCCTATAAAATGAGTGGCCTTTTCTTTTTCTGCATCTCAGAAATACCACTAGAAGCAAAGGAATTCACTTGCCTTCTTCAGAAGCTCCACTATGCATGCAGGACATGTAAGAGGAATGAAAGGGAAGAGACACCCAAAAGTACCAAAATCCTTGAAAAACTTCTTTGGTTTAAAGAGGGAAACTGTGTCAAGAATAACTACACTGTTAGCAGCAATTGTCCCAGAAATCCATGCTATTTTTATGCAAATGAAGCACAAGTGTATTTCAAACAAATCCCACACAAATCGCTTCAAATTTCAATATATCAACTGCACCCTGCTTGAGGTGAGATGCACGCACATCTGAGATCTCACACAGCTATCACGGCTGCTTGATTCCCTGCAGAAAAAGGAGTGAAAGATAAAACTTGCCCACTGAGAAGGGAATGGAAAGAGCCTCAGGCTCAGCTCCTGTAGCACTACAAAGGCTGCCATCTGGGAGAAGGAAACAATGCCAATGACCCCACACTCTTCAGTCTATTTGTGTTTCAAGTTTTTGTGTGTATGTGTTATTCCTCTCCCCCCAGTGTGTGTGTGTGCTTTCCTGTATTCATTTCTTCCTCCTTCTCCCCAAGCTTCTTCATCCTCCCCTGACATCTGCTCCACTCTCGCTCTTTAAATTCACTGGTTCATGTCCTGCTCGTAGTGCTGAAAAGTCTGAGGAAAATGTTTGCCTGTGCCCAGATTTTACCACATGCCAACTGGAAGGAGGACAGAGGATATTCTTCCTGTGTACTCTGATGATGTTCAGTCAAAGCCCTCATGAGCTGGCCCTTAAATGTCACCACCAACCTGAAAGTTTACACTGGCCTTGAGAGATTCTCTATTTTCTGCCTAATGGCTCCTATATGGGGAAACTTCTGATCACACTTACCCCTTACTACAGATAAGGCTTACAGAAAAATGAAGGGCAGCTACTTGTAATTGATCTGTGAGAAACATATCTTAAATACATTTCTAGTGACTTCAGCCTGGAAACTACTGTTCACAACAGCCTATACTCAAAAGAACTTTCCCAAAATACATTCCCGGCATTCCCAAGTAAGTTTACCTGTTTGACTAGATTTAATGATGTCACCAAAGCCACCTGCAATATGAAAAATGTCTCATTAAATGTAAAAAAAACCCAACACAACAAAAAACAGAGAATGTGTTTGTGTTTACCTATTCTGCTTTTCTAACACAACTCACTTTTTCCTGTTTTCCTTTCCCCAGGCACCAGTATCTTTTCATATTGGATCTCAGAAGGTTGACACATTCCTGCCCGCCCCCCCCACCCCCCCCCCCCAAAGTAAACCAAACAAAGACAGCTTTGCCAAAACAGACCTTTGGTTCAAATAGCCCTCTTTTTGAAAATGCATGATTGTCATAAAATCATAGAATGGTTAGGGCTGGAAGGGACCTCCGAAGGTCATCTAGTCCAGCCCCCCTGCAGTGAGCAGGGATACCCTCAACTAGAACAGGCACAGAGGTGAGGCTGACAGGGTGAGTTTTCAGGGTCCTCCTTCCTACCCTTTTTAAAACTGGGTGCAATGTGTCCCTTCTTCCAGTCCCCAGGGACTTCACCTGACTGTCAAGACTTTTCAAATATTATGGTAAGTGGCTTGGCGACTACATCAGCCAATTCTTTCAGGACTCTGGGATGAATCTCATCAGGTCCCATGGACTTATGTATGTTCAGGTTCCTCAGGTGGTCACAAACCTGATATTCACATACAGTGGGAGGGAATTCACCACCCTGGTCCACACCTTGCAGTTTAACTTGGGAGGTGCTGGGAGAGAGGTTGCCAGTGAAGACTGAGGAAAAAAAATTGTTGAGAACCTCAGCCTTCTCATCCATTATTACTAGCCCACCATTTTTACTCTTCGGGGGGGTATGTTTTCTTTGACCTTCCTTTTTTCATTGACATACCTGTAGAATCCCTTCTTGTTATTCTTTACATCCCTTGCCAAGTTCAGCTCAGTGCCTTGGCCCTCCTGATCTCATCCCTACACAGTCAGGCTACATCCCTATACTCTCCCCAGGGTACCTGTCCCTGCTTCCACCACCTGTGAAGCTCCTTCTTGCTTTTTAGTTTGACCAGTAGGTCATGGCTCAGCCACACTGGTCTCTTCTCTTCCTTGCTCGATTTCTTACACCTGGGGATCAAGATCTCTTGCAATCTATGAAGAGTGTCCTTAAAAATCTGCCAGCTCTGTTCTGCTCCCTTGTCTCTGAGGACTGTTTCCCAGGATATCCTATTGACTAACTCCTTGAAGAGCTGGAAGTTTGATTTTCTGAAGTTCAAGGTCCTGGCTGTGCTTTTTGACTGATTTCTGACCCTTAGTACCGTGAATTCTACCAGTGCGTGGTCACTGCAATCCAGGCTGCCTTCAATCTTTAGATCCCTGATGAGCTTATTTACATTGATAATCACCAGATCGAATGTTGCTTCCCCTCCGGTAGGGGTGTCTACTTCCTGCCTCAGGAAGTTGTCATCAAGGCACTCCAGGAGCCTCCTGGATTGCCTACTGCTTGCTGTATTACTTTTCCAGCAAATGTCAGGATGGTTGAAGTCTCCCAGCAGGACAAGAGCCTGCAAACGTGATGCTTCCTGTAATTGGAGAAGGAACACTTCATCAAGAGTTTCCTCTTGATAGGGTGGTCTGTAGTAGACTCCAACCACAAGGTTCCCCTTGTTGCCTTGATCTCTAATTCCTACCCATAAGCTTTCAGCTTCCTCATGGCTATTCTTTAGGGACATCTCCTCACATTCAATCCATTTCTTAACATACAGGGCAACTCCTCCACCCCTCTTTCCTCTTCTGTCCCTTCTGAATAGCTTGTATCCATCAATAGCTACACTCCAGTCATAGGATTCATCCCACCATGTTTCAGTAATGGCCACTATGTCATAGTCTTCTAGTAGTATGGTGGCTTTCAACTCCTCTTGTTTGTTGCCCATGCTTTTTGAATTCATGTAGAGGCACTTCAGCTGGGCCGTTGGCCGTATCATCTTTCCATCTTTTCCATCTGTCATTCATCTTTAGTGCTCCTCACACCCCAGAATGAGGTTGCATTACTCCTTTACACAATGCATGCATGTTATGTACATACAGGGACATACATCAGTACTCTTCTATTTCTCAGTAGATATCTATACCTCTGAATTCATTAGGGATGCCGTTACACTGATTAGGATTTTAAAAAGCAAATGGAAAAACATTAAGAAGTATTCAGTCACTGTAAAAGTAGGTGTTGTAATAATTATACATCTTGTGTATGCATGTATTCATGAAGCCAAAGAAAGTGCAAGGAATGTATACAGACTCTCCTAAGAAATTAAGCATTGCTTGGTTTTCATAAATCACATTATCTTTTACTCTTGTCCCAGTAAATGGGAGGGTGATGGTGGGGGCTAGGACACTGAGCATGACTGAACATTCAGTGTACGGTTTTGCTTGACTGATTACAGTCTTCCCAAGAAATCTGCTTTGCCTAGAAATAGAATCATTTTGGTTGGAAAAGACCTTTAAGATCACTGAGTCCAATCTTCAAGCCAGCACAGCCAAGTACACCACTAAACCATGTCCCTTGAGTGCCACACCTACATCTCTTTTAAATACCTCCAGGGATGGTGACTCAACTACTTCCCTGGGCAGCCTGTTCCAAACTTTAACAACCCTTTCAGTGAAGAAATTTTTCCTAATGTTTAGTCTAAATGTCCCTTGGCTCAACTTGAGGCCAATTCCTCTTGTCCTATCATTAATTGTGAGAAGAGACCAACACCCACCTTGCTACAACCTCCTTTCAGGTAGTTGTAGAGAGCAATAAGGTCTCCCCTCAGCCTCCTTTTCTCCAGGCTAAACAACCCCAGCTCCCTCAGACATTCCTCATAAGTCTTCTGTGGACCCTTCACCAGCTTCATTGCCCTTCTTTGGATGCGCTCCAGCACCTCAATGTCTTTCTTGTAGTGAGGGGCCCAAAACTGAACCCGATATTCAAGGTGCGGCCTCACAAGGGCAGAATACAAGGGCATAATCACTGCCCTAGTCCTGCTGGCCACACTATGTCTAATACAAGCCAGGATGCTATTGGCCTTCTTGGCCACCTGGGCACACTGCTGGCTCATATTCATCTGTCTGTTGACCAACACCCCCAGGTCTTTTTCTGCTGGGCAGCTTTACCAGCCACAATATTATTGTGGCTTACTCTTATTCTATCTTGTCAGGGCTGATGTGTAGCAGCCCTGGTTTGGATCAGTGTTTCTTCATTTACAATACCTGTATAATCAGTGTCTGAAACTTGGCCTTTGCCTTAGAATTTTACTTTTAATATACTTAAGATCAATCCATGCATTTGCAAAACTAAGATATTCAAGGAACTGATTCACGTTTGATACATCTTTGTTCTTCCCATTAATGCATGTCTCTTTCTTTAAAAATTAAATATCCAAAAGCTACCAAGTTAGTAACATTTGATTATTTCAAGGAAAGTGGAGCCAGGTAATCAAGATCACTCCCTTTGTGCAACAGACAAATCAGCTTCAGCACTTGCCGCATGCTTGCTGCTATGTCCCATTTGAGCCTAATTAATTCTATTAAAAAAGCATCATTTTCCAGCATTGCAAGTACCATAATAGTAACAATAATAGGAGATGGAACCTATGACCCTTTTAAAATAGAAGTGTCAACAAAGGATTTTAGAGTGGTTTACATCTGTTTTTTAAACACATACACACTTTCACTGGGACAGTCATTTGGAAACCTCAAAGAAGGTAGTGTATGATATTTATTGCTTCTCAACAAGAAGGACAAGTGCCTTCATAATGACTGGAAAAGCCACCTCCCTCCTCCAGGAACAGAGAGATCTCCAGTAAAACACAGCATAATCAGAAGTCCCACTGGAGAATGCTTCAATTAAACAGTTGATTTTATGGAATAGTGAAGATAGGCAAAACACTTCAGTGTTGTTCTCTCCTCGATAAGAACCCCAAGGAAAAGTACTCTTGGCACTCAGTTGGATTCAAGTTGCAATTTTATTCATAAAAATAATTCCTTAATGCACTCTGGTTTCTCTATACAGCCTTCAGAAAAAAAGAAGGCTTGCTATGAGTGCTGCTGGGGAACAGAATGTTTCCTTTTGCTCTAATTCATTCTATTACTGAATTAAACTTTGATGTATTTGTCTTAACAAGTGTTTCATGCGGATTGTATTGTATATGATAGTATAATCACATTTCACACTATCTGGCTGATTAATGCAATAGATTACCTGCAGCACTGATGGCAAGAGGGAATCATTGCCCTTCTGCACACTAAACTTTGAATGTGCATTAGAGGGAGTGGAGGTGTAACACAGGGACAAAAAATGTTCCTTAAGTTTCCCTTTTTCTCTTGCTGCATACCTCTGCTACAAGGGTTAAAGGCACACTTGTATTTAGATTAAAGGAGAGAGGTATTTACATTTTGAGATTTTATTCTAAGCTATCATCAATTACATGCTTTGATCTGTGTGTAGCAAGTAATGAAAAACTCCCATTCCCATCTTCCTACATTTTCAACTTTTATCACAATGGAAAAAGGAGCTAACTAAGCACTTCTGTCATTTTGCATGAGCCCATTGTTATAGGTTATGATTTTTCAGTGTTTTAAAAACAGACACATCTTTGTGGACATACTGCCATTTGACCAAAGGGTTTCATAGAAGAAGAGAAATTTGTTTGAAAGGTGCTGTTTACAGTATCATAGCCTGAGACTACAATCTCCCTAAGAGAGCATTTAGATATCTGTCACGTGTTCATTAGATGCCCCTCTATGCACTTATAGTACCCTATAACCTAATCACCATAGCAAGGCATGGGTGCTGCTCTTGTCCTTTTTTCCCCTCCCTTAAGTACTAAGAAGAGATAATCTGTTTAGAACAGATGGCATGTCCCATTCATACAAGCTTGTCTCTCTAATTGCAAAGGGAAGGAATGGCTGAGATAGAAATATAGATGGAGAATAGCTTCATTTATGTAAGGTTAAAAGAATCTAGGTGGTATTTTCTAGAGATGAATATAAACTTTTATCAGAAAAACTCAGAGTGATTTCCAAATAAAAACCCCATTATTTAACACTCAATCATTAGTTTGCTCATGTCAAAATGGTAATTACATCTCTCTTACTGATCTATAATGTCTCCTTGCCTAAATTCAACATTTAGAATTAAGTTTTAGATGAGAACTAATAAAAATTTAGTCATGATCCTTCAGGAAATATATCGTACTACTTCTCTGCATGACATGACCTTGTAAAATTATATTTTAGTTTTAAGTTTTAACACAAAAATATATCACTTATCCAGAAAATACTCAAAATATCATGAAATGTGAACTCAAAGTAGATCACCAAGCTGTTCCAACAGTTAAAAAGAAGCCCACAGTAGGGCAAAGTGATAGTGAAAAACTACTAAGACTATTAGAATTACTAAGGCAAAGACATATTACTACACTCAGAGAATATCTTTGAGAACAAGCCATTTAGTATGCATAACAGAAAGGATTGTAAGGACATCACCCAGAAAAGCTTTATCCCACAAATGAGGCTCATGGCAATATCATGAGAGGTTCCTACACTTAAAAAAATTAGATACTAAGTGGTTGAGATAGACAGGAGAAGCTTATGCATTAAAATGTGGTGAATATTCAGCTGGAAGTAGAGAATATCTTTTATGTTCTCCTCAAAGTAATGTAATATGAGAACCAACAGAGATCAGGATCAGCATGAGGAAAGCAGAACAAGTTTGTCAATTTTATCCACTGCCCTGACTTGCAAGAGCTCTCTGGATATACCCTCTTCCCCATGTGTACTGGGTCTGGCTAGGATGGAGTGAACATTCCCCATAGCAGCCCTCATAGTGCTGTGCTTTGTATTGAGAGCTAGAAAGGTGTTGACAACACACCCATGTTGTGGCTACTGATGAAAAGTGCTCACACAGCATCGAGGATGTCTTTCCAACATACCCCCCCCCCCTTCTACTAGTAGGGGTGGGCAAGATCTTGGGAGGGGACATAGCCAGGACAGATGACCCAAACTGATCAAAGATCCCATATGACATCTGCTTATCAATAAAAGCAAAGAGAAAGGGGGAGGGAGGGGGAATGTTGTTGCTATTATGACATCTGTGTTCTGGAGCAACGCCTGGACATCGCCTGCTGATGGGAAGTACAGAATATTTTTTTTCCTTTGTTTCTGCACACAGTCTTTGCTTTTTCTTTTTTAAACTGCATTTATCTTGACCCATGAGTTCTTTTCCAACTTAGTTTCTTCACCCCTGCAGAGCTGAAGAGTGATAGAGTGGCTTGGTGAGCACCTGGTGTCCAGCCAAAGTCAACCCACCATACCATGACAGCTATCATAATTTTGTTCCATAAGAAACTAATCCTTGACTCAGCTCTCTTCCCTCTTAAATTGTTCTTAAATATAAAAATGAAGGAAATGTACTAGAAATGTTTGTTTTCAAACATGCAAATTATGTTAAGTTTCTTCACCATGAAGGCAAGCAAGAAGTTAGGTGGGAGCGTTGATCTGCTTGAGGGTAGGGAGGCTTTTCAGAGGGACCTGGACAGGCTGGATTGATGGACTGAGGCCAATCATATGGGCTTCAACAAGGCCAAGTCCTGCACTTGGGCCACAACAACCCCATGCAACGCTACAGGAATGGAGCTGAGTGGCTGGAAAGCTGCTCAGCAGAAAGGAACCTGGGGGTGTTGATAGACAGCTGTCTGAACATGAGGAAGCAGTGTGCCCAGGTGGCCAAGAAGGCCAACAGCATCCTGGCCTGCATCAGGAATAGTGTGGTCAGCAGGAATAGAGAAGTGATTGTCCCACTGTACTTGGCACTGGTGAGGCCACAGCTTGAGTACTGTGTTCAGTTTTGGGCACCACAGTATAAGAAAGACATCAAGGTGCTTGAGCAGGTCCAGAGAAGGGCAATGAAGCTGATGAAGGGTCTTGAGAATAAGTCTTATGAGGAACGGCTGAAGGAGCTGGGGTTGTTTAGTCTGAAGAAAAGGAGGCTGGGGGGAGACTTTATCACTCTCTACAACTTCCTGAAAAGAGGTTGTAGAAACATTGGTCTCTTCTCACAAGTCACAGCTGATAGGACAAGAGGAAATGGCATCAAGTTGTGCTAGGGGAGGTTTAGTTTGGATATTAGGAAAAACTTCTATACCAAAAGAGATATCAAAGACTGGAACAGGCTGTCCAGGGAAGTGGTTGAATTGCCATCCCTGGATGTATTTAAAAGCTGTCTAGATATGGTGCTCAAGGATATGGTGTAGTAGTGGCACTGGTAGAGTTAGATAATGGTTGGACTTGATGATCTTGAAGGTCTTTTCCAACCATAGCAATTCTGTGATTCTGTGATATACAGATATTGAAAATGGTAGTTCACAAAAAAAAATCTGAACCTGTATTCTACATATAGACAAGCTGTTGGGGTTCTTCACACCACCGAGTAGTAGATACTTGTCTTATATTCTTCTACTTGACTGCTTTCATCAGGTTAAGCATCTGGGATTTAGTTTGTTTCAGCTTTATTAAGCTGTAAGAAGAGCAGCCTCGCTTTGCTAACAGTAGCTGCTCCAATTATGGATTGATTTAGGGTTGATGAGTATAATGATTCATTCATGGCACATGAGAAACAATAGAAGGTTGTTTTGCATTACAGCTTTAAAAATGTGGACACTGTTTTCATTTAAGTTGTCACTCAGCTTTTTCTAAGAGGACATTTAAATTGCAGTAAAAGACAATTGGGGCTTTTAGCTTAAATGTAATCCCCATATTTAAATGATCTGTAATGGCCAGTGTTCAAGTAGGAACACTACTGTTTCACAGTGGGCCCTGATGGTGACATGTAACATTTGTGTTCAGGTTCTGTATTATCTATGTGGCTAAAAGGCTTCCAGTTTCATCTCACAGACAGCAGCCTGCAGATAACACTGATTAACTTGCAGATCCAATTTGCCAACAAAACTCATTCCCTTCTCAATGTCTGGCATCTGGCATTGCTCAACATTTCATTCCAAAGCAGAGCCTCACAGAAATCATGATCCCTGGGTTGGGGCACAAGGTTAAATTTTCCCCTTTTATTAAGGGAATTTTTTTCACTTTCACAGACAACAAGAAACTTTTATTTAATTTTTGATGGATGAATATTAACAAATTACTGCTGTAGTAAGACTGCATGGAACTATGCCAAACTGGAACTGATAAAGTGGCCATATGCCTAGCAGTTGGCAGACATAATACCAGTGCAAGCAAGGAAGCCTTTATTAAGCAGTGTCTATATTTACATACTTTACATGTCCTAAAAATCTCCATAAATACAATGTTGATACCTATCTGTGAAATAAATGAGATCACAGATAAAGCATTTAAAAAAACCACAACATACATATATGCCACTCACAGACTACTCTGAACAGATAATATAAGAAGTATGTAAAGGCCTGTCCCACTCCCTTTATTGATATTTTAGTTCTCTGACATCCTAGATTACAAGAAACCAACATTATTTTAGAACATATCAATACCATCGCCCCCTTACAAACAATATCTGAGTTCTCTACCACTACTGGCACAGATCAAGGGTTGCCAGGGACATGCTGCTCTTCCTTCTGTAGTTTGCTATTGTAACTCTGGTCTCCCTTAAAACCTCCTTCAACTTTTGCACAATCGCATGCATGTTTCACCTGGAAAAAGGGATGTGTTTAACTAGAGTGAAACTCAAGGTGAAATCCTAGCAAAAACATGGCAGCGGCTTCTAATTTTCATACAAGGTAGTAGTTAAGTTGGAGAGATTCATACAATTAACAGAAATTTCCAGGGAACTTGCTAAGTACCAGTAGTAGGAATCCTATTGGTGTGGGGAAGAAATGGACAAGTTAGTAACATAAACGCAAGCTGGAGGTGAAAGAACCAAATTAAGTTCTACCCTTAGCCTACTGCACGCCTGAAGTGATTGAAATGTATTTACAATTGAAACTGTGGTACATGATCAACATATTTTGATACTGTTAGAGGAAGCAAAGCAGTTCAGGACTGAAACAACTGGGTCTGCCTCAGACTGCAAATACATCAGATGAGGTAGTGGTGAGGCTGGAGGTTGCACTGCAACTTTTTGGGAGTGGCATCTACAATTCTGATTAAACAGAGGTAAACTAATCAATTTGATTAAAATATTGCTTATTTGATGCTGCAGGCAGAGAGATTCCATCTTCAGATATGTGCTGTCAAGAAGATGACATTAATATGCAACTGATGAATCAAGAAGAGGAGCCACTAAGAAAATTTAACAAAACTTTTAATGTTTACTGGCAGTATGTGGTAAGACTGCTACAGGTAACAGATGGAGAACACATTTCTGCTTCTCCCACCACCTACCAGCTCAACCCACATAAACAACAAAGCACGAGACCCTCTAGTTTTCAATATGGTGGGATAAAATTTTGCTGTGTACATGTCCAGTTTGGCAAAAAGCAAGCCAAGGCATCATAAAAATTACATACTAAGAGTGTTAGTATACTTGAAGGTGAAGTAGCTATATCTACACTCTCTGACAGAGCTTTGCCTGCTCTGATAGTAAGGCTTTCCACCATAGAAGTCTATAATATCAGCTATAGACAGTGCTTTATTAGCCTAACGATTAATTTAGAATGAATGTGATTTATGCTAAACAGGTTATAGCCCCAGCAGACAACATGCAATCATTTTCAACCTTTAACAGTGGAAAACTTAAGATGAGCTTTTGACTTTTACTTTCTAAATGAAGCATGTTATTCTTGCTTGGATTTAATTTCATTCAGTTTGATTTTTGACCTTTAAAATGTACCAAGAGCATTATGGGGTTTGGCTTTGTTGTCTGCAGTGTTTACATATTGTCCCAAGGGGTGTCATCAGTAAGTTCTTGCCTATACTTGTCAGTCATTGCAGTTCCTTGTTGACTCCAAAGTGACAGACGAGGGTCAGCCATGAACTGTTCTGTTATAAATGTCAACATGCAAGTTTTAGGTTGTTCTTTTGTTGTTGTTTTGGTTGGGGTATTTTTGTGATTTTTTTGTAGGTTTGTTTCTTTGTTTTTTAATATATATATATATTTATTTTGATATTCTGTGTCACATAAGACAGGAATAGCAATCTCAACCAGAACACATCTCAAGACAGACTCCTGAAAGTCTAGACTTGAAGGATCTTTCTAGATTGAGTGAGAGCACACTACTCCAAGTTCCATGAACCACAAGGCAATTCCATTTAGGCTGTGTGTCTTCAACTTGCCTTGAGAAAGCCTCTAAGACAGCATCCAAAACCTTACTACAGCTAAAATATACATATTAATTCCTTCACTCATACACTCAGTGAATTATCTTTCAGAGAAATAAATTAGGTTTACCACTGTATTTTAAACAATTTAGGTTGTCTTTTATCTTCTATATGCTTACATACCAACTGGTTAGTAGTTTGTTCCAGTACCTTACATCTAGGAAAGCAATGCTGGTGGTTAATTAATATTATCCTTTCTAGTCACCTACCACGTTTAAAATATTGGTAACATTTACTTTCAAGTTGTTTTAATTTCCCCTCTCTACCACAAATTCCTATAGATTTTGAGAACTTCTGAAGCAGCAGTTCAAAACTGTCAGCGAGTTTCTGGAACGCTTTAGAGCAAGTGTCTTCCTTTCCCATTTCAGCCTGTGTTTCTCTCTCCATTGTACAAGTCATGCATCTGGGTCACAACCGACCTTTCCTGTAAAGCAGTGTTAATTGTTATAGTCCTATGTTATTTGATCTTTCCTGCTCGGTAATGGACTTCTGCTTTCCTTTGTTGCTATCTTCTCATACTGTTAATGAATCTTCTCTTTTTGCCTTCTATTTCTCTATAGATGTGAATTGATTTCTTCCTTAACCTTTCAAGTTTAGTGTTAGTAGCTTATATACTTACCCTCAGTTGTGTAGCTACATTTCCACTTATTGTTTTATTCTTTTTAGATCCTCAGGTACTTACAACCTGTTGTAATCATACTTGTTTCAGAGCATGCTTACTTTCCTCCAACTGTAATTGCCTCATGCTGTAGATCAGAAATTCAATTTCACCCAACCTTAGCTGAACAAGCAAACCTGCAGAAAACTCTAATCCGCTTTACCTAGTACCAAAATAAAGTTTCTCTCCATCCCAAATATGTAATTGTTTCTTCATTATACACATGAAAATCTAAATGATTTTGAAGTCTATGGATTTACCCAGTTCATCCCAGAGCTGCCTATACTTGTCAGTCATTGCAGTTCCTTGTTGTCTCCAAAGCGACAGTCGAGGGTCAGCCATGAACTGTTCTGTTATCAACATCAACATGCGAGCTCCATTTGAATCCCTCATCTTTAGCATCTCTCGCACCTAGGAAATAAGTCTTTTAATAAAAACTTGAAAAATACAAACCAAACCACAGTACAGATAATATGCTGCAGTGTTAAACATCTTGTCTCTGCTAAATAAGAAATATAATTTATATAGCTGATGTGAAATTTTTAAGTAGAAAAAAATAGTCTGCCTTCCCAAATTTAACAACAATTTTTAGTTTCAGTATCCCATTGCAACTGCAAACATGCTTCTTCCACAAGTAATCTACAGGTGTATTATGAAAGCTGCTGCAAGACCATCATTGCTACAGGTTTCTCCAACATTTTGGGGGTAGGAAGGAAGAGAACAGCAAAGCTGCTGACAGTTGAAATGTTACTTCATATCCTTAAACTGATCTCAAGACACAGCAGATTATGTTCCATTGCATTATTAATTTGCCATCATGTTCCCAAGGCTTTGTCTTGTTTTAGAACAATAGGACTTTGAGTGAGATGTGGACAAGTACAGACTGGCTGGGGGAGTGGGGAAAGAGAAAAGAGAGAAGGTTTAGAGTACTTAACATACCTTTGCAAAAAGCAAATTGAGCTGCTTCCCTGATCCATGGTATCCACCCTGGGAGAGGAAGAGTTTAACCTGTTCTTGGACCTGTTCTTCATCCAAATGCCAGCAGTTTTCATCATCTATGCTAGCACCTGCTGTTGGGTCAGGAGCACCTGCAAACAGCAAGAAGAGAAATCATTATCTTCTATATAAAGAAAAGAGGTTTGTGGGTCCAGGGGAAAGTGTAATAAACTGTGAATTGTTTGTTCATCAAACTTTGTACCAATTGCTTAAGCTGGTTTGCTCTAATAAAAGCACCAAGTCAGGTATGGAAAGGTACCAAATGTATTCTGCTATACTGGGGACTCGGCCCTCCAGGACATCATCCCTGCTCCCACCTGATACAGGCCTGGCCGAGGCCTGAGTTGTAAATGTCATCATGAATCCTAGCCTAGTAGCCTTGTAAACTGTAGCTTGTTTTCCATAACTGTAAACTGTGTCTTGTCTTACATAGTTGTAAGTTGTGTTTTGTCTCCCATAGCCTCGAAAGTTATCAAGGTTCTCCTAAATCCTGTAGCCTGTCTTGTGTAGTTTTGGTCTTTGTAGATAAGGGAACTAAGTCCCAGACAGGAAGATAGAAGACAGGAGACAGGAGAGCCTACCTGCAGATAAGCCAGATCACATCAACCCTCTGGTTCCTGACTCATCATTTTGAGACAAAAGGTGACAAGTGCCAAAGGGAGGAGACCCCTGATAATGAGTTCCTGGACCTGATTATAATAATCCAACCCCACAGAATGAATATGTAGTTAATGCTGTTGGATATGCATGATTTAGTGTAATAAATGCCTGCTTACTTGACATCTTGTGTGCGTGCTGGTGGAGCGCAGACTCCCCGTGCACCCAGCACTGCTTGCTCATTCCCCATCACTAATAAATTCTTATTTTTCTATTTAAAGACTATTTTGGTCTCATTTATAACAAAAGGAGTAGTGCAGAGGTTTTTGGATTTGTGCATTGTCCCATATTGTATGTCTTGACTTTCATCAAAAGGTTCTTTAAAATAGACCTAAATTTCTCCTCAGTAGTTTTAAGCACTTAGAAATGACAGCCTATGAAAAGGTATTTAAATAAACAATATTTTATAACAAAACATTAAAATCTCACCTATTCTAGAATGCTTTTACAAAGAAAATTACACTTTGCATAGTATTTCAACAACTGCAATGTTAAAACCATTCTCCCCAAAATACCTGTCTAATTTTTGTACCTTGAGCAATCTTGCTCATGTTTAAGTGAACATTGCTACTGATGAACATGAGGAAAATCATCACCACAGTGCCTTTGAGTTATGATGGATCTGCAAAGCTAAACAAAGACTAAAAAAAAATAAACCCCAAACAAATCCAAAGTCTTTAAGCACTAACGGCATTTCCATCATAAATAAGAGTTACAGCTGTGTAAGACTGTGGGTCTTCTGAAAGAGCACAGTCAATTCAGAGCAACTCTACCTGAATTAACCTAGTGACAACTAAAGTGACTGGATTTACGTCAGGCAGTGCTTCAGCCACAAATTGCTCCAACTCAAGTTTTGCAGTTGAGATCAGTGATTTTCCACTTGTGGCCTCTTCTAAAGTTGGACAAAACTAAAACATGTTCTTGCACCATCTAACAATCTACATCTTTCTGAAGAAACCTGCACCTTTGGTGGATATTTTTTAAAAGGTATTCAAACTGAAAAGGTTGAAAAGCACTTATCTAGACTGTCATGGAAACAACTCAAGGTCGTGCATCACCATACCAGATGTAAGGTATTTTAAGCATGCCCAAGACTCAAGTTAACTTGACATTATGATTTTGGACTTGTCACAACTGTATAATCTCTATCTCTGTTAGTTTCTAAGATGTTAGAAATTGAATTGCGTAACACAAGCTACAAATTTTAAACCCCAGATCATGTTACCTCTGTAGCCGATACTAAAAGAAGGATACTGTAAGGGAAGGAAAATTACATGGTCATATTTGCAAAAACTTGCTTTCAAAGAAGCCCTAAGAATATGAAACATTGATTCTACTGATTTAAGCCTTTATTTCACAATTGAAGCTCTGACATGTAGGTGAATTTTTTAAGCAGGTGAAGGGAATGCTAGAATCTATTTAATGAAAATACAATTGGAATATTTAAAGAGTCAGAGGGATGTCTTGTATACTAGTTGCTGAGAGGGTAAAACAAAAGTCTTTCAGCTCAGCAACTTCCGAAACTGTCTCCAACTTCAGAGTCTACATCTGTGAATGTTGCACTGCTGTCCATATATATTTATTTAGATTAATAAGAAATTGTGTATTTGAAGATATGAAAGAACTATCCTGCCTTCCACAGGAACCATAAGAGTATCTCAGAAGACAGGAATCAAGACCAAGACAGTACAAAAACCAAGGAATGAAAAACTTCCTCTTCTGTGAGTGCTTCCATTTTTACTGTTAGTTTTAAGGGGCTTTCAATACAGTCAGCTACATGAAACACATGCTGATAAGTCTTCAGTTGCAAAGAATAAGATAAAAAGGGAAATCAAGCCACAAGAGAATAAGCAGTGCAGCTGTTGGACAGACCTAGGTTTGCAGTATCACCTTGCAAATAGTTGAAATATTTCTTTGCTATAAAACACAGAGAAAAGACCTGTGAAAAGGAACTATATAAAACCAGCAATATACAAACCACACATATTTATCCCTCACTTCAGTGGATATTTATCTTTAAATAATCTTGGTATGGCTACTTTTAAGTTGTATTAAAAATAGTCTAAGATTCCTCAGCTAAGCTTTCCTATTTAGTGAAAATAAACAAAATTCCTTCTGTAACTGTTTACATTTTATCAAAAGCTCATTGGTCAGTTTGTGCTAGAAGGTTAAATTTCAACACAGCTACTGCAGATTCTTTAAACAGGGTTCCTTTACAGGAACAAGGGTGCCCGCTGCCCTGTGCCAGCAGCACTGACCCCACCAAGGACTCTTCTCTCAGCACAATTGCAAATATACCTTCCCCAGGGGTTCAGCATCACTATACTTATAACAGCATTATTTTCATGCCACTGGGTTAGAAGACTATAAAAGCTGAAGACACAAAGCAAGGTTCTGAGCTCTACAATACTATTCAGTACAGTACTACAGATACTTCTGATTCAGAGCACTATTTCCTCACAAGATCATATATAGGCTACATACACTCAGTATGATCAAACTTTTTAATCGGAATGTATAAAGAAATTCCAGTATACATGTAATTGGTATCAGCTAGGGTTGTAATTTGAAAATTAAATGGAAGCAAAGCAAAGGGTTTTGACTAAAATAGATTAAGAATAGCCTATTTGCAAACTACTCAAGAAGTAGATCAACAGTAAATTTTGGTTAAAATAACAACAGAATGTAGCATCTTCAAGGTAAACTGCATCCCTGGTCCTTATTTCTGAAGTATCACAAGAGTTGTTTTAATTTTCAAATTAAACCATGCCAAATTACTAACTCAGCCATACTGAATTTTTTGAACTTTATTTTATAAAATTCTAATGAATTTAAGTATACAAATGAACTGTAGATTAGTTAATGTCATCCCATGGCAGCATTAAGAAGAAGATATTAAAAAACAATTACAAATAAAGAGCATGAGTACTATGCAAAGATTGAATGGTCCTAGCCAGAAGCCAATACTGCTGTATGCTGATTTACAACAGAATAGTAACTGATTTTATAAACTTAATGTGCTCAGACTTATTCTAAATAATAATTATATAGAAACAAAGATCATAAAATTAGTGATTCAAAAATATTATGCCTTTGATTCCCCAAATAATTCAAAGTTTAGATATAAATCACTTTGTCTTTTATTTAATTTCAGAACTCTTGGGTGAAATATAACACCTGTCCAGCAGTGCATGGCATCAAAGAGAAACAACAACTGGTGTGAAGCAGTCAGTGCTAATAACAGGAAATGTAAAGACAGGATAAGTGTGCTGGTTTCGGCTGGGATAGAGTTATTTTTTTCCATAGTAGCTGGTATGGTGCTATGTTTTGGATTTGTGCTGGAAACAGTGTTGATAATGCAGAGATGTTTTTATTACTGCTGAGCAGTGCTTACACAGAGCCAAGGTCTTTTCTGCTTCTCACCTCACCCCACCAGTGAGTAGGCTGGGGGGGGGGACAAGAAGTTAGAAGGGGACACAGCTGGGAGAGCTGACCCCAACTGACCAAAGGGATATTCCAGACCATATGACATCATACTCAACATAAAAAGCTGGGAGAAGAAGGAAGGGAGGGATGTTCTGAGTGATGGTTTTTGTCTTCCCAAGTAACCATTATGCATGATGGAGTCCCACTCTCCTGGAAATGGATGAACACCTGCTGATGGGTAGTAGTGAATGAATTCCTTGCTTTGATTTGCTTGAGTGCACAGCTTTTGCTTTACCTATTAAACTGTCTTCATCTCAACCCATGTGTATTCTCACTTTTACCCTTCCGATTCTCTCCCCCATGTGAGGGGAGCAAGTGAGTGCTGTGTGGTGATTAGTTGCCAGCTGGGGTTCAACCACAACAGGCTATGCAAAATTGCTGCAGAAAGTTAAAACTCCCAACAAATTTTTAACTTCCCAAAAATTCTTTCCCTTCTATCTGCACATACAGCAAAATGCATAAACTTATCTGCTGACAATATCTAACCTCTCCTGCTAAATTCCAGGTCTATCAATCTTTCATTTAATTTTGTATTATACTACTTATTTACCTCTACTTGGGTTTTTGAAACTTCTCTAGTTTTGACTAGCCTTGTTACTTCCTTTTCAAATCCAGTTCACTAAACAGATCTCATACAAAGCATTGGAACACTTTTATCCTTCTTGAAAGGAAACCACCTGCCATTTCCTATGTTATTCTCTTGCAACTAGTCTCTCAATCAATTTTATTAGTTTAAGCAGGGCCATAGGAAAGATTTCATCATTTAAAAAAATATAATTTATCTTCTTTAACATTAAATGTTTCCTTTTCTAGCAAATTGGCAATACATTGTATTCTGTTGTTCAGCCCTACCCTACAATTTCCCACTAAAATCTACATCATTTCAGCTAAATACACTAGGTTCAGATTAACACATATTCATTGGTATCTCCATATCGCCCTTTGGAACTTACAATATAGGAACAGAACTAGATATTCTGAAACTTTTTTTTTTAAGAAAATATGATTTTTTTTTTATAGTTGTTTTATTCTCAAATGCTTCCACCAGTGCTCTTAATATATGTTACAGATTAATGTTTCCAGAGGATGTATCTAGATCTTCCAGAAAAATTAGAAAAACAACTACCCAGGTATCTCTGCTTCTGAGAAGACAAACATACATAAACCCCTTTCTCCCAGTTCTTCCCTGGTAAATTTGAGTTCACCTGTATGTAGTTTTGTATCTAATCAGAGAATGGGAGAAAGTGTGGAGACATCCACATGGTTTTCTAAAAAGAGAGATATTAACAGCAGCACTAAACACTCAGGAAAGA
Source organism: Todiramphus chloris collaris (assembly GCA_025345505.1). Lineage (NCBI taxonomy): Eukaryota > Metazoa > Chordata > Aves > Coraciiformes > Alcedinidae > Todiramphus > Todiramphus chloris. The sequence goes on from JANVCC010010348.1 coordinate 66,200, forward strand.
AACAGTACAACTTAAAAGGAAAAAATGAAATTGGTTTGCTAGGATGTCCTTATACCAGTAAAAGGCAGACCCTTTTTCAATATGCACATAATGACAAATCAATGCAATGCTTGCAGTTATTTTACTATTTCCACTCAAATTCACAGGAACATAGTTTGATCTTGTGACCAATTTATTTAAGTGAAAGTTTCATATCTAAGACAAGACAGATCCAAAGATGAAAAATGCAGATGATAATCTGTTGTCCTGACTGTTCTCTTCCTAGCCTTACACACCTGTCAGCTTCCTTCGCTATGATGCTAACAAAAGTTAATGGGGGAGGGGGGAAGCCTCAGCTAAGCAGGATCCAAATCTACATCCAGCGTTCTGAGTCAGTATCCTCAAATTGAAACCCAATGTGAAGTCAACAGTTATGCAGCAGAGACTTCAGTGTATCAGTATGAATATCTACTATTCTCTTCAGTACAGAAGATTAGACCCCACAGATCAGACAGATCTCCAGTTATGAAATCATCAGAAACATGTACAGCTGTAGCACTGTCACATGAGAAAATTAGAACACAACAAATCTTCTAAAATGTTAGAGGTGCTTTTGTGCCTTAAAAACATGCAAAACCCTCTTGCAATATAATCACAACCAATTGAAAATTAGCATGGCAAATACAGAGAGGGTTTCCAGTAAATCACTTGGCTCTCTGCAGAAGTTAGTGAATAGAGAACACAATCTTGCGCTTCTAACAGCATCCCCTTATTTTTTTCTTGCAGTGAGGCTCAGTCATGAAGCAAGAAAGGATACTGCATCACTTGTATCCATGGAGGAACTTAAAAGGATTTGTCATTTCAAAACTCATGTCATCAGTGGTAAGTTACTTCACTAGTTCCCCCAGAAAGCTCCTTCACAAGGAAGGTGGCCAAAGCCAGTCACTGAATGCTACATAAGACAGAATTTTGAGCAAATAAACAATTATCCAGTTCACATTTTGTGAAAGGAAAGTACTGCAGTTTTTCCATCTCCCCAGACAGCTCATAAGCAAGTCAACAAGACTGCTGTGATCAGAGATCTTCAAAGCACCAGATCATTCTTATGTAACAATAAGTAGTATTCAAGACATGATTTCTTTTGCTTATCGCTAGAAATATATGAAAACCAGAACTAGTACAGACATCACACACACACACACAAAATTTATATAAAATAAACATAGAATTAAAACACCTCTAGGTAACATTGAAGAGAATTTCCTCATCCAATTCCAGATTCAGGACTTTCCTTTAATCAAAGCTGTTTCTGTGACAGGTCTCCTCTTACTTTTTATAAGCAATTTTTTGTAAGTAAGCTTTTCCTCTTACTTACCTGTGCCTTCAAGCAGTGTTCAATATAATTCCCCTTCAAACATTGGTTTAATGAGGTTAAACTTTTCAAAGTAAGAGAGGTCTACAAGACAGTTTTGCATTACAAAATGAACACCTGCAGCACAGGAGATATGACAGAGTGAATGGTGATCTTATGTTCAGCTGCTTATGCTATTAGAACCAGGGGTAGATTTCTTATGGTTAACTATTTTTTTTTAATTTAAGGAATTTGATTAAAGATCAAAATAACAGAATTACAGTATGAATCCCAGAAGAATGCTCACTTGATATATAATCAGCAGAACTAACTTTTTCCTTAGAAGAATCCTGGAATTTTTAACATTGTAAACATATCTTAAAAAAAAAAAAAAAATCAGACCATGGTTTCATGGGAGTCTGAGAGGAAAATCAGGAGACTATAGATTCTCTTTTATTTTCTTGTGCTGTCTGGATTTTCTACATTATTTTTTTGGTAATTTATTAAGAAATACAGTCAATAAAGACATACTGCAATCTCATTTACTAGGAAAACAGCAACATATAAAAGACAAACATTTTAGTTCTGGGGATATTTTTTAAACTACCCTAATCACTGTGAAATTTTGTAATTGATCAACAACTTAAGTTTTTTGTTTCCTATTCTTTTTACTATTTGGGCTGTGATATAAGCACTAAATCTCTCTAAAAATACTTTAAGTACTAATGAGCAAAGAGTTATTTTGAAAATAAGGAAATAGCTGACAAAGATCAACATGCCTGTGATTAGTATAATTACAGACAATGTTGATTAAGTTTAAGCACTTTCTGTCATTTCACATTATTCATAGTATAGCTAATAGAGCCATTATAGCCATCATATGTCCTTCCTTTGCCACTCTTGCCTTCCCCTTTTCTAATCACCCTTGACTGTTTTAGTCTTCTCTGCACCACTTGCATACTCACCATAATTCTTACTCCCCCTTAATTCCTTACATTCAGGCTATTGCCAACTCGAATGCAATACATGCCTTCATCTTACATCATCTGAGAATCTTCCTCTACTGCTTAAAGTCCTGCATCTACTTTAGCTTTCCTTTCCACTGCCACCAGGCAGCTCTGCAAACCACCTTCATATTACGTCCCACAACAACTAGAGCAAACATCCACAGCCCTCAAAGCCAAAGAAGAGCACTGCTCCTGAAATTCACCTTCTTGCAGCACCACCTGCCTGAGCCTGCCAAGGTCACTGGACTCTAAGGAGAGGGGCTAGGCTGCAGATGAGCCCTGTTATCAGAAAGACTCCCTTCTTTTGTTCCACCTACTCTGTATCTAACAAACATGTCTTTTCTTTTTTCCAAAAAGTATTACTTCCTAAATCTCTTAAAGCTGTTTCAACAACAGAATCCTCTTTAGTAAACACCATAAAATCACAAATAAATTCAGGTTGGAAGGGACATCAGGAGGTCACGTTCCTGAATGCCACCCAAAAAAACCTCAAAACCCAAGAGATAGTGAAACAAATGGAAGATCAGGTATCAAACTTACCATGGACTTGATTGATTTCTGAATTTTGAGAAAGAATTTCATCTGCTAATTTTTGAGCAGTTGGCAAAACTTCTGTGTGGTGCACTGTGATCAAATACTGTACAAATTTTTGTAGTTGGTCTCTGTTCATTTGAAAGAGTGTTTCTGAAATGGGAAGATGCAGTTTGACCTGATCTGGCTTGCGGATCCGGTATAAAGAGAGTGCCACAACATGGGCACAGTAAAATATGTCCTTATTTCCACAGCTACAGGTCACTGAGGTAATCTTGCAACGATCAAAGCTGATAGCTACATTGCAAACAGTTTCTGGCTCCGATGGCATTGCAGGCTCTGTCACTGTGCCACTCAAGTGGAAACCTGTGAAGGGGAAGATAAAAAAAAGAGAGCTTACATTATTAAGTAAAATACCATATCTCATTATCAGTAACTTTTCATTAATCAAGTAAAAGTCATCATCTATTTCTGAGAAATTATATATCTTAAAGAACTTGCTTTAAATACAATCATAGAATCATTCTGGTTGGAAGAGACCTTCAAGATCAAGTACAACCATTAATCCAGCACCAGCAGGTCACCACTGAACCATGTCCCTAGGTAGCATACCTACAAGTCTTTTAAATACCTCTAGGGATGGTGACTCCACCACTTCACTGGGCAGCCTGTTCCAGTGCTTTACAGCCCTTTCTGTGAAGAAATTTTTCATAATATCGAACCTAAACCTCCCCTGGCACAACTTGAGGCCATTTCCTCTTGTCCTATTACATGCTACATGGGAGAACAGAGCAACCCCCACCTTGCTACAACCTCCTTTCAGGTAGCTGTAGACAGCAATAAGGCCTCCCCTCAGCCTTCTTTTCTCCAGGGTAAACAACCCTAGTTCCCTCAGTTGCTCCTTGTAAGACTTGTTCTCCAGGCCCTTCACCAGCTTCCTTGCCCTTCTTTGGACCCACTCCAGAACCTCAATGTCCTTCTTGGAGAAAGTGGCCCAAAACTGAACATGGTATTTGAGGTGCAGCCTCACCAGTGCCGAGTACAGGGGGATGATCACTGCCCTAGTCCTGATGGCAATACTATTTCTGATAAAAGCCAGGATTTTGTTGGCCTTCTTGGCCACCTGGGCACACTGCTGGCTCATGTCCAGCTGGCTATGGACCAATACCCCCAGGTCCTTTTCTGGTGGTCAGATTTCCAGCCACTCCTCCCCAAGCCTGTAGCATTACATTGCGTTGTTGTGACCCAAGTTCAAGATCCGTCACTCAACCTTGTTGAACCTCATCCCATAGTCCTTGGCACATCTATCCAGCCTGTCCAGATCCCTCTATAGAACCTCCCTACCTTCAAGCAGATCAACACACCAACCTAACTTGGTATCGTCTGCAAACTTGCTGAGGGTGCCCTCATCAATCACTGATCCCCTCATCGAGATCACTGATGAAGATATTAAACAGAATTGTCCCCAGTACTGAGTCCTGGGGAACATCACTTGTGACCAGCCGTCAAGTGGATTTAACTCCATTCACCAGCACTCTCTGGGCCCAACCATCCAGCCAATATTTTATCCAATGAAGTGTACACCCATCCAAACCATGAGCAGACAGTTTCTCTAGGAGAATGCTGTGGGAAATGGTGTCAAAGGCTTTACTAAAGTCCAGGTAGACAACATCCACAGCCTTTCACTCATCTGCTAAGCAGGTCAACTGGTCATAGAAGGAGATCAGGTTAGTCAAGCAAGACTTGCCTTTCATAAACCCTGGGCCTGATAATTTGGTTGTCCTGTATGCACTGTGTGACAGTGCTCAAGATGATCTGCTCCAGTCCTTCTTGTAGATAGGTGTTACATTTGCTAACCTCCAGTCAACTGGATCCTCCCCATTTAGCCAGGACTGCTGGTAAATGATGGAAAGTGGCTTGATGAGCACTTTCACCAGCTCCCTCAGTACCCTTGGGTGAATTCCATCTGTCCCCATAGACTTCTGTGTGTTAAGTGGTGCAGCAGGTCGCTAAACATTTTTCCTTGGATTATGGGGGCTTTGTTCTGCTTCTCATCCCTGTCTTCCAGCTCAGGGGGCTGGACACTCAGAGGATAAATGGTCTTAGTATTAAAAAGACTGAGGCAAACGTGACATTCAGTACCTCAGCCTTTTCCTCATCCTTGGTCACTATATTTTCCCCTGCATCCAATAGAGGATAGTCCTCCTTTTTCTGTTAATGTATTTATAGAAACATTTTTTTTAATTGTCTTTTATGCCAGTAGACAGATTAAGTTCTAGTTTGTCTTTGGCCTTTCTAATTTTCTCCATTCATAGCCTCATGGAATCTTTGTAGTCTTCCTGACTTGCCTGCCCCTTCTTCCATAGGCCATAGATATTCCTTTTCTTCCTGAGCTCCAGCCAAATCTATCCATTCAGACAGTCCGGTCTTCTTCCCCTCCAGCTCATCTTACAGCACACTGGGATGGCCTGATGCTGTGCCTTAAAGATTTCCCTCTTGAGGAATGTCCAGTCTTCCTGGAGTCTTTTGCCCTTCAGGACTGCCTCCCAAGGGACTTTGTCAACTAGTCTCCTAATCAAGCGAACGTCTGCCCTCTATAAGTCCAAGGTGGCCATTCTACTGACCCCCCTCCTTACTTCATTTCCTGATCATTATGCACAGCCTCTAACCTTCATATCACCCACAAGTCCTTCTCTGTGGACAGGAGATCCAGCAGGGAGTCTTCCCTAGTTGTCTCACTCATCAGCTGCGTCAGGAAGTTCTCTTCCACACACTCCAGGAACCTCCTGGACTGTTTTCTCTCTGCTGGGTTGTATTTCCAGCAGATATCTGGTAAGTTGAAGTCCCCCATGAGAACAAGGGCTAGCAATTGTAAGACTTCTCCAAGCTGCTTATAGAATATTTCATCTGCCTCTTCATCCTGGTTGGATGATAAATAACAGACTCCCACCATGATATCTGCCTTGTTGGCCTTTCCTCTGATTCTTGCCCATAGACGCTCAACTCTATCATCACCATTATTATGTTCAAAGAAAATCAAAGCACCACCTAACATACAGGGACACTCCACTACTTGTATTCATTACAAGTATGATGAACCCTTTCTTTCGTACATACCGTTGTCATCTCCAGTAAAATCAAGAGGAGCTAGTTTGCAAAGCCTCTTTGCCATTCCATCACAACATTCAGAAAAGATTGATAGTAAGAAAAAAAATGATAGCTGTAAAAATGTAAATTATATCTGCAAAAACACAGTTGCATCGGATTAAGACCAATGTGTAACTCCCAGTAGGCTCAGCAATTTGGCAGCAATTTTCCAAACCTCACACCAGAGAGCCTGCAACTACCAGCAAATTTAACCATTCTCTCAATAAGAAGTAGTACACTTTAGTAGCACAAACGTAGGTTCTAATCTCAACTCTGCCACTGATTCACTAACACAAGTCACTTGACCCTGTAGTGGGTCTGGCTGAGCTGCTTTTCCCCATCCAGCCCTCATGCTGCAGCACTGGGAGCTGGAGGGTGTTATGACTGCCAGTGCTCACACGGCACCAGAGGATGGGGGCAAGATGGGGGAGAGGATACAGCCGACCTAAGCTGACCAGTGGGATATTCCATACCATATGACATCAGCTCAACTATAAAGGGAGAGGGCAGGAGGAGGATGGGGGGGCATTCTGCTTTGTCCTCCAAGCGGCTGCTACGTGTTCCTGGAGCCCTGCTTCCTGGGCTCGGCCCGACATCGCCTGTGGACGGGAAGTAGAAAATAACATCTTATCTATCATAACCCACACCCCTTTGCTTTGCGTCTTATTCTCTCCCTGCGTGCCGTGCTGAAGGGGGTCGGGGGGAGTGATAGAAGGGCTTGGTGGGCACCTGGTGCCGTGCCAGGGTCAACCCACCACTGATCTGATGCTAAAGCTCACCTTCAACCCATACAATCTGGTAGGGCAGCTATGTTTGCGTAGCTCTTTGGAGATAACTGCTGCAGTTATCAATACACAGGATATCAGATTTATAATACTGAATGAGACATGCATGAACTGTTTCAGAAGTCTGAATTTCCACTTGGCATGAGAAAGCACAAGGAAAAATAGCTGGGTTTTCTTATATTGTAAGAAGGTATGGTATACCATATGAAAGATGTTCACTTCAGCCACTATTTAACAAAGCACCCTATTGAACCATGGTCTCAAACTCTATTCTCTGAAGATCAGACCTAAACCCATCTGTGTTTTCCCAACATGAAGACCCAGGTGTGACTCTCAATACATTATCACTGCAGAATTTGTGTGTTTCTTTTGGATTTTATGTAAACATGACACTGATTTTTGTCTCAAGCATTAAGTCAGAGGTATAGATACAGAGCAGTACAAACAAATTTCATATGCTGTTATCAGTATTAAACTTGAACAGACTGTGCATATAAAATCTGTAAGGTGTTATACATTAACTATTTATAATGGAAATAATATAAAACTACACTCCCTTAAAGTCCAAAATTGATTTAGTATTCTCAAAATATAAGTGTGTTGTAGGAAGTAGTATCACATGAAAATTATGTGGGGAAAAAAGAAATATATACATAGCTCTAGTCCAAAATGTTGCATCTCCAATTGCTTTTAAAAAGCTCTTCAAGCTACAGGAAACATAGAGGAAAATCTCTCATTTTTTCCATTTGTTTACACTGTGCATTTCAGAGCAGGTTGTGCAGTCAACATCACTGTTTGGATTACATTCGACTTCAGTACTGATACTCTGCCCTGAAGAAGGTCATAGGCACACACTACCCTCGATTTTGCAAGAGGATGTTTACTAGTTAAAATAGTTAGAGTTGAACTTGAAGAGGCAATAAGCTGAAAAGTGCACAGAGAGGAAGGGGGGGGGTGTGGTGTGGAGGACAAAGAATCCCAGGCACACGTGGTATTCTTGCTCTTGGCTCCACTGAACACTTATACAGAGAAGGGGAGGGGAATTGCCCCTTGAATCATGAGCTCCCCCCTCTGCCTTTCCCTTTGGGATCACAGGTCCTGTCAGAAGCCTGCTCCAGCACAGGCCAAGTCTTGTTTAAATCTTGTGTAAATCCTTACGTGCTCTATGTGTTCCCTGTGGTGGTGTTTATCACCTCTGGGAAATAGGTCAGGACTCTCGTGTTGTTATAATGGATTTTATCAACTTATGATATGATTATCTCACTGGGTATGAGGTTAAGCTGGTATGAGTATGCGGCCTTGTCATTTTATAGTGATCTTGCTCAATCTATGGGTGAGGCAGGGGAGAAGACTCTCTCAGCTTTGAAGAATTTTTACTATCCTTGGTCTGTCCAGGCCAGCATGCTCTAGGTGCTATGTCTTTTGAATGTTTGCCAAGTATTGTTTAGAGTTGCACAATTTTTTTCCAAGAATATCACCCAAAGATCTGCCCCAAGGCTGTATAGAGTGGCAGGGTGTGTGGGAGAGTATGGGCAAGTGCCTAGGCCAGTGGTGACCTCCAATGTTTTGGAATTTCACCCCTGAACAACTGTAAAACCCTGATAAACTACTAAATTATTTGGAAAAATTAGGCTGTCAACCTGACAATTCCAGAGAGACACAAATCACTGCAATGTGCTGGGTCATGGCCCATGCCTACTGAGTCCTTTTCAGTGCTATTCAGTGCCCTCAAGGGGAACAAGTCTCTGGCAGTGGGGGTATTCTAACTCTCATGACAAGCACTGTGGGGCTACTCAGACTCTGGTGACAGGCACTGTGACTACTCAAATCCCATCAGCGGGTGCTGCAGTTGAAACAGAGAATCAACCTCTGCTGGTATCAGTCGCCCCTATACAGAAAAAGAAATACACAAATAAATCAGTTTGCTTTGCAAGGGATGAAGATGGATCAGGGTCATCATGAGAACAGGAAGAAGAGGTAGAAGGTGATTTATAATGACACAAATAATGAGCAGTTATGTACAGATCCAGATGAAGTCCAGTGCACACTACTCATGTGGCAGAAGTTTCTATGAAATGCAACACTGTCATATGCCAACTCATTGGCTGTAGTGTCCTGGAAAGAAAGTCAGGGACAAACGGTGGACAAATTGGCTGGACAACTCTGGCAATATGAAGGAAGTCTCTCTTCCTCCCTACAGGCCTGCATTTCAGATGTGGAGGAACTGTCCCAGAAGGTCCAGCAATTCAAAGAGGATATGGCCTATTCCTCACCTGTACAGGCCCGTACCTCAGCTCTTAGTAAGCACTCCCCTGCTCAAGAGAGAATATGAAAGGTACAGGCCAAAGGGTACCATCTAGTGGTTTTACCTGTGTGTCTATGGAGACATGAGGAAGTGGGATGGAAAACCCGCTTCAATCCTAGGTGCACGAGCTGTGAGGGAAAACAATCACAAAAGGGGATTCTTCCAAGAAAAATGCTACTCCAGTCTCCAGTGGGAAATTCCCTAGGCAGAGTAGAAGGGCTGATCTTACTTCTGATCCTCTTGAAGGGACCTTTAAGTCATTCTCACAAGAAAGGAGTGACTCTGATCAGGATTAGAGGGGCCCTGACTCCAGCCAGGTGGAGGAAAGGGACAATGGGGTTTACATGGATTGTGTGGATCTGATGGCCTGGCACATCAGACCCACAGGAGTATAAGGCTCTAATAGATACCAGTGCACAGCATACCCTAATGCCATCAAGATACAGAGGGGTCAAACCCATCACTCTTTCTGCGGTGACAGGGGGATCCCAACAGCTCACTGTATTGGAAGCTGAAGTGAGTCTAACTGGGAAGGAGAGGCATAAACACACCATTTTGACTGACTCTGAGGCCCCGTGCATGCTTGGTATAGACTGCCTCAGGAGATGGTATTTCAAGGACCCAAGAGGGTACTGATAGGCCTTTGGTATAGCTGCCTTGGAGACAAAGGAAACTGAACAGTTGTCTACCTTGCCTGGTCTCTCAGAGAACCCTTCTGTGGTGGGGTTGCTAAGGGTTGAAGAACAGCAGGTGCCAATTGCTACCACAGTGGTGTGCCAGCAGTAATATCGCACCTACTGAGACTTCCTTATCCTCATCCAGCAGCTGACTCATCAACTAGAGAGCCAAGGGGTGATCAGCAAAACTCACTCACCCTTTAACAGCCCCATATGGACAGTGTGAAAGTCTAAAGCAGAATAGAGACTGACAATGGACTACCGTGGACTGAATGAAGTCGTGCTGCTGAGGGCTGCTGTGCCAGACATGCTAGAGCTTCAATACGAACTGGAGTCAAAGGCAGCCAAGTGGTACACTACAGTTGATATCAATAATGTGTTTTTCTCAATCCCTATGGCAGCAGAGTGCAGGCCGCAGTTTGCTTTCACTTGGAGGGGCATCCAGTATGCCTGGAATCTACTGCCCGAGGGGTGGAAACACAGCCCTACCATTTTCCATGGACTGATCTAGAATGCACTGGAACAGGGTAAAGCTCTGGAACACCTGCAATACATTCATGGCATCATTGTATGGGGCAAAACCATAGAAGACATTTTCAAGAAAGGGAAGAAAATTGTTCAAATCCTTCTGAAGACCAGTTTTGCCATAAAACGAAGTAAGGTCAAGGGACCTGCACAGAAGATCCAGTTTGTAGGAATAAAATGCAAGATGGGCATCGCCATATCCCAACGGATGTGATCAAAAAGATAGCAGCTATGTCC
>JANVCC010010348.1:116743-148584 GCA_025345505.1 Todiramphus chloris collaris
TTACTATACAGTTGTCTGACCAAATAATGTGTTTTATGTTTTGTTTTCATCCATAGCTGTTGACTTAAGTTACTGAAGTAAGCATTCACAGACTTTTTGTCTGGTTAGGCCTGCTGAGCTAACATAGCTAAGAATGATCTGGAATCTCTTTGTTTCTTGGGATTTGATCAGTTGCCCTTCAACAGTCTCACTGTAGGCTGAAGGATCATGATGGTATAGCAGAGACTTCAGTTGGTTGGCATGGTATTCATCGCTGGTAGTAATGCATGAGAAGGAAATGACAGAGCAAGACTTGTAGATCTCAAGCTGAGTTTGTAATGCTGGATGTAGGGGAGGGGGGAACCCAACCCTTGTTGCTTGTAAACTGAGTACTTTGAGATGGACCTCACAGAGAGACTAAAATAGCTTGGTGGGGTTCCAGTATCATTACTACTTCAAACAGAACAGAAATTGAATAGAATGTTGGTGCTTTTGTATAACTTGCATATTGTTGAAGTTGACAGACAGCTGCTCCAGTAAGTGAGGTGTATTTATCAAATTGATCTGTTTTCATGACTAGAATAAAGCAGATGTGATCTACTCCAGATGGACTGAACTAACTTAGTACTAAGCTTGCCCATAACTGGTGGAGGGAAGAAGTGTTGCATGTTTCACAGGGCGAATGAGTCAATTTTCAGGGCAGAAATGTCTTCCGTTTACCATAGAGAGATTTCAGACCATGAACAGCGAGGCAGTGGCAAGGGGTAGCTCTGTGGCTGTGCGCCAGATTAAGGCGAACAGGAGGTTCCCGGAGACAGAAAAGTCTGAGGAAAAGCAGCGAAACCCGCTGGGAGCTGGCGGCTCTCCCACGTGAGGCTGATGTGTCTGGGGGTGTTGCTGGGACAACCGCGGGAGATTTAAACGTGGTGAAACCGGAAGCTACACTCAGAGCGCAAACAGCAAGGCAGCAGCCCTTAGCGTCTACAAAGGATCGCGTGCTGGAAGCAGGACGTGTGGGAGGGCGTGCGGGTGGTGGGAAAGCCAATAAGGAGAGGTGTGCTGCTGGACCTTGTATTAACAAAGAAGGTCTGGTTGAGGGCAGCCTTGGCAGTAGTGATCATGACATGGTAGAGCTTAATATCGTACAAGGAAGAAGCGAGGCAATAAGTAAGATTGCAACTCTGGACTTCAGGAGGGCTTCTTCAAATACATCAATGGTAAAAGGAAGACTAGGGAAAATGTGGGCCCACTGCTGAATGAGGTGGGAGCCCTGGTGACAGAGGGTGCAGATAAGGTGGAGTTACTGAATGCCTTCTTTGCTTCAGTCTTCACTGCTAAGACCAGTGCTCAAGAATCCCAGACCCTGGAAGTAAGAGAAAGCTTGGAACGGAGGAAGACTCTCCGCTGGTTGATGAGGATTGGGTGAGAAATCACTTGGGCAAACTGAACACGCATAAATCCATGGGCCCTGATGGGCTGCACCCATGAGCGCTGAGGGAGCTGGCTGATGTTGCTCTACCATTGTCCATCATTTTTTAAAGATCATGGAGAACGGGTGAGGTGCCTGAGGACAGGAGGAAAGCCAATGTCACTCCAGTCTTCAAATAGGGCAAGAAGGAAGACCCTGGTAGTTACAGACCAGTCAGCCTCACCTCCATGCCTGGAAAGGTAATGGAGCAGCTCATTCTGGAGATCATATCTCAGCACATGGAAGAAAAGAAGGTTATCAAGAGTAACCAGCCATACAACTACCCATTTATTGTTGTTGTTTGTTCAAAGATTAGTAAAACTCCACCAGACATCCTGTCTCCTGACTTCACCAGCATGAATTTACTAAAGGGAAGTCATGTTTGACTAATGTGATAGCCTTCTATGACAGTGTGACTAGGTGGGTAGATGCAGGGAGAGCAGTGGATGTTGTCTACCTTGACTTCAGAAAGGTTTTTGACGCTGTCTCCCACAACATCCTCATGGGTAAGCTCAGTGAGTGTGGCTTAGAAGAGGGGACAGTGAGATGGGTTGAGAACTGGCTGAACAATAGAGCTCAGAGGGTTGTCATCAGGGGTGCAGAGTCCAGCTGGTGACCTGTAAGTAGTGGTGTTTCCCAGGGGTCAGTTCTGGGTTCAGTTTTATTCAACATTGTCATCAATGACCTGGATGAAGGGATGCAGTGGACCCTCAGCAAGTTTGCTGATGATACTAAACTGGGAGGAGTGGCTGATACACTGGCATCCAGCGAGATCTGGACAGACTGGAGAGCTGGGCAAAGGTAAACCTAATGAAGTCAACAAGAGCAAGTGTAGAGTCCTACACCTGGGGAGGAACGACACTATGTACTGGTACAGGTTAAGGGTAGACCTGCTGGAAAGCAGCTCCATGGAGAGGGACCTTGGTGTCCTGGTGGACAATAAGTTATCCATGGGACAGCAATGTGCCTTGTGGCCAGGAAGGCCAATGGTATCCTGGGGTGCGTAAAGAAGAGTGTGGCCAGCAGGTCGAGGGAGATTCTCCTCCACCTCTACTCTGCACTAGTGAGACCACATCTGGAGTACTGTGTTCAGTTCTGGTCTCCCCAGTTCAAGAGGGACAGGGAAATACTAGAGAGAGTGCAATGGAGAGCTACAAAAATGGTGAAGGGACTGGAAATCTCTCTTAGGAGGAAAGGCTGAGAGCCCTGGGGCTGTTTAGCCTGGAAAAGAGAAGACCGAGAGGGGATCTTATTAATGTTTACAAATATCTGAAGGGTGGGTGTCAAGCAGAAGGGGCTAGTCTCTTTTCAGTGGTGCCCTGTGACAGGACAAGAGGTAATGGTAGCAAGGTGAAACACAGGAAGTTCCACCTCAACACGAGGAAAAACTTCTTAACTGTGAGGGTGACAGAGCACTGGAACAGGCTGCCCAGAGAGGTTGTAGAGTCTCCTTATCTGGAGACTTTCAAGACCCACCTGGATCTGTTCCTGTGTGTCATGCCCTAGGTTTTCCTGCGCTGGCAGGGGGGTTGGACTTGATCTCCAGAGGTTGCTTCCAACCCTTACCCTTCTATGATTTCATGGGGCTTCATACAGGCCTGTCTGGGATAGGATGCTTTGGCTTTTGCAGTGGCAGAGATTAAAGCTGTCATTGTTTAGGTCCACTTAGCTGGTAACTGAACATCATGTAGCTGCTTGTTCACTCCTGCAGTGTTGTCATAGAATCATAGAACCGTAGGGGTTGGAAGGTTGCTGTTGTTGTCTCAGTCTCCTGTGTCTTCATCCCCCTGTCCTCCCTGTGTGGGATGGGGAGGAGAAAAATATAACAAAAGTCTTGAGGGTCCAGACAAGTACAGGGAGGGCACACTCACCAATTATGGTCATGAGCAAAATTCAGAGTCAGCTGGGGGGGAGGGGGGGGGAAAGGAAGGATAGAAACATCAATTTAATCACCACCACCAATTTACCAATGAAATCAGACTAGGGTAATGAGAAATATGACCAAATCCTAAAAACACATCCCCCCTCACCCCTCTGTTCTTCCCAGGCTCATTTCTGTTCCTGATTTCTCTACCTTCCCCCCCCCACACCAGCACAAGGGGATGAGGAATGGGGGTTGTGTTTAGTTTTTCACGTGCTTTTTCTGCTGTTCCTCCTTCCTCAGGGAGAGGACTACTCACACTCTTCCTCTGCTCTAGTGTGGGGTCCCTCCCATGAGAGACAGTCCTCCATGAACTTCTCCAATGAGAGTCCTTCCTACAGAGCTGCAGCTCCACTCATGAACTGCTTTAGTGTGGGTCCCTTTTGTGGGGTGCAGCCCTTCAGGAATGGATTACTCCAGTGTGGGCTTCCCTTGCAGTCACAGACTTCTTTTGGTGCAGCCACCTGCTCTGATGTGGGGCCCTGCATGGGCTGCAGGGGGTCAGACTGCTGTCTCGTGTGCTGCAGGGGAATCTCTGCTCTGGTGCACCTCCCCCCCCCATCCTCACTGACTTTGTCTGCATAGTTGTTTCTCTCCATCCCAGTTGTTTTCTATGTCCCATTCCTCTTCTGCTCCCAAAATAAAAACTTGCTTAGCAGCTTTTTCCCCTCTTAAATGTATTATCACAGAGGTGTTGATTGTCTCAGCCTTGGCCAGAGGTGGGTCTGACTTAGAATCTTCTCACAGGGGTCACCGCTGTAACCACTCCCCTGCTACCAAAACCCCACCACACACAAATCCACAAGATTTGCTTTCAACAGCAGCCTGTTTTGATGCAGGACTAATTGCTCATTTCCTAGAGCCATCCTACAGGTCTGCCTAGAGGATTGTGGCTGTCCAGACTCTTTGAAGGCATGCACGAGAGAGACTGAGTCCTTAAGTTGTCCAGAGCTTAAGCAGGTTACTTTACCTCTCTTGGTTTTTCTCCTGATGGAAAGGAGCCTGCGTGACTGCCAATCCTGATGGAAAGGAGCCTGCGTGACTGCCAATCCTAATGGAAGTGTTGCGTTTCCCTACTAAAATCTGCAGGTGGTGCTTATTGTACATGTTTATCCAGGCTTTTAAACTAAATATTTCCTCATTTGAGGAAGGTGAAGTTACTTGGTCTTATCTTTCCTGTTCCGTTGCTACACTTCTAAGAGTCTTCTAAAATTAGATGGCTCCTTTCTGTCAAATCATGTTTTAGGCTGACCACAGGTGTTTAATGTGATACTTCTGTGAGCTGAGCATGATTTCTGCAAGCTAGTTTGTTAAAGTACCAGCTCAAACTCTTGTATGCAGTTGGGTATATCAGTCCTTCAGTTTTTGTACTAATTATTTTAGTTTTACAGCTGTCTTCATTTTAATCCTTCTACTTCATTTTTGATATTTTCAAGACTGTCTCTGTCTTTCAAGACCCGCCTGGATCTGTTCCTGTGTGGCATGCCCTAGGTGTTCCTGCACTGGCAGGGGGGTTGGTCTCGATTTATCCTCTACTTCCCATCAGCAGGCGATGTCCAGCCTCTTTCTGGGAAGTAGAGCTTCAGTACACATAAGGGTTTCCCTGAAAGACAAACATTGTCATAATGAATGCCCCCCCTTCTCTTAGCTTTTATTACTGAGCAGACATCATATGGTATGGAATATCCCTTTGGTCAGTTTGGGTCAGCTGTCCTAGCTATGTTCCCTCCACAAGATCTTGCCCACTCCCAGCCTACTGTTTGGGGGGAAATGTTGGAGAGACAGTCTTGATGCTGTGCAAGCACTGGTGTGTCATCAACACCTTTACAGCTCCCAATACAGAGCACAGTGCTATGAGGGCTGCTATGGGAAAAGTTCACTCCATCTCAGCCAGACCCAATACAATGCTGTATATCAATGTACTATTACAGTATGTTTGTAACATAAGTACCAAACTGTGATATGAGAATTAGTCAACTAGTACCAAAGAGCTCTGTAATACATTTCGAGGCTAAAACAAGGGTACATCACATTTCACAGAAAATAATCTTGCATACTTGAGCCATCAGAAGCAGTTAACAACTAAGAGGATGCAAAATCTTTTTAACCAAATTCTGAGCAGGATCCAGCTTTTCCCTTACTCTGGGCCTCCTACTAGCACAGGCAGACATGGCCAAACCGTGCCAACTGGTGTCTTGGTTTTGGGATGAAGACAAAAGATGCACTCAGCACAATGAACTGTGCCATTTACATCCTAAAATTAATAAAACATAATTTATCTTTTGCAGAATAAGGTAAAAGAGTAGAATACAGTCAGCATCAATAAAGGTTCAAATCAAAAAGGTACAAGAGTTCAAATTTAATACATTTTCTATAGAGACTGAAAAGTCATTTCAACAAAAGTTTAAGAGAAGTCTCCGCTTGCTCATTTTAGCTACAGTTCCCTGTAGATACAGTCATTTTACTGTTATTAGAAGCATTAAGAGAAAAATTTAAATAACTGTCAAACTAGCAGCCTGCAGCCATAGTCATGCAGAAGAGCTCTGAGCCACACATTGCATTTAGTGTGGGGTTCCCAGAGATATTAACATTCAGTTCTTGCTGCTGCTCAGCTGAGACTACTGCAGTCCCACGAGATCTCCTGACAAAGGGCACCAATTACACTGTCACTATGGCTCACATACTGGTGTAGGGTCAATAAGGGATGCTGGGCAGACAGAATTGCAGCAAAAGCTGCCAAGTGGCTGGGGAAGGAGAGATGGAGAAGTGATATGCAGCAAATGGGATGGGATACAAAGGTTGTTTGTGTGTCACCTCTACTGTGTCCAAATCCCATCAAGGCAAGAATCAAGCAAGAGATGTTTTCATTCTCTTGATTCACCAAACCAGAGGAAAGAAAGAAAGAAAGAAAAGAAAAACAAACAAACACAAAAAACCTCTGCAAAACAAAGGCGTTTATTTGCTATGGCACATTAAAAAAAAAGGGGGGGGGGGGGGGGGGGGAGAGAAGACACATACTGAGGGAAACTAGTTCTCTTAAGTGTTATTTTCTTACCTAATCAAATAGCTGCCTAATTTATTATTTCTAATTTATTATGGCTGCTGAAAAGCTGCTAGCAGAGGGATTTTCTCAGGTTCTCAGAATATTTGGTGAGAGTCCTGCCTTTCTCACACATGTTATGAGAAACAGTAGGGTGGTTTTTGTAAGCTAGACCAACACCTGGTGTTTTGCTAAGTTCTGTTTATGGTACATTGGAGAAATATTTTGAAATGGGTGTTGTAGGACTTTAGCCAATCACCCTAGGAGATGGGTGATCACTGACCTATGGGGCTAGGGTATATAAAACGGGGTTATAAATTAATAAAGTGGCTCCTCTCTTGCTGACTTTGTGTGTTGCTGCATCTCTCCGCTCACAGTACAAACAGCGACAATTTATCTACCAGCTATGAGAGCTCTGCTCTCAGTTCTCTGGCTGTAAGAGTTCACCCAAAGACAGACTTAGCAGGGGAAAGGAGGGGAAGACAAAGTTGTGTCTTAATCACAGTCCTTACTGAAGTACTTTCTGTATAAGCGATATTGGAGGTTCCCTTTTAGTGACTACATCTAGAAAAGAAGTGAGGCAAGAACACATTGTGTTTCAAACTTCTTTAGTTATTAAAACTCAAATTTTGCACCAAGTACACCTTTACCCAAATAGTCAATACAACAAAACAACAACAAACCACAGCATGGCACTTAATACTCTGCCAGGGAAAGGAGGATTACCCAGGGAAAGTAGTTGGCACCCACACAGGAGTTAGATCATTAGGAGTTTGATCTCTGTGCCTATTACTCTCTTGCTAACTTTTCAGAAACATTCTGGTGTTTTGTTCCCGCATACTTACACTGACATTGTACTGAATTGCTAATACTACATCAGTACAGATAGACATGACCTTTACAAGACAGGACCATCAGCTGGTAGAGCTCAAAGGGAAAAATAATACAAAAGGGAAAAGTAACCAGTACTGAAATGCTGTTCCATACCTCTTTTTAAAATGATAATAAACGCTATACCACACAGAATTTCTTAGTGGATACGTTACTGGGTACGTTTCCCTTCAGTCTACAGGGAAAAGGCCTCTCTCTCCAAACTGCTTCTAGGTTTCTTTCATTATGAGTCACCACAATGAGGGACTTCAAGATACAAGAGCAGGGGGCACTGTGCCTTGAAAAAACAGGCTACGAAAAAGAGAAATGAAACAGTGACTATGAGGAATACTATCTACAATAACACCAATGAAAATCAAGTACATAAGACTGCTTCTGACATGTTAATTCATAAATTTAATAAACAAATAAAAATGAAACACATGTTTATGTAGATATTTTAGTAAAGTCCACAACCTTGAAGTTTAATCCACCTTCACACATCAAATTAAACCTCTGACAGTGAATTTCAAAAGCAGGCAATATGTTAAGCTTTATGTGGTGCCTATTCTTTGTGGAAATGCAGAACTTCAGTGAGTCTCTCATGGCTCAAACCCAATATACCAAATTTCTATTCAATACATAGCAATATTTAGGTAGCTTGAAAGCTCCAAAATCCTGTTTCGTTATGGTCTGTGCCACATTTAACTAGGCTTAGTATTTATATACCTCAAGAGGAAATCCCAGTTTGTGCTCACTGGAACAAGAGGTATAAAACCAGTCTTATTCACAGAGGCAATCCAGAGGCTTCCTTATAGTCATACTACTGTATTACTACTGCCCAGATGCCCCAGACAGAACTCGAGGCACCACTGTGGTATGCACTGTCCAGCAATAGTCATGAAATTTAATAATAATCTCCAACATACAAATACAGGAGAAAGCAACACACACAAGCAGAGTGACTTACCCAGAGTCATGCAGCACCTCTGTAGAACAGAAGAAATTCACCTCTTCTGAGTCCTAAAGCCCCAACCACTGACTAGGTCACGTCTCAAATTTTAAAAGATGTTTTCCATAGTAGTACATCTGGTCTTTTTTGGCTCCACTTAAGACTTGGCCACAATACTATCTGATAATGAATTTCATGAACTAATGTTGCCTTTCACAAACAAGTTTCTTTTTAACAATTTCAAAATTTGTTATCTCCAGTCTGCTGATTGTTCTCTCATTTGTCTTTATTATTATGAACAGGTAACCATACTGATGCCACCTACATCTGCAAAATCATTCATAGGATAGGAAGTGGGAGAACAAAGAGAAAAGGGCTTCTACTGAATTTTTTTTCCATCTCCTCTTTCCTTCATAAAACTCTTAGAAAATCAGTTCCATCACGTATTTATATTTGTCACAGTTTAGGGTCAGGGCAGCCCTTTAGAGCTATAAGAGATGCTCCCTGTTAACCCCCCTCCCTCCCCAAAGGGGAAGAGAAAGGGAATAAGGGAGAGAGACTTACTGATTAGAAAAGGAAACTAGAACACCTTTAATGAAAATGAAAATAATAATAATAAAAATGGAATATATACAAATATATACAAAACCAGTATCGAACCCAACCCCCCTGATGACAATTGCATCACCATCACCACTGATGCTGTGGAGCAGGCACCGGGAAAGTCCCAGACTGGGCCCAGTGGCACACAGGAACTGTGTTCAGGAGCTGGATTCAGAAACACACCAATTGGGATCGAAGACCGAACAGACAGAGTCTTCCTCAGATGCCAGCCATTGAAGAAGCAAGCAAGAAACCAGAAGAGGACCCGAACCAAGCTGAGCAGAAAGGCAAAGCAGGGTGAGACCCTCATGATCCCTCAGCTTTATACCGAATATGACATATATGGGATGGAATACCTCGCTGGAGCAGCTTAGGGTCACCAGTCCTGGCTAATCCTCCCTGCAGGTGCAGCCTTTTACTTTCT
The DNA here is from genome assembly GCA_025345505.1 of Todiramphus chloris collaris. Lineage (NCBI taxonomy): Eukaryota > Metazoa > Chordata > Aves > Coraciiformes > Alcedinidae > Todiramphus > Todiramphus chloris. The sequence continues at coordinate 126,001 of JANVCC010010348.1, forward strand.
GCACCCCCCAGCGTGGTACACAAGATCCAGCAGTGGCTTTGGTCTGCAATAAATGAAGAGCAGTTGGGTATATCTGTCCAGGTTGCAGGTCATCGTTTATCCTGGCAGTCTCTCAGGGCAGGACAGTGCAGGTTGTGTTCCAGTGGGGCAGGAATGGGGAGGAAACAGGAGCAGTTCTTCTCTTGGCATCTTATCACTATTATAAAGTACTTTATATTATACACCCTGAAATTAAATTCTCTTAGCCAGAGTTAAATTCCTTTGTGGTACACAATGGACTTCAACATCTTCTTTCATTACCCACCAAGTATGTCTAGGGCCTTGAGCAGAGACAACACCATGGATGGGTTTGCCTCCATCTGAAACAGGAAACACCCACACGTTTTTCCCCTAACAGATTCCTCTCACAAACAACAGGGACTCTGTCTCCTTCTACTATATGCAACAGGTCTGAGGAGGACTGGCTTGGTTGACAGATCCTTTGGTGTTAACCAATGAGGTGGCTTGTGCCAAATGTTTGTCCCAACTTATGAAAGTCCCACCCCCCCTTGCTTTCAGGGTATCTTTCAGCAAGCCATTGTAGCGTTCGATTTTCCCAGGGGCTGGTACATGGTAGGGGATATGATATATCCCCTCAGTATCGTGCTCTTTGGCCCAGTTGCCTATAAGGTTGTTTCCGAAAGGGGTTCCATTGTCGGATTCAGTCCTCTCTGGGGTACTGTGCTGCCACAAGATTTGTGTCTCAAGGCCCAGAATAGTATTATGGGCAGTGGCATGAAGTACAAGATATGTCTTCAGCCATCCAGTGCTTGCTTTTGCCATTGTTAGTACATAGCACCCTGGCGAGTTTGACGGAGTGTGATGAAATCAATTTGCCAGGGTCTCCATGCTTACATTTCAACCACTGTCCCCCATAGTACAAGGGTTTCATCTGTTTGGCTTACTTTATGGCGGTGCATATGTCAATTGTGGATAACCTGTGCAATAGCATCCGTAGTTAAATCCACCCCACAGTCACGAGCCCATTGGTACGTGGCATCTCTTCTTTGGTGACCAGAAGAGTCATGGCCGCACCGAGGTAGAAACAGTTCACCTTGGTGGTCCCAGTCCAAATCTGTTTGGAAGACTTTAGCCACCTGGTCTAACCTGATTGTGTTGGTGTTCTTCAGTGGCCTGGCTTTTAGGTACAAGGGCATCTCTGTGTGTACTTTCACCCTTAGTGTTTCTAGACAGGTAGCAATGTTTTGTCACAGGTCGGCAGCCCAAATAGGTTTCCCTCTGCACTGCCAGTTGTCCCGTTTCCAACCCTTTAGCCACCCCCATAAGGCATTAGCTGCCATACATGAGTCAGTGTAGAAGTAAAGTACCCACCACTTCTCCCATTTAGCAGTGTCCAGGGCCAGCTGGATGGCTTTTACCTCTGCAAATTGGCTTGATTCACCGTCTCCCTCAGCTGCTTCTGCAACTTGGCATGTAGGACTCCAATCAGCAGCTTTCCACCTCCCCTGATTTCCTACAAGATGGCAGGATCTATCAGTGAACAGAGCTAATTTATTCTCCTTGTCTGAGAGTTCACTATATAGTGGGTCTTCATTGGCATAGGTGGCATTCCAAAATCTGTACCCTCTGGCCAGTTCATGATCACTTCCACCATGCCTGGGCAATTGAGGCTCCATGTTTGAGCTCACTGGGTTATCAAGGTGGTCCACTTATTCCAGGTGGCATCAGTGGCATGATGTGTAGATGTGACCTTCCCTTTAAATATCCAGCCCAGGACTGGCAGTTGTACTGTCAGTATTGCCTCTGTACCAATTACCTTTGAAGCAGATAAAACTCCTTCATAGACAGATAATATTTCCTGTTCTGTTGGGGTATGATTGGCCTCTGAGCCTTTATATCCCTGACTCCAAAATCTGAGGGGGCGACCTTGAGTCTCCCCTGGTGTTTTTTGCCAGAGGCTTCAGGTAGGACCATTATCCCCGGCTGCAATGTAGAGCATGTTCTTAATCTATTGCCCTGTTCGGTCAGGTCCTAGGGCCATGGCATGGCCTGTCTCTTGTTTTATTTGTTCAAAGGCTGTTTCTTGTTTAGGGCCCCATTTAAATCTGTTCTTCTTCTGGATGGCATCATAGAAGGGTCTTGCAATCTGACTGTATCCAGGAATGTGCATTCTCCAAAATCCCACCACGCCTTAGAAGGTTTGTGTCTCTCTTATTAGCGGGTTGCACCATAGTTGCTATCTTATTAATCACCTCCATAGGGATATAGCGGTGCCCATCTTGCCACTTAATTCCCAGGAACTGGATCTCTCTGGCAGGTCCCTTGACCTTCCTTTTCTTTATGGCAAAGCCAGCTTTCAATAAAATATCAATTATTCACTTGCCTTTCTCAATGACTTCCTCTGCTGTATTACCCCATACAATGATGTCATCGATGTACTGCAGATGGTCTGGAGCTCCACCCTTCTCCAGTGCAGTCTGGATCAGTCTATGGCAGATAGTCAGGCTGTGCTTCCACTCCTGGGGCAGTCAATTCCAGGTGTACTGGATGCCTCTCCAGGTGAAAGCAAACTACAGCCTGCACTCTGCTGCCATAGGAATAGAGAAAAATGGTACACCATTTAGCTGCCTTGGGCTTCAGTTTGTACTGGAGCTCCAGCATGTCTGGCGTAGCAGCACTTATTGGTGGCATAACCTCATTTAGGCCACAATAGTCCAAAGTTAATCTCCATTCCCCATCAGGCTTTTGCACTGGCCCTATTGGGCTGTTGAAAGGTGAGTGTTCATGACTTTCTAGTTCATGAATCAGTTTAAATATGGGGAGCAGGGAGTCTGTTGGTCCAGTATTGATGATGATGTATTGTAGGAGAAGCAGTGGGTACCTGCTGATCCTCCACCCTCATCAAGCCCACTACAGAAGGATCATCTGAGAGGTTGGGCAAGGTAGATAGACAGTTATTGCCTTCAGTCTCTACAGCTGCTGCACCAAAAACCACTTAAACCCTTTTGGGTCCTTGATGTACCCCGTCTTCAGAAAGTCTATGCCAAGGATACATGGAGCATCTGGGCCAGTCACTATAGGGTGTGTCTCCCAGTCCTTCCCAGTTAGGCTCATTTCAACCTTCAATGCAGTGACTCCAGAGATGGTGATGGACTCTGCCCCTCTATGATTTGATGGTGCACCAGTGTCCACCAGGGGTCTGCACCTTTCTGCTTTTAATGTGCCAGGCCATTGAATCCACACAGTCCAGTAACCTTGATTATTCCTTTCCTCGACCTGGCTGGAGGCAGGGCCCCTCTAATTCTGAGCATACTGCCCACAATTGATGAAGGGGTTTGTATAGTGGGCAGGACCATCTGTCCTACTCACATTTGGGTCAGAGAACCATCTGCTCAGGCCAGCGACATTTTCTTGGGAGACTGGAGCATTTATCCTCCTGGGAAAATTCTTTCTAGTGGTGTCACTTTGCAGATCCTGTACTCTTGCGTGCAGAGCAAAGGTGGGTTTGCCATGACATCTATCCATGTCCTCACTGTAGTCACACAGGGTGTGCCACAGAGAACCTTGTGTTGTATCCTGCCTGACTTGAGCTGGTCATCTAGGAAGGTGTCTGTTTCTAATGTCTGAAATGGATCCATTCAGGAGAAGGATGGGTGTTACTCCCCCTCTCCATCCTGGACACCAAGTCCTTCAGACCCTTAGACTCCTCAGTCATCTTCTCTATGGCTGAGACCAAAGCCTGGCAAGAGACACTATCTTAAAATTGCCTGAGTTGGTTAGCAAATTCACTGACAGTTGGGGGGTTTTCACCCTCTCCCCCAAAGGTCCTTCCTCCCAAGGTGTGGGAGTATGTACGAGGGGCATGCTATACGAACGTTTTCAAGAGAGGCCTCTGGCATAGAAGCTCATCAGGATCTGAAACGGTTTGCCTATCCCCATAAATTACTTCCCAGACTGCCATCTCTCTCAGACATTTGATGCCCTGTTGCATGGTGTTCCATTTAGTAGGGTGCCATACCATATCCTCTTTAGAAGGATATAGTTTTTTTTACAGCTGCTATCAGAGGTCCCCAGAGAGTGTGGGTGCCGTCTATTCTCCCTATGTGTTTGTCAATGCTCCCATCTCTGGCTAGTGATCCCAAATGCCTGGCCTCTTTGTTCTCCAGCTCTACTGTGTCAGCCCCAGTGTCCCAGCACCACAACAACCAGGTCATCAGGGGTTCACTGTCACCATGACCATAATCCCTTCTTACATGTCGTAACTCTTTCATAGGGATGGTACTAGCAATAACTTCAGGATCTGAGTCACTGCTGTCTTCTGGTTCTGGCTCAAGGGTGACTTTGACCTTGAGATGAATTTTCCCCTATTTCTGTCTCAGAATCATCACCTCTCTCCAGTGGGTTTGACTTCTTTAAATGCTTTCGGGGAGTGGTGACTGGAGCAAGTTGGACCGTTTTGCCTAGAGTGGTGATGTTTTTTTTTGCTGCAGCCCTCTTGGAGTAAGGTCTGGTGCAGGAGCGTAGGGTATGTGGGGGTGTGTGTGTGTCTTAAAGTGGCAGCATTCTCATGTAAAACAGTAAACCACACAGACAAGCAGTACCAAATATGCATTCAGACAAAGAGATAGTAATGCCACATAATAGCAGCTATTCCCGGGAGGTGTCAACTCTGGGGGACAAGGGTTGTCAGAGGAAGGAGCAGAATGATTTCCCATAGTAACAGTTTTCATAAAGTAATATCCCAGACACACAGGGAAACTCTTAACCCAACTCATCCTTGCATTAATCACTGTCCAGTAGACATGATAGGAGACCAGTAAATTCAGGAAATGAGATGTGCAGAAAATCATGAGACACTGTGCACCACAGAAAAGACATAAAGAAAATGTTTTTGTCTTAACTTCCAACTTTCTCAGTGTTCTTGAAACAAAAGAAAATCCCTATGCTCATGCCCCATGTTGGGTGCCAATTTTCCTGTCTCTGTTTAAGTCTCAGGGCAAGCCCACATGAAACACAGAGCAGGATTAGCCCCCTTCCCCCCTCCCTTCCAGGGGAGGATAAGAAGGGGAATTAAGAAAAAGGAAAATGCCTCACCCCAGACTGAAAGTTAAGACTGTAACAAATTTAATGAATAACAGTAGAAAAACAGAAGAAAGGAGTATTAAGGGAAGAAGGATACAGAGCTATATACAAAACCTGATCTCAGATGGCGATGGATTTCATGGTGCTTGTGGAGTCAGGCCCAGCTGTACTCAGATGCCAGTGTAGCAGCAAAGCCCAGGAAGGAAGAGATAAAATAATAAATAAAAGCGCTCAGTTTTGAAGCTCATCTAAGATATATTCAATGTACTATCCCAGGAAGGATGAAGATTTACAGGACTTGAGTGGGAACAGAGGAGAGGAGCAGTGCTTGTAGGCTTCTTTTATCTTCATGAAATTCTTATTTTATTTGCTATGGATGGATGTGTGTACCTTAATTACTATATTTACACAGATTCAAGTTAGTCTAGAAAAAGTATAAGTCACATTCATAACTGAATATGTTTTGTTTTTAATCTGGGTAAAACTTTTTTTTTTTTTTTTTTTTAAAGTTATTGGAAAGGCATTTAAGAGGGTTAAAAGCCTGGAATTTTTGTGCCCTAAAGTTGAGCAAGCCTCCCCAACACATCAAATTTAAAACTCAGTGGGATGGATGTTTCTTAATGGAACAGACAGCTCACAGTGGATGTTCTCAGCACAACTCTGGGGTTGAGTGAAAAGCAGTCTATCACCAAAACCAAGATGAACATACCTAGTTCTTTGCATACAGATTTGCTCACAAGTCAAGAATTTTGCAGAACTGGTTCAGGAATCCCAACCTGCACTTCCCATCCTTGCCAAAGCACTCCAGAAGCGTTATGTAAATACCATATCACCAACTGAAGGTGAGAATGCTGCCTGTGAGTGCATGGCCGGAAGCTGCTTGCTGTGATTTCCTCTCTTTGGACCTTTATCTTGCATTTTCCCAAAAGAGAGCTGACTGCTCTCTTTACCAAGGGGTAAAGTCTTATGAATTACTTTCCAGTCACTGTTAGCAGACTGTCCACAAGGCAGTTTCTGTAGTCATGAATGTGCCACCAGCCATGCTTTTGCACAGTTTTTGTTGTTGCAGTAGGTATGCAGTTATACAAGGTGTTTGACTTAGTAGAGAAGTCTAAGATAACTCTTGGGATTTTCATTTTGAAGATATGAGGTCATACTGGATTGACATAAGTGCTATTATTAAAATAGTTTCTTTGGATTTATCTGCTTTGCTATTTGAATTCAGGCCAGAGTTCACAGAATTGTTGGAGTTGGAAGGGACTTCCAGAGATCATCTAGTCCAACCTCCATGCTAAAGCAGGTTTGCCTAGACCATATTACATAGGATTGCATCCAGGCAGGGTTTGAATATCTCCAGAGAAGGAGACTCCACAGCCTCCCTGGGCAGCCTGTTCCAGTGCTTCATCACCCTCAGAGTAAAGAAGTTTTTCCTCATAATTATATGGAACCTCCTGTGTTCTAGCTTATGTTTGTTGCCCCTTGTCACTGGATACCACTGAAAAGAGTCCAGCTCCATCCTCCTTGCACCCACCCTTTAGATATTTATAGATATTGATAAGGTCTCCTCTCAGTCTTCTCTTCTTCACTCTAAATATTCTCAGCTCTCTCAACCTTTCCTTGTAAGAGAGATGCTCCAGTCCCCCAATCATCTTTCTTGCCCTCCGCTGGACTCTCTCCAGTAGTTCCCTGTCTCTCTTGAACTGGGGAGCCCAGAAATGGACACAGTATTCCAAATGTGGCTGCACCAGGGCAGAATAGAGGGGGAGGATGATCTCCCTTGACCTACTGGACACACTCTTCTTAATGCACCCTGGGATACCATTGGCCTTCTTGACCACAAGGGCACATTGCTGACTCATGGTTAACTTATTGTCTACCAGGACTCTAAGATCCTTCTCCTCAGGGCTGCTTTCCATCAGGTCTACCCCTAACCTATATTGATGCATATGGATGTTCCTCCCCAGGTGCAGGATATTTGCCCTTGTTGAACCTTGTTAGGTTCCTCTCTGCCCAACACTCCATACTGTCCAGGTCATGCTGGATGGCAGCACAGACCTCTGGTGTGTCAGTCACACCTCCCAGTTTTGTATCATCAGCAAACTTGCTGAGGATACCCTCTGTCCCCTCACTTAGGTCATTGATGAATATGTTAAATAAAACCAGACCCACTACTGACCCCTGGGGAACGCTGCTGGTTACAGGCCTCCAGCTCGACCTTGCACCATTGATCACAACCCTCTGAGCTCTGTCACTCAACCAACTCTCAATCCACCTCACTGTCCACTCATCTAACCCATACTTCCTGAGTTTCCTAATGAGGATGTTATGGGAGACAGTGTCAAAAGCCTTGCTGAAGTCAAGGTAGATGACATCCACTGCTCTTCCCTCATCTAGTCAGACAGTTATGACATCACAGGAGGTTATCAGGTTGGTCAAGCATGATTTCCCCTTGTTGAATCCATGTTGACCTCTCCCAATAACTTTCTTTTCTTCCACATGTTTTGAGATGACATTCAGAACAATTTGTTCCATCATCTTTCCAGGGACAGAGGTGAGGCTAACCGGCCTGTAGTTGCCTAGGTCATCCTTCTTGCCCTTTTTGAAGACTGGAGTGACATTGGCCTTCCTCCAGTCCAGTCACCTCTCTTGTTCTCCCCAACTTTTCAAAGATGATGTAGAGTGGCATAGCAGTAACATCTTCCAGCTCTCTCAGCACTCGTGGGTACATCCCATTGGTACCCATGGATTTATGGATGTTCAATTTGGCTAAGTGGCCTCTAACCTGGTCCTCCTCTACCTGATCAAAGTCTTCCTCTCTCCAGATCTTTTCTCTTACATCCAAGGTAAATTAGATTTTATTCTAATCAGAACTGGAATAATTTCTTATACTCATTGAAATACTTTAAAAAAAAAATTATCATCTTCAGTTCTGTGCTAGTCAAAATCATACAAAATAATGCGGTTCTAACTTTTAGGTCTTTCATGTAGCAGCCATTGAGATTAGTTATGTCAGAGTTGAATGCTTAGGCTGGTTTTGCAGAGGATAATATTTAATGTGATAATTGAACAGTAGAAAACAATTTAAAATTGGTTGCAGCCCCTTTTTTCTAAGCTCTTTATGCTGTTTTAAAATTATGCTGCTTTGCAAGTATTCAATTATATTGTTCATAAATAACAAGGGATTGTCAGAGTTTAGTATTGTTTTCTTAAAAGGTATAGTGTGTATTTTGTGAAAGAAACCAGCAAGGACCTGTTTTGCTTAGTTTCATCTGTAAACTTGCTGAGGGTGCACTTGATTGGCCTATGTCATTAATGAAGATATTAAACAGTACTGGTCCGAATACCAAGCCCTGAGGGTTTTACCACTTATCATTGGTCGCCGTCTGGGCATCAAGCCATTGACCATTACCCAACCAATTTATCTACCATAGAGTCCACCCATCAAATCCATATCTCTCCAATTTATCGAGAAGGGTGTTGTGGGGGACAGTGTCAAAGGCCTTACAGAAATCCAGATAGATGACATCCATAGCTCTTTCCTTGTCCACTGATGTAGTCACTGCATTGTAGAAAGCCACTAGGTTGGTCAGGAAGGACTTGCCCTTGGTGAAGCCATGCTGGCTGTTTCAAATCACCTCCCTGTCCTCCATGTACTTTAGCATAGCTTCTAGGAGGATCAGTTCCATGATCTTCCCAGGCACAGAGGTGAGGCTGACAGGTCACTAGTTCCCAGGGTCCTCCTTTCTACCCTTTTTAAAAATGGGTGCAATGTTTCCCTTTTTCCATTCACCAGGAATTTCACCTGACTGCCAGGACTTTTCAAATATCATGGAGAGTGGCTTGGCAACTACATTAGACATTTCCCTCGGGACTCTGGGATGCATCTTATCAGGTCCCATAAACTTATATATGTTCATGTTCCTCAGGTTGTCATGAACCTGATCTTCTCTTACAGTAGAAGGGACTTTGCTCTCCTGGTCCCCATGGGAGTGAAGAGTTTAAGAATTTTGAAGCTTTGAATTCTTTTTCAACTAACTATCAAAAGAGAGATATTTAAGTTTTTGTTTTTAGTTTCAGAGTTTCAGACTACCCTTAACCCCAAACAGCAGTGAAATAAGAGCACTTAAATTAAAAAGTAGTCACAACTCCTCATTTGCTCTGACTGTAATTGGAACAATTTCAGTCTTTAGTCTGAGGGAATAGTTTTTAAGTTTGAATTTGTAACACATTAATACTAAACTCTTAGTGGATAGAGATTGGAATTGGTGCTGTTTTTATTGGGGAGGAGCTACAGAATTATGTCATTAATTGCATATTTCCTTCCTATTAGTGTATTTTGCTAACCAGTGTGTGTTTGTTATAGTAATTTCTATTATTTTCTTGTATTTCTCCTTAGTAGAACTTGTTTGTATGTGACCTGTTGCTGCTTTGGTTCTCACAGACAGGTCTCTTGGGGCATGGGGGTACCAGGATTGCCCCCCAGAATGTAAATAAATGTTATGATTAATCTCCTATAAAAAGATGATACTTCAAAAGAAAAAGTATAGTTGCAAAATATATCTGAGTATCAGTTTATCACAGTTATAGAGATGGTGAATGGCAAGAAAAACAGCTGCAGAATTACTTTTGAGAAGTGAAATTATTTAATTTCTTTTACAGCAAATCTTTTCCTCAATGTAGTCTAAGAGGCTCTCAGTTTCCATAGTCTATGTGCCTTTTCTTTGTACAGTAAGGCTTACAAAATAGCATTTTCATACAGGTGAAGGGGTAACTAAATAGCAAGTGTGTACTAATGACTTTTTTTCCTTCTCTAAAGAATAGTTGGTTTTTTTTGTTTGCAGTTCAGCTTGGAAGCTAGCTATCAAATGGAGTAGTAGATAACTGAGCCATGCTTCCCTCTGCTCGCTCTTCCATTATGTCTGAGAAGTCAGTAGTATTTGCAGAAGATAAGTAATGTAGGAGGGATTAAAAAGTAAAAAAAAGAAGGAAAGGAATTCCACATTTTTAACATGTGTTTACTTCCTAAAGCTTACATATAGGGTCTGCTATTGTTTTTGTTGACATAATAATAAACAAGTTAAAGTTCTCTTTTTTTTTAAAGTTGCATTCCCTGAAAAAACAGAAATGAAATAAAAAGGTTTGAAGTTGAGAATTTTGATTATGACTTAATCCTTGAGAAATAGGGTAGTTTAGGAGTAATGAGAAGGAAATTTTGTGTAAATATTGCTTGTATTTCATTGTTGCTAAGTTCTTTTCTCCAACAAAGTTGGCCATCTTGAGGGAACAGGTACTTCTTGGGGACCATTTTCTTTCCTAAAGATCTTTGGAGAAGATGAGTTACACAGGGTTGGATTGGTTTCTGCATTTCAATTTTGCAAGGCCAGTTTCTATCGCTTTGTCTGTTGGGAAGTTTCCAGGAAACTACTAAGAGGTTAGATGGCTGGTAATCTGCTTTGACTTTCATCCTTATCAGAGAGGCTGCCCCTTTACAAAGGCAGTCTGGATCAAACTCCCTGGGACCTCAGTACTGTTCTCATTAGGACAGACCTTCCCATTTTTTACATCCTAACATTAACTTGGGGACAAAATCTTTTAATGCATTAGGATACAAATGAGTGCACCCCCTCAACATTCTGTAGGGCCTGGAGGCTTTGTTAATAATTGAATAGTACCACTCTAGACGGTGATTTTGATATGATTAAGCATCCTTTAAGTTTTGCATTTTACTAGTTTCTTTATTTTTGTAATGGTAGCTTTCCTTGGATGGTAATTTTTTTTTCTTTTTTTTTTTCTTGACAAGTGTTGGGATAGTTTTGAGTCACTAATAACTCTTAATTTTGCCCTATAGCAGTGACACTGCAATGTTTCAATGCACTTGGCAATCCTCTTTGTTCATTTTATTTAGTTTTGCCTTGTCAATACCACAGTTTTAACAGCTGACTTTCTCTTTTGGTGCAAGGCAGGAGTTTTTCTAATTTTTTTTCAGATTCATTAAAATTTCAATAAGAAATGATAATTTATGTTGTCCAGTACCCTATTGTAATAACTATACTGCTGAAGCATCCTAATATACTGATGTTGTATTTTTACTTTTTGTTTGAACCCTGTGATTATATGTACTATATTGTAGGCAGAAAATACAAGAATTGTAACCCTTGGTAGAGGTTTGCGAAACTGTTCTGAAAGAGAAAAACTATCAATACATAACCTAAACCATGTCATAATGAAACAGAGGTTGGAACATAATGCCTTTTACTTAAAATTGCATGAGATAGTTATGTGCATTCAGGGTACTTGTGAAGTTTCAGGGTGCTTTGTGAGTATTTGCATTGTGATGGCTTGTTCAAGTAATGGCGAGTAGAAAAAAAAGGTCCAGGACTGATGTTTTCATGTCAGGTCAACAACTTAACTGATGTAGTTTTTACAATTTGACTATTCTGAGAGTGCAGTGGGGAGAGAACAAACGTTACTGCTGTGTGTGTGTTTGTACCTACTGTCCTTACTGTGTGTAAGCTGTTGCATTTTTTATTCAGTTTTACTTAAATTTACATTTTAAACTAGTAAAAAGCTATTAAAATAATTCCTGAGACTGGTTAAAGATTTTCAAGTATATTTTACCATGTGCTGTGGCCAGTGGGAAAACACAATGCATACTTAAGTAGGGTTTAGGCTGTGGTTTCATGTACATTTCTTGTAGTTTCTGTATGAGCTGGAGTTGCTCTCAGCTGTTTCTTTCTGTCTTTGCACAATTCCTTTAGTTGTGCCAGCAGAAGTGGGGGTTTTGTTCTGTGTGGCCTGGTATGGTGATGTGGGTCTTACCCAATGAAAGATGGTTTGTTTGGTCGGGGTTTTTTTCCTCCTAGTTGGGTCCATTCCTTGATTCAGTTCAGGATGTAAGACCACAGAGAGGAGCTTTGGTAAAACTTGAGAGGTCAGAGTAATGAGTTTCAGTGGCTGGTGCAGTTCTCTGCAGCTCCTACCACTTCCCTAATGCTGAAAGTAACACAGATGAAGCTATGCCTGTAGGTGTGGTAGCCTGAGGTGCTATACATTTCCCAATCCTAATCATAAGCAATTAATGGAATACTTTATTACCTTTCTTCTAATTTGTGCTTATGCTAAGGCAGCAAATCTCTCTTTGAGGAGGAAGAGAGTCCCCTTTGTTTTCTCCTAGCCAGCTCTTAAATTATATTTTAGGGCTGTCTGCTGAAGCAGCTTTTTCACAAAACAGGATGGAAGGAGGAAACAATAACCACCCAAAACTAAGAGGAAGAAGAAAATTTCCTGAGAACAGTCTCCCTTCCCCCAGGTGACTCTTTCAAGGGTTTGGTTTATTTGATGTAGTTCTGCATGTAAAAAAATCCATGTATTTAGCCTTGGTGGGCAAGCTTCTTCCTACTTCTGTCTTTACTGGTTGAAAAAGAGAAAAAAGGAAATGTATGCTGATCTGCTTCCTGAAACATATCCAGGTTGGCTGAGAAAATGGAGAGTCCATTTTTTTTCCCACTGGCCACAGCACATGGTAAAATATACTTGAAAATCTTTAACCAGTCTCAGGAATTATTTTAATAGCTTTTTACTAGTTTAAAATGTAAATTTAAGTAAAACTGAATAAACTGAAAATGCAGAATCCATCGTTCCTTAGGTCTTTGCTGTGGAGTTCATGACATAGCCTGATACTCAACACTTCATCTTTAGCCCTAAGAAAGCAGGTGATATGCTGCAGTGCAATGTAGTAACAGCTGCGTGAAAACGCTTAGTATCTGTACACTTAACTGTCCATTTCAGTACAAACTGTAAAGTTAAGCAAGGGACAAGTAAAGGTCATTTGAAACTTCCTTTTTTTAGGCCTCTTATGAATGAAATATGGGCTTTTAGAGATGACCAAGAATGAAAACTTTTGAAGGTGAATAGCTCACAGGAGAAAACCATGTCTTAGCCTGCATAAATTAAATGTAAGAGTTCAGTTTGTTCTTAAGCAGAAATTGTGAAGAGTTGCCAATTTTAACAAGGGTGCAGTTTAGCACTGGAATTTGTCTTTAAGAATAGTTGCAAGGCTAGTAATTAATATTTAACTTCAATAAAAATAAAGGTGCCTATTGGTTATAAGTCGCCTGAGATTTTCTCTTGAAATGGAAATTTTAACTGTATGATCTTTATGCTGATTTGTCCTTTTAATTCCCTTTACTCACTATAACACATGAACAAGGATTTCCCCTCTGGGTTTTCTGGTTTGTACTAGTCATGTTTAGAAGATTTTTATAACCATATTTATCCACCTTACAAAGTCTGGATGATATGTTTAGAGTTTATTGATTCATCTTTTGTTGATTTGATAGAGATATCCATAGACAAATGAAGGGTTTCTTCAGAGCTTGTGTACACTGTCACTCCAGTTCTTCCCCATCACCTCTGCCTTTACCCACCTGTATTAATTTATTATTTTATCCTGTTTGTTCTAGATCCTGTGCAACTCATGTTACCAGTCAGTCCTTGCTCTTGAAAAGTTTATTCTTAAAATTATGATGCGAAAGGGTGTAGCAATAAAAAAACCTGAAGAGGAAGAATGAGAAGAAAGATGTGAACATGTGGTTTCACAGACTAAATAGGTACATAATTACAGTGTTGTGTAATTGTCGACTGAAGTGTTCAGAAATCATTATGAACTTCTGAAATCAAAAAGCTTAAAAAAAAAAAAACAAACCCCTAGGAGATAATTTTGAAATTCCATGGTTATTTGCTTCTTCTAATGCTTTAGGGGTTTGCAATTTTCAAACTATCCTCTGCAGCTAAAAAGAGAAGGTCAAAACCAATCCATAGCTCAGAAAGCAGACAGAAATAAAACTACTGTTTTAAATGAGAGAAGCCCAATGACAAGTAGAAAATCCTGAGAAATGTAAGAACAGGATTATTCTAGGAAGACTTCTGAAGATAGAAGCTGCCTGTCCTAGTATCGAGGTGTTCAGCTTTCAGCTAGTAGTGAAATACAAACTTGGTAGTACTAAATGTTGATTGAATTGGAACAGCCTGTAGACCATCACTTTCCTCTTTTCAAATCCCCCAGTGGAGCCAGAAACAGAATGTGATGTGGTTGGCTTCTGGGTTTTTTTTGTGATTTTTTGGTTTTTTTTTTCTTTTGAGGACTACTGAGATAATTGTGATGGTGATAAGGTAAAGCTACCCAAATGATAATTGATCTCAATGAGAGTGCTATCTGGAATTGTTTTGAGGAAGTGTTATAAACATGAGATAAAGCTAAATCCAAATTGAAAACATCTGTCCACTTCATATCTGAAAGTAATTGTTAATTTGAATTTTGTAACACTCTAGTGTCTAAAAAGGAGATGTACTAAATGTTTCTCAAGTAGTATTTTATCAGCAAAGGTGATTTAGGGACATTACTGGAAAAAAAGCAACAGGGGAGGAACATGGGGAGCAATTTTTTAATAGCTCATGCAAGTATACAAAATGAAAACCTAAACTAAGGAAAGTGAAAGCTCAATAATTGTGAAATACCTTTAATGCTACTGTCAGTTACCCAGTAGAACATTTTAGTCAGTCATGGAATTGGCATTGTTAGGAGTATTTCAGGATGTTAAATGTCTTTATAACTCCAATGATAGATAAAGCAACAGATCCTTTCCAACTTAATTATCCAGTAAATGTAAAAGAAATACAGAGCTTGCACGTTTAAAGCAGAGACCAAATTTGTAAACATCAAGAAAAGTAAGTTACGTCCCCCACAGGAAATATGAAGTCATCCCCTAGTGCATTTGAGATTTTTGTGTTGCTTTATATGCTGATAAAATCTTGCCTTAAAATATGTATGTTGTGGTGGTTATTGTTATAAGTTAGATTCACGAATTTATGTGAGTCATAGCCAATACAAAATTTAAGAATTTATTAAGCAAGCGACAGCAAGCAAAACAGCGCTGGGCGACCGGGGAGACGCAGCTCCGTCAACGGTGTGCAAAAGATGTCAAGCAAGCAGGCATTTATTACACTAAATCATGCATATCCAACAGCGTTAACTACATATTCATTCTGTGGGGTTGGATTATTATAATCAGGTCCAGGAACTCATTATCATAGGTCTCCTCCCTTTGGCACTCGCGCACTGCTGTCTGGTGGTCGTGGGCCGGGGTCTTCAGGAGGAAGGCCCCCAGTCTTCCTCGCAGTGTACTTTTCACCTTTTGTCTCAAGATGCAGAGTTGCGATGAATCAGAAATCACAGGGCTGGTGTGACCTGGCTTGTCTGTGGGAGGCTCTCCTGTATTCCTCCCTGTCTGGGAGTTAGTTTCCCTTATCTACAAAGACCAAGACTACACAAGACAGGCTGCAGGATTTATGAGAATCTTGGTAACTCTCAAGGCTATGTAAGACAAAACACAACTTACAACTATGTGAGACAAAACACAGTTTATGGCTATGTAAAACAAGCTACAATCTACAAGGCTACTAAACTAAGATTTATGATGACATTTACAACTCAGGCCTCGGCCAGGCCTGCATCCAGTGGGAGCAAGGATGATGTCCTGGAGGGCCGAGTCCCCAGTATAGCAGAATACATTTGGTACCTTTCCATACCTGATTTGGTGCTTTTATTAGAGCAAAACAGCTTAAGCAATTGGTACAAAGTTTGATGAACAAACAATTCACAGTTTATCACGGTTATAGTAGCTATGGGGAATTGTTATTCAAATAAGTGCCCTGGTGCTTTGAAAGCACTGAACTGATTCATTCCATGCATTTAGATACTGGTGTCAGTTATGCAGTCAGATTACTTGTATTTAACTCTTAAATTTGTCCAGCTTGCCACCATGTGAAATCTCTGCAGGATTTATAAAATTTAACATGAAAGGCATTGTAGAACTGTTAGTATTGTAAACCCTGTATGATGTGAGTTTAAATAATACATTCCATGTGTTGTAGTTTTATAACATTGTAAAGCTTCAGTTCTGGAGACTCTTGACAACTGGAGCTTCTATGCTTCCTAATGGTGGTTGTTATAGAAGATTGGAAAAGGGACTTTCCTTGAAATCACATTTTAGATTGCATAGGTGATGTGCAGGGAGTGTGAGGGAATCCTTTCTTTTCCCTCACCCTACCTGCTCATACAATTTAGGAGCACAGGCTGTACTGTATCTCTTTCAAATTAAAATGTAGTATGAAAATCATGGTTCAGAAGTCAAAGCTTTTGTTTTGCTTTAACTGTCCCTGAGAAATGTCCTGTTCTGAGGAATGCTAGATGAGATGGCTATTTTTCTGTTGTTTTGGGGGGGGGAAGTTTTGTGCTTGTTTTTTATTTTTTTAATTTTTGTTGTTTTATTTAAAAAAAAAAAAAAGAGAGAGCAGCCCTGCAGAAAAGGACTTTGGGGTATTGGTGCAAGAAAAACTGGACATGAGCCAACAGTGCACACTTACAGCCCAGAAGGCCAATCGCATCCTGGGCTGGGCTGCATCAAGAGAAGCATGTCCAGCAGATCGAGGGAGGTGATTCTGCCCCTCTACTCTGCTCTAGTGAGACCTCACCTGGAGTACTGTGTCCAGCTCTGGAGCCCTCAACACAGGAAGGACATGGACCTGATGAAGCAGATCCAGAGGAGGGCCACAAAGATGATCAGTGGCCTTCCAATACCTGAAGGGGGCCTACAAGAAAACTGGGGAGGGCCTGTTTACAAGGGCATGTAGCAATAGGATGACGGGCAGTGGTTTGAAACTAGAGAAGGGTAGATTTAGATTGGATGTTAGGAAGAAGTTCTTTACTGTGAGGGTGGTGGAACACTGGAACAGATTGACCAGGGAGGTGGTGGAGGCCCCATCTCTGGAGACATTCAAGGTCAGGCCTGATGAGGCTCTGAGCAACCTGATCTTGTTAAAGATGTCCCTGTTCACTGCAGAGGGGTTGGACTAGATGATCTTTAAAGGTCCCTTCCAACCCAAACCACTTTCATAGAATTGAAAGTGGGAAACTTATGGGTTTTTTCTGATTAAAAACATGAAAACCTGTTTTAGGAAATCTAGTTTGTCATTCTTCAGGTAATTGTAAACTTGTGAATCCTTGTCAACACTGTACTTGTCCCTCTTCAGGAAGTACATAGATGTGTTTTGGTTGGGTTTTTTTTTGAGTTGTCATCTGACCTGGTTACAGGAATATGATTACTTGTGTTGTAAACAGTAGTGGGGATCTGGAAACAGGTGATCAAAACTAAACATCTGTAAAATGCTTTCATGCTTTTTTGTGAAGAATATTGTGTGAGACAAAGTTTCACATTGACAGCAATTTACTTGCTAGCTGAATAAATACTTATCTCCAGCTTTGTTATGACATTTCTCAGAGATTATTTGATTCAGATTTGTAGTATCCATAATGTTATGGTACTGAGGTGATGCTGACAGTTGATTCTCAAAAAAGGACATTTCACCAATTTTATCAGTAGCAAATATTCTTTATTTACAGCGCCAGATGCATGGGGGATCATTCCTCCTAGCATGCATACCCAAGTGTCCATTGAGCATCTATTTATTACATGAAAGTATGCATATTTAGCAGAGTTAGCTACATATTCATTATACAGGGTGGGATTATTATAATCAGTTCCGTGGACTCATTATCATAGGCCTCCTCCTCTTGGCACTTGCGCACTGTTGTCTGGTGGTCGTGGGCCGGGGTCTTCGGGGGTCTTTGGGAGGAAGGCTGCCAGTCTTCCTCGCAGTGTACTTTTCACCTTTTGTCTCAAAATGCAGAGTTGTGATGAATCACAGATCACAGGACTGGTGGGAGGCTCTTCTTTATTCCTCCCTGTCTTGGAGTTAATTGCCCTTATCTACAAGCCATGCAAGATGAGCTAAGGGCCGTAAAGCTGTCAAGCCTCAAGGCCTCAAGGTCTTGTCTCCTGTTTATCTTAGGAGGCCCCAGGATAACAAGGGCTGCCCAACTTGCTTCATTATCTTTTAAGCAGAATACTGTCCCCCCTCACTTCAATTCCCCCCTTTTCTTCTAACTTAGTAAATTCTTTTACTAATAACTCTAGATGAGGAGAGATCCTTCTGAAAATATTTACTAGATTCTATTCTCTGTCTTAACTGGTGTTTCTTCCACTGACTATAATCGTCCGATAAATTCGAAGCCCAACACATAAAGCATCTAAAAGACACACACATTAGTATTCCCAACACTATCAACCCCACTATCACCATAAACAATTGTTTTAACCATGCCAAGTTTGGTAACCACAAAGTCAATTTCCCCCACAACTCCTGAAATCCCCATGAGGTATCATCCTGTGTTACCATGTGTAAGATCTTTGTTTGATCCCAGATTTTATGCAGGTCCATCTCAATCCAACGTTCCTGATTCACATAGGAACAGCAGGACCTATTAACAACTGTACAGACTCCTCCTTCTTTGGCTAATATCAAATCCAGGGCCATATGGTTTTGTAAGACCACATGGCTCAACGAGGTTACCTCCTCCTGGAGTGTCAGAATAGCATCCATTGTATGATTCTCTATTTTCTCTATCCCTGCTGATATATTCACTATATCTTTCTCCAATTCACTAACTCCTAGGCTAGGAAGGAACCACCTAATGAAACTATGAAACTTTGAGGGCCGTTAAACCAAGGGGTTCCAAGGAACGGAACGTATCCGTCTCCAAAGGGTCCGCACAAATCCGGGCAGGAGAGTATCATGTACAGCTGTTTGAGGGGTTAGGTACCCAGCGGTACAAGTACCTGTCCAATTTACAGGCAGGGCCTTTCTGGCAAAGCCATCCCCACATAGCCACCACCAACAATGTGGTAGCTTACAAAACTTATCATTTAATAAGGCTGCGCCAGCTCCTACAAGTGTTAGGTTGTTAGTCAAATCACACCCAGCACCTTGTTCCCAAGTGAAATTTTTCCCTGAAATCTTTCCTGGGTTTTCAAAATCCCAGCTACACCCCAGATTAGCGAGGTTAAATTCTCCTACAGGCATTCCTCCAGAATCAGTTTGCCTTCTCTCCACAAAATAGCTTTGGGTTTGATTTAAAATCAGTATTTCGAATCTAGGGCCAATAGGTTGCTTCTCCCCTTTCCCGTATTTACACGTCCGGTTGTCTCCAAAACTTGTGACCCAATTGGAGATATCAGTCCAATTGACTGAGACCACACCATACAATGGAATAGCAAGATCATCTTCTGGTAACCGGGTGCAAACCCAACATGTGCTTAGATTTAAGGTCTGGGTCATTTTATGCATAATTTGCACAAAAGAATTTTGTTCCCACCCCAAGCAGACACTTCCAAAAAGTATAAAGATTACCGCCGCTTGAACCGTAACACTGCAGGACCAGCCCTTTCGATTGTCCATTTTCCAGATTTAGGTGCCTTCTTAACTCGGGAATGATGTATCTAGGCGTGCTGTTCCTTTATTCTTACTGCTGTGTAGGTAGTTAGCAATACTTGAAAAGGTCCTTTCCACCTTGGTCCCAATGGATCTCCTGAAATAGTTTTAACATATACGTAATCTCCTGGTTCTATATTATGTACTGGACTATCGAGACCACAAGCTCTGGTCCCAAGAAACAATTTTCTATTTGTCAGAGTTGTTTTTGTAAACGCATTATGTATTCAGTTAGTATCTCCTCTCCCACTTGTGCGGATGTTCCCATTTGGGTCATATAAGGCCTTCCATAGAATATCTCAAAAGGACTTAGCCCTTCTTTAGCCCTAGGTTTGGTAGCTTGATGAGGTGGTTCGTCTTCTCCACCTGACCGCTTGCCTGAGATCTATATGGAGTATGTAATTGCCAGTCTATTCCTAAGAGCTTGCTCGTTTCTTGCACTACTTCAGCACAAAAATGTGAACCCCTATCAGAAGACATGGCTACCGGAATCCCAAAGTGAGGTATTATTTCATTTAATAGTATTTTGACCACTTCCCTTGATTTATTTGTTCGGCAGGGAAAAGCTTCTGGCCATCCAGAAAAGGTGTCAGTCAGAACCAATAAATAGCGATACCCCCCTTTTCTAGGGAGTTCTGCAAAGTCAATTTGCCACTGTTGTCCCGGATAATTCCCTTTACTAATGGTTCCGAATTTTACCTTAAGTGTAGTATTAGGGTTATTTAGCAAGCAAACACTACACTGTTTAGTTACTTGACTTATTGTTGTGTACAGATTTCAACCCACTACCATCGACTCAAACTTTTATACAAAGCGTCAGCCCCCCAGTGTGTTTTATTATGTTCTGCAAGAGCAGTTGCCCATATTAAATTGGAGGGTATCGCTATGCGGTCATCCTTTAGATAAACCTATCCGCCTAGTCTCGACTCACCTTCCAAATCCTCAATCAGTTTTAAATCTTCTTTTGTATAATTTGGTTTTTGATCTATATTTATAGTTTGGATTTTACCGTCTGGCACCAAGGACAATGCTTCCGTATCTGCCTCCTCAGCCACTTGCTTTGCCTCGCGATCCGCCAATCGATTTCCAATTTCGGGGTCAGCGTTCCCCTTTTGATGTCCTCGACAATGCATGATAGCCACTTTCTCTGGCTGTTTCACTGCCTCCAATAGTTTCAAAATGTCCTCAGCGTGCCTGATTTGTTTTCCTTGGGCTGTCAGCAATCCTCGCTCTTTCCAAATTGCCCCATGGGCGTGTACTATGCCGAACGCATATTTGGAATCCGTCCAAATATTCACTCTCTTTCCTTTCGCTAGTTCCAATGCCCGAGTAAGAGCAATTATCTCTGCTTTCTGGGCTGAGGTTCTGGGGGGTAAGGGTTTGGATTCAATTACCTGTTGAGTAGTGGTGATAGCATACCCTGCTTTGCGTTGTCCATGTTTCACAAAACTACTTCCGTCCGTGTACCAGGAATCACTGGCATCTTCTAGGGGCTCTTCTTTGAGATCAGGTCGACTTGAATACACAGCCTCCATTGTTTCTAAGCAATCATGTACCACCGGTTCCTCCGGAGCTCCGCTAAGGAAAGAGGCTGGATTGACAATGTTAGTGACCACAATTTCCATATCATCTTGTTCTACTAATATTGCTTGGTATTTTAAAAATCTTTGCGGCGACAGCCAGTGACTCCCCTTTTGCTGCAAGACTGTCGAAACCGTGTGGGAGACTTAACACCGTAACCTTCTGTCCCATGGTGAACTTTCGAGCCTCCTGTATATTAATAATGACAGCTGCAACAGCTTGAAGACACCCCAGCCATCCTTTGCTTACTTCATCCAATTGCTTAGAGAAGTAGGCTACCGCCCGCCTATAGGGACCAAGTTTCTGTGCCAACACTCCCAGAGCTATTCCCCGTCTTTCATGAGAGAACAGACAAAATGGTTTTGTATTGTCTGGTAATCCCAGGGCAGGAGCCCGCATCAATTCTTGTTTAAGCTGTTTAAACGCCTTCCGAGCTTCTCCAGTCCAGGTCAGTTTGGACTGATTAGTCTTTATTAGCTCATACAAAGGTTTCACCAACAGTCCATAATTGTAAATCCAAAGGCGACACCAACCGGTCATCCCTAAAAAGATCCGTAATTCTTTTACCGTTTGAGGCTCGGGTGTCCGGCAGATGGCCTCCTTACGCTCCGTTCCGAGCTCTCGCTGTCCTCCCAATATTTCCAGTCCCAGGTAGGTCACGCGCTGTCGAATCAGTTGGGCTTTCTGTTGAGAAACTCAATATCCACTTAGACCCAAAAAGTTAAGGAGACTTACTGTCCACCGTACACAATCTTCCTCATTTTCAGTAGCTATCAAAAGGTCATCCACATACTGTAACAAAGTCCCCTCATTGTTAGGGGGCACCCAATTGTCAAGTTCCTTTGCCAGCTGGTTTCCGAAAATGGTGGGGCTATTCTTAAAACCCTGAGGTAATACTGTCCAAGTTAACTGAGTCTTCCTCCCATTTTCAGGGTTTTCCCACTCAAAAGCAAATAAATTTCGACTTTCTTCAGCCAAAGTCAGGCAGAAGAAAGCATCCTTTAGGTCCAGCACAGTAAACCAAACTTGATTGTCCTTCAATTTTGTCAATAAAGTGTAAGGGTTTGCAACTACCGGATGTATATCTTCAGTAATTCTGTTTATTGCCCTTAAATCTTGAACCAGCCTATAGCTTTTCCCATCTGCCTTTTTAATCGGCAAGATTGGGGTATTGTACTCTGACTCACATTCAACTAACAACCCATAATGTAAGAATCTATCAATTATCTCCTTAATCCCTTTCCTATCTTCTATTTTCAGGGGGTATTGTCTAATCTTGACCGGTTTTCCTCCCGGTTTCAATTTGATTGTAACAGGAGTGGCATGTTTTGCCTTTCCAGGCACCTCAGATGCCCAAACTCCAGGGTACACTTGATCAATTATTGCTTGAGGTATTTCTGCCTCAGCTTTAGTTTCTAATAGAGCCAAACTCAGGGCCTCAAACATATTTTCTTCCTTAATTTTCAATTCTATCTTTCCTTTATCAAAAATAATTTTTGCCTCTAACTGTTCTAATAAATCCCGACCTAACAA
>JANVCC010010353.1:1799-11883 GCA_025345505.1 Todiramphus chloris collaris
CTCCCTTGCATTGTGCTGTTGAGCAGAAAAACTTAGTTTGTTATAAATTTAACTTCACGAATTGAGGGGAGTCAGAGTCAATTAGAAAATTTAATTGTTTATTTAGTAAGCGACAGCAAGCAAAACAGCGCTGGGCAGCCGGGGAGTCTGCGCTCCACCAACGGCACACAACCAAGATGTCAAACAGGCAGGTATTTATCACACTAAATCATGCATATCCAACAGCGTTAACTACATATTCATTATATGAGGTTTGATTATTATAATCAAGTCCAGGAATTCATTATTATAGGCCTCCTCCCTTTGGCACTTGTGCACTGGTGTCTGGTGGTCGTGGGCCGGGGTCTTCAGGAGGAAGGCCCCCAGTCTTCCTCGCAGTGTACTTTTCACCTTTTGTCTCAAAATGATGAGTCAGGAATCAGAGGGTTGGTGTGATCTGGCTTATCTGCAGAGAGGCTCTCCTGTATTTCTTCCTGTCTGGGAGTAAGATCCCTTATCTACAAAGACCAAAACTACACAAGACAGGCTACAGGATTTATGAGAACCTTGATAACTTTCAAGACTATGTGAGACAAACACAACTCACAACTATGTATGACAAGACACAGTTTACGGCTATGTAAAACAAGCTGCAATTACAAGGCTACTAAACTACAATTTATGATGACATTTACAACTCAGGCCTCAGCCAGGCCTGTATCCGGGGGAGCAGGGATGATGTCCTGGAGGGCCGAGTCCCCAGTATAGCGGAATACATTTGGTGCTTTTATTAAAGCGAAACAGCTTCTAAAGTTTGATGAACAAACAATTCACAGTTTATCACAAGTTCAGTATCTGTGAACTTGATGAGAATTTTTTAATACAAATGTGGAACCAAAGGAGGCAAAAGGGATCTGTTCCCTCACCGGGGTGACTGGTGTGGAGGGCAGAATTTGGGTTTACAACATGTAAGCTGTAATGCTGATGAAGCTTAAATGCCATAGGGCTTACAATGTGACAGTGGGATAGAGATGTATATTTAAAAGTCTGACTGCGTCTGGCCTCTACTGGTGCTCTGTGTGTACTTAGTAGATAATTGTCCCCACCTATCCATCTTGCTTTAGTGTTTTCTTTGAGTCATAGCCACAAACAGTAAAATCATTTGGGGATCACTTTCTTCAGTAAGCTTAGATTTTGTCTTAAATTCTTAATATTTCAACCTTCCTATAGAAACAATAGACTCAATGCCAGCTGGCAAATGCTGTGATGCTTTTGTACTCTTTCAGTTACACCTTTCTTGAGAGTAAAGACTTCTTGTCTAAGTGTGCTTCGAATCTCCAGCTAAACTAGCCCATGGGGCTAGAACTTCAGGCTCATGGCTGCGGAACAGTTACTGGCCACTAAAGGTTCAGATGTTTGCGACCTTGAGATTCCTGTGCTGTCTCTGGGGGTGGAGACCCACTGACTCAAACGGCTGAAGGAGGGAGTCTTGTGAAGATCAGACGGCCTTGTTTCGGACAAACCAAGAGGAGCAAACAACTCTTCTGTAAGTCTAGAAGGCCAGAGTGTCCGAGCAGAGACCTTGGCCTTATTAACAGCAACATTAACATTAAAATGTATGCCCCTGAGTATGATAATGAGCCCAAAGGAGTACAAGCTAAATGTTCCTCAACTCCCCACCCGAATCATGGTAAATGCCACTTGGAAGGCAGGGACAGGAAGGACATAGAAATCACAAAGGGAATACACCTCTCGTGGTGGGGGGGGAGGACTGAAAAGCCCAGCAGAAACAGTCGGTGGGCTGTGCTCCCCTTCTTCCACCCAAGACAGGGATGTGGCTTGGTAAGATTTGGGCCTTCACTCTGCGCTATCCCTTCTCTAGCACTGCTGTCACCTGTCAGGTGCTACTGGGGCCTGCAATGCCTAACCGACTTTACCTGCTGCTTTAGTAAATCAAACCTGTCTGTTTAACTCTGACACTGGGTGCAAGTACTTAACCAGGCTCTGCATCAGGAGCTCCCCAAGCCCCTCAGCCAGCACGACGAGACAGGATTCTCAGACGTACCTTTAGACTTTGCAGAACTGCTCAGTGAAGCCCTTGGGCTCTGCCAGGCAAATGTCTCCCCTTGGTCACAGGGCTGCCCTGTCACCCCTGTCACCCATGTCCCCCCTCTGCTGGCACGAGGTGATGGCAGAAAGGAGGAGAGTGCAGCTGAGACAGTGGGGACAGTGACAGATCTTGTGGCAGAGCAGGAGGACAGGGAGACGAAAGAGGCTCTCCTGGCAGGGTGGCTCCTGCATCTGCAGTGGGAGCAGAGCGTGCTGCTAGGAATGCTGCCACCCTTTTGGAGACCCTCTCAGCCACACCTGCCACCCCCCTGACTACGCCTGGGAGCCCCACTGTGACTCCATGTGCTATGGCTGTTGCAGCCCCAGACACGGCCTCTTCCTCAGCATGAACCCCAGCCCCTTCAGCAGGGCCCAGACTGGGGCATGGCACTGGGGGGGGGGGTTATCCCAGAAGGGAGGAAAACTTGTGGGGTGCCCGTGGGCTCCCAATCCATACCCATGGAGCCCCAGGCAAGGGAAACTGAGGCAGATAGGCAGCTGGGTCATCTTCAGGGCTGCTTCGGGTGGCCATTCTCCAGGGTGCCCCCCAAATTCCTGGGAAGGGTAAACCGTGGCTGGGTGGAAGATCAAGAGCCCCTGCCCTGCTGCCCCTGTCTCCATCTCACAGGTCCCCTTTGGAGAAGCCTGGCACAGAATGGAGCATCTAGGTGTGGAGGGGAGACCCCGTGCATCGCCCTGAACACCCTGTACCAGCCAGGGCAGGGAGGAGCTAGACAAGGTGTGACTGGGACACTGAGGCTGCTGGAGGTGTTGGACGAAGATGGGGGGAAAGGGGGGAAGCAGGTGGATCCGTGCCTCAGTTTCCCCAACTGAGAGGGAAGCGGGCATTACTGGCTAGGTGCCTCAGTTTCCCCATTTGGGAGCTGGTTTGAAGAACCTTCAGTGGGTGGAGGATGTGCCATGGCTTCCCCCCGTCCAGGACCAATCCCAGGGGATCATTTGGAGGGAGGGAATGGGTCTGTGCCTCAGTTTCCCTGTTGAAAGTGAAGTGGGGTCCCATCTTGTGGGGACAGGGGACTGATTTTCTCCTCCCTGTGCCTCAGTTTCCACTTACTGTGTGGTGGATACCATCTCAAGGGCTAATTCTGCTGGGGACTCAGGCAGCAGCCTCCAGTCTCCCCAGTTTAACCATTTTAACACAAAACAGGCTCTCAGGGAAGGTGAGGTGCTGCATCCCGTGGGGAGTGCTGTCCATGATCCCTGCCTCAGTTTCCCCTGAGAGGCACCTGGGAACCCTGAGCATGGTCCCCACCGAGCTTTGGGTCTCCTCACCCTTTTATTTACCATCAAATCTCCCATTTTAGGGTCTTGCTGTTTTTTGTAACCCAAGGGGTCAGTGGCCCTGCTTGGCATGGGGAGCTGAGGCATGGGCATGTCCCCTGGTCTGCGGTCACAGGCTGTGGGGACACGGGGCATAAAGGGGTGCTCCGTTGCCTGTCCCCGTGCCTCAGTTTCCCCCGCTGGCAACAACCACTGCACCCTGCGGGGCCACAGCCTGTGTGCTGTCCTTTGACTGCTGTCCCCTGGGGGTGGGGGGTCACCTACCTCTGCGGGTACCCTGGGTGGTTCCCACTGCAGTGCCCTGGTCCCAAGACACCCAAGGGTTTGGGGGTTCAGGTGGGGGGTATAACCAGACCGAGGGGCAGTGTGGGGGCACAGCTTGGCTTGGGAGTGCAGGTTGGGGGGGGGAACTGGACTGAGGAAAAGCAGCCGGAGCCAGGGCGCTGCGGCGGGCGGGTGGCTGCTGGCCAGCCGGTATGCCCGGCGCAATGGGGCCCAGCATCCAGCGCTGCCGGCCTCCGGGTGCTCGTGGCAAGGCTGGGGCCGGGCCGGCGGATAAGGGGGCCGGGGCTGGGGCCAGGTGGGCTGAGCCGGCTCAGCTCTAAACCGCTCGTTTGCAGCGGGGCTGGCTCCGTTGGGCTGAGCCACCAGGGGGAGCGGAGCCCAGGAAAGAAAAGGGGTGCTGGGGCTGCCAGGTCCCCGGGGAGAGCCCCGAGCAGGCTCGAGGGCCAGACACGCAGCTCTGCTCTGGAAAGAAAGCCATGAACCATCTCGGAGAACTTTCCTAGTATGTTCCAGGGGACTTCTCCCAGCACCAGTAGACCAGGTAGTAGAGCCTCCATTCAAATGCTGTGCTGGATGGTTTCTGCTTTAAAGTTACAGAAGACGGTGGCATCTGCTAGCACCACCCAAGTGAAAGGTTTCTTCGTGGTTCCAGTTTTCAGGGCTTGAAAATGTTGATCATTGAAATGAATTCTGGGCAGAACTCGGTGTAGAGCCTCAGCCCCTCAGGTGAATTCTGTTAGGTACTTGAGAGAAAAGCAACAGAAAGCAGTCACCCAAACCGAACCCCCTCCTGAATCCTGACCTAGTTTTTAAGCTAAAGAAACCAAACCCTAAAACCTGCTGGAAATGAATGGCTTAAGATGATTAAACAAAAAGCCAAAACAACATTAAAAAAAAAAAAAAAATCACAACAAACCCAAACTCGGACATGTAATTTTAAAGCATTTCCTTCCCTGTTTTCGAGTGATGAGAGGTTTTCTTCTCTGCATTTTGGCTAGCAAAGTAACAAAATGCATCTTTCCCATACTGTAGTAAGTGTTACGGACATGGGTAGAGGTGAGATGTCTTGCAGCTCTGAAGACTAGACCAAGCATTGCAGCACAGAGATGTGGCAGTAGATATCATTAGGGAGCTACTTTAATTCCTGTGCCACAGCTTTCTATGTTTTTACAGCGCGGTTGTGTTGAGCATAAACTTTTTTCTTTCTCTTGTCCACGAAGTGTGGTGCCGGCAGATAGTTTTCTGAAGATGTTCATTTCATCTGGTTTTCAGCATACCAGTGTAGCTGTTCCCACAGCCAGCTTTGTGATCTGTGCTGTCCCGTGGGCTGGTTTTGACACCTGTGGCCTTGTAGCAGCACTGTGACAGGCCTTTTTTCATGCCAGACGTGGAAACAGAGAAGAATTCTGCTGAGAAATACTGTCTGTATTCTAAGAATTAAGCAGATGCAGTGTGTAATAGTCTTTCATTTGGTTTACGTTCCTGTTTGGATGTTGCTTGACACTTGAGCCAGTAATCAAATATGCTGTTGTCTGAAAAAGCAGATCTGTCCCCTGGTGAGCAGCGAGTCCAATGCTCACACACTCAGCAGATTCCTTGCTTATTCATTTGAGGGTTGCACAGGGCTGGGTGCTTGGTGGCTTCCCACAAATCAAGCACCCCAATAAAACTCTCTGTGTTGTATTCATTACAAAGTTAGCAGTTTACAAGCCCACCCTTTTATGATGATTGGTTGGTAATTTACATACAATTATAATCCCGGTGACTCCACACTTCCACTCCTGGGCATGCTCAGGGGAAGGGTCTTCACCCAGGCAAGGGGCTTTTTGACCTATGGGTGTGATTTTTAGTATTGTAATGAAGCCAGTTCCCTTAAGGAGAGCACTAATTGTTGTTTATCTGACAGTACAAAACTACATGAAACCAATTGAATCTCCAAGTCCGTTTGGTTCATGTTTTCCAGGGTGTCTCTTCTTCAAGGGCAGCCACTTCTCAATTAAAAGTCCCTAGACTGACTCTGTTGTCAACTTCAAGGACAGGCTTCTTGTTGCAGGCACCAATAGTTATCAAAAGGCCTGACTAAATTCGTAAGCAATGTCTGTGCAGATAACAATGCCACTGTGACAATTACTTTTTTATTACAAAAACTGAGTCCTTGAGCTCAATAGTTGCTCTGTATTGTGTCTGCCTTCCCATGAGCCCTCTCTTTCCAGTTCACTCCCAGTCTGACAGTACTGTGCTCTGGCCTTAGAAAGTGTTGTTTCTGTGGTGGGAAAAGTGCAGAAGCAGGTTACCCTCCCTTAGGGACTGTAATGAATCCAAGAAAGAAAAAAGGGTAATTAACTGAATCAGAAATGGATGGGTGATATTTTACAAGCAGACTGATGGAATCTGTTCCCTCTTGACTAGAGAACTAGAGAGTTATTGGGTAGTTCTTTCCAAGAAATTATGTCTTGATAAATGTGGCGATGGTCTCCAGTAATAATCGTGGTTATTTATGGCTTCTTGACGTTTGGTGGTGATGTTTGCGTTGCCTTGAAAGTGGAGATGAGAAGAGAGTGCTGGCTTTTGTCATGCCTGGCCAGCCCAGAAAGAATTGTATTGTCAGTAGAGTTTTGGTAGAATGTGGTGTTTACAAGTACAGAGCTCTGTGGTTTTTAGCTATAGACTATTGATTGTGTGATGTGGTTCGCCTTCATTACTCAGAATAAGTCTCCAAGCCTCTTTACTGAAGGCACAGCTCAAGTTAGATCCCATACAGAGGAGAAAAATTCTTTTCTGCGGCAAGTAGAATCTTGTTCGTTGGAGTGTATTTAGAGTGGGTTTTGTTAAGCATTCTAAGTTGGAAAAATCTGGGAGTGTCACTGAAAGATGCAGTCCACTAGTTTCCTTCTCCTCAGTGTTCACTCCCTTCTCCTGGCTGAGGTGCTGGTCTGTTAAATGAGGCTGGGGAACAGATCTGGCTGAAAAAACCACAAGAAAAAATAGTTTTGTAGTGATTTGTTGTGTTTGTTTTTCAGCGATGTGCATGTTGTAAGCACCTTGGAGCCACCATCAAATGCTGTGCAGAGAAATGTACCCATCTGTACCATTACCCTAGTGCTGTTGGAGCAGGCACATTTCAGGGCTTCAGGTGCTCGCCCCTCCTTTGCCCAGACTGTGCTCATCAGGATTTTGACAGATGTAAGCACACAGCATTCAGATGGCACAATCAGTACCAGGTTTTCTGAAAACAGCTCTATGGTGGGATCAGCTGAAGGCTGCATTTGTTTAGACCTATTTTCCCACTTCACATACCCAAGAATTCACGTATGCTCAGGCATGAGAAAGCTGCATGTTGACACTTACCAGGTTTTAAAGACTGACAGTGGTGCACAGCAAAGTTAGTAGTTTTCTTTTCCTTTACTGACAACATGGGAAGGGTCTACTCATGAGGCTTGTCTTCCGTCACGTTTTAGTTCCAATTGATAGGCTTCCTTACTGCCCTAACTCAGCTCAGAGCAACAAAAGCACTTCAGATGAAAAATGGGTTTAGAACTGTTAAGAGCTTTGTTTTGTATTTGTTCCAAAGAAGACTTGGTCCTGAAGCTCTCTTGAGAAGAGTAAAACTGTTTCTTTTGCTAAGATTTTACTAAGGTTTAAAAGGAATGTACTTTTGTTACGAGAAGACTGAGTTTATCAGACAAACAAAGGAAAGGAGTAGTTATTAAGTATCTTAATTCAGTTTGAATTTTGTAAGAATGTTCAAGTTTTTTATGCTTAAGAACTGCTAAAGAATTCCTTGGCTTCATTGAATTCTTCATTACTTCTTTGCAGCAGAGAAGGAAGCAAATTGTGGAGCATGACAGCCCCAGAGACCACTTAGCTCTGTGTTCCTGTACTACCTGTGGCCAGCACTGCCATGGGCTGTGCCTGGGCACACAAGTTCCCCTTCTAAAAAGAGCAGGTTGTCAGTGCTCTGATGGCAAAGCCACAGCTGCAAGTCAGGGAGACTGAAAGGATGTCGAGGAGGACAGTGGGAGACTGATGTGTTGTGATTTTAAAACACCTATATTATTAACTGTTCTTTTTCCAACAAGTGTAGCTTATTTGCCCAGATATCTCTTATGATGCGATGTGAGGTATCTGAACAAACCCTCGTGTCATGAACTTTCTTCCAAAATATCTGAGCTGGAACTTCAGTGCGTTATACCCCCAGAGTCACCATTAACTTGTCAGGTTCTGCAGAGCAGCAAAACCTGAATTTTTCCTCCTCCCAAACAGGAGGATTCTTCTCACATTTAGTAAGTTGAACAAATGAGTTTAGTGCAGCACCTTTACAGGCTGGGGACCTGTGCTCTTGCTCAGCTGACACTGCAGCTGTGCATGCAATCTCAATTGTGTGCTCTTCTCAGAAAGAAATGAAATAGATCTTTAAGAGTTTGAACCAGTTTCAGTACAGAAGGACCATAAAATCTGCCTACATATGTGTACATGAAAGGGGGCTGATTTTAGAAGCCAGAATGGTTGCACAGGCTCAGCATTGTTAAACTTAGCATAGTGGTCTTCACTCATACTTAAATATGAATTAGAGAGAATTCTCTTTGTAAGTGCTTTTCATGTTTCCGTGTGCTCAGCTATGTGTCTTCCTGTTCAGACTTCATTCAATAGATTTTTTTTTTTTGGTACAGCTTGTTTAAATAATTTTTTTCAGGCACTGGTTACTTTTCTTAGACATTCTGAGGTAGACCGTAAGATGCTTGTGTGCAGGACATGTGACAGACGCCACCACACTGTCACCTACAACCATTTAGGGATGTAAAGTAGAATGTAATGTCAAGTAAGGTGAAAGGTTTCCGAGTGATTCCCTGTCATGACAGGGGCTCAGATTTTGTTCTCCACTTGATGCTGTTCTCGGTGCGCTGTGGACTGCTGCTGCCATGTGACAGAACCTGTAATTTCTGAGGAAATCCTGCTGGTGTGTAACCCTGGGGCTCTACAGCTGCTTTGTGAGTGTAGCTGTGAGTGCAGGGGCTGAAGCAGCTGGGGCAGGACAGCAAATCAGCCCCCCTGGGGGAAAGAGAAGCGAAGAATCCAGGGGAGTCGAAAACCTTCACCTAACACAGCTGCTCTCCTGAGACAGCGTAAACTACAATGTGAATTAAACCCATGCAGTGGTCTGTGTCATCTGTACTCGAAGGCTCTGGGCACTCAACTCCTTGCTCACTAGGGCAGCAGTTCTGCAGCTCAGTGGTACCTCTGCGTTTAAGGAGAGCAGGAGGAATTTGTTGTTCTATCAGTAACCATGTAAGTGCACATATTAATTAAAATACAATTTCAGCGTAATGAGGGCAGTCCGTGTGTATGCAAAGTACAGAATTTCATAGTCAGTTTGTGGCAGTCATGAAACAGCTGAGATTAGGAATAGGAAAGATTGGTCTCACAAGTAATTCTCCTGTCAAGTCAGGTAGTAGTGTGAGGAGACTCTTCCTGATGCTGCAGAGGCTCTTTGGGCTCTAATATCAGATCCTGGGTCATTTATCAGTATTAGCAAGGACAGAAACTTTTAATTTAACTCAGATCAGGAAAATGTCAGTTAACAGCAGTTCCATCCCATTGCAAAGTAACACAATTAGCAAGTAAATGCTTGTGCTGTCTAGAGCTGGACCATTCTGAGCCGAGTGTGGCACACGGATGGGTTGTCAGTGGTGCCGTAATTGGCTGGTACCTGGCAGATGTTACCAGCAAGAAGACATCTTGTGCCTCCGAGCCTCCCAGAAAGATGCTCTGCATGGGCACGTCTGCAAAAGGTAAGGCAATGAAATGTTTTTAAATAGTACTAAAATGCCTAAAGCGTGTGCTGAGCTGTGTGGCACTGCTGCATTTCTGTGCAGGGCGTAGACTGTCTCTGATGCACAGTGCAGCAGTGTCTGCTGTGCAGCACCTTGATTCTTCATCCCTAAATACAGTGAACAGTAGTAGGCAGTCTTATTTCCAGCTTGGCTAATTAGTGTTATTTAGCATTTCCCCAAGTACCTGGCTGGGCAACACTTTGATGTTGCTGTACCCGTGGTGGTATCCAGTTGGCTTTAGTGACAGTTTAGGTCTTCAGGATGAAATTTGTTCTCTGCTTGACCTACTGATGCCTCATGCTTATTTCTCTAAAATTCTCAAGAATAAAGCATTGGTTGAAATTTCTTTTGTCCCCATAGGAATGGAAAACTTAAAAATACTTTTTAACTGATTTTTACTACGATACTTTGTATTTCTATTCTTAAAATCATAGTCACACTAAATTGTGGGAGAGTGGCTACAGGGTAAGGGTCAAATTCCCATGCAGAGACTTGCTGACGAGGAGCTGCACAGGCACAGGACACAGATAGTGTCACAGAATAGCAAGGTCAGATTGTTCCTTGAGAAAGGGAGTTCT
>JANVCC010010364.1:0-15638 GCA_025345505.1 Todiramphus chloris collaris
ACCCCTCCTCCGTCGCCAGCTTTAGACTTTAGTAGCATGGCAAATAAATCTTTCCAAGTGCGAAGCAAGTCTAGCAGTGCGTTGTCCCCGCAGGGGAGCTCATGCCAGAGCCTGAACCCTAGCAGCCGCCACAGCTCTAAATCACAGGTGGTGCCAGGGTCTGCGAGAAAGTCGTGGTCAGCTGCCCATTACAAAAGACCATGGAGGGCGTACTCCGAAACAGCACCCTCTGTGACGGCCAAGATATCCTTACAGGCTGACAGCACCGTACCTTCTTTCGAGCCACAATTCCCCATCTTGGCAGGGTTTTTCTAATACCGCGGCACCTGGACTGGTCCCGGCCGCGAACCTCGGGGCTGGGGAGGGGGAACATTTGTGTACCTCCCGAGAGGCGCTTGGCTTGGTTCATTGTGCATAGTACACGTCGCGGGTCACCAAATGTCGCTGTTTATACCAGGAGTGGAGAGATGCAGCAAGACACAAATTCATCAAGAGCAGGCAAAAGAAGCAATTTTATTAATTTATAACCCTGTTTTATATACCCTAGCCCCATAGGGTGATTGGTCAGTGATCACCCATCTCCTAGAGTGATTGGCTAAAGTCCTTGTAGTGGGTCTGGCTGAGCTGCTTTTCCCCATCCAGCCCTCATGCTGCAGCACTGGGAGCTGGAGGGTGTTGATAACACACCCATGTTATGACTGCCAGTGCTCACACGTCACCAGAGGATGGGGGGCAGGATGGAGGAGAAGATACAGCCAACCTGAGCTGACCAGTGGGCTATTCCATACCATATGACATCAGCTCAACTATAAAGGGAGAGGGCAGGAGGAGGATGGGGGGGCATTCTGCTTTTTCCTCCAAGCGGCTGCTACGTGTTCCTGGAGCCCTGCTTCCTGGACTTGGCCCAACATCGCCTCTGGACGGGAAGTAGAAAAAAACATCTTTTCTATCATAACCCACACCCCTTTGCTTTGTGTCTTATTCTCTCCCTGCGTGCCGTGATGAAGGGGGTCAGGTGGAGTGATAGAAGGGCTTGGTGGGCATCTGGTGGCGTGCTGGGGTCAACCCACCACAGTCCTACAACAAACATTGCAAAATATTTTTCCAGTGTACCATAAACAGAACTTAGCAAAACACCAGGTGTTGGCGCAACTTACAAAAACCATCCTACTGTTTCTCATAACTTGTGTGAGAAAGGCAGGACTCTCCCCAAATATTGTGAGAACCTGAGAAAATCCCTCTGCCAGCAGATTTTCAGCATCCAGAGGCTTGTGCAGGCATTTGTGATGTCACAGCTCCATGAGTAGCAGTTGGGGAAGGATCGGGCCCCTGGATTTTCCAGGTCTTCGAGATGTCAGAGGTGGATTCATAGTAGATGGAGCAGGAGGAGCCCCCTGGCTGGTACAGGGCTTTCTGTCATCTTAGCTGGATGAGTAGGTGATTTGCGAGGAAGAGGGACCCAGCTTGTGCAGGGGTTTGCGATATCACGTGTGATATAGCAGGTAGGTGGGCAGGAGCAAGGTCCTGGCTTCTACAGAATTGAAGGCTGGAGAGAGACTGAATATTTCCCCTCGGGATTCTGCAATTTGTGTTCCAGCCTCAGGCCATGGGGTGCTGTGACCACTTGTAGCTTTCAGGAACATTTTGGGGACTCAGTTGGGACACAGCCGAGTTACCTGATCCAACATCTCACCTCCACCCAGCCCCAGGTGATCTCCAGTGAGGGCTTGTGAGTGAGTTCCCCTCAAACTGAGCTTTTCTTGGCAATGGGCAGAGAAAGAAACCTCCAGAAAGTGCAGCTGGGGATGTTCAGATTGGAGGGGAGGAAAAGGAAATGTCACTCAAAAGGTAGACCTGTGCTTTGTGTTTCAAGGAAGAGCCAGTGCTGGGTGGAGAGTCAGGAGTGAAGGTCAAGAAATGTCAGGGTGAGAGCTGGGTGGGAAAGCGAGATGGGTGTCAGCAGCCTGAAGGGCAAGAGGTGCAGGCAGGGGACAGTGTAGGACAGTCAGCAGGAGAGATGACCAAGGGCTCTGGTCAGGCTGGAAGGCCCCAAGGGTCTTGGTCCCCTTGGCTCTGGCCATTGCCTCTGCCATCAAGGCCATTGAGAAGAAGCTTTCTTTAGAGACTTGCAGGCTCTACTTGCCCAAGGACTGTGGTCAGGGCTTGGCCTTTCTTCCTCATCAACCAAACCCAAGCTTTTCTCCACTGCTTTTTGCCTTTGTCTGCCTGGAATCCTTCAAGGATCCGCTCTAATGAGCCCCTGGGGAGCCTTTGTCAGTTACAACCCTCAGTGGGACCCATTAAGGTATAGAGATACTTTGGGGTTTGCTTTTGACTTGGAATTTTTGAGAGGTTTGTTCCATCTCCTGACAGTCCCTGAGGTCCGGGGACTCAGCCCCAAATACTCCACGGGGCTTATTAACACATTGACCAGCCACGTCTCACCCTGTGATATCCCTCAAGTCTTCAAGCCTTGCACAGCTCACCACAGAGGTTTCCTAGTGCAGGAATACCATACAAAGCATCTAAAAAAATATATTTTCAAGACTTCTGAGGTTCTGGAGTTTGTTTTCTCCTGCCACCTGCTTGGGGAGGATGGGAGCAGTCACAGAATATTCCTGCCCTTGTCACTGGTCACCCCACATCCCCCTATCTCCAGGTGGAGCTCTGAGCCCAGTGTGAGGGGCAGAATCTGCCATCTGAGGGTCAGGGGGGCAGGGCTTGGCCTTTGTGCTTCATCAACCAAACCCAGGGTTTTCTCACCTGCATTTTGCCTTT
Organism: Todiramphus chloris collaris; assembly: GCA_025345505.1. NCBI lineage: Eukaryota > Metazoa > Chordata > Aves > Coraciiformes > Alcedinidae > Todiramphus > Todiramphus chloris. The sequence continues at coordinate 2,779 of JANVCC010010364.1, forward strand.
GTCTGCCTGGAATCCCAGCCTCTAATGAGCCCCTGGGGAGCCTTTGTCAGTAAGGACCTCAGTGGGGCCACTCAAGGTTTCAAGGCACTTTGGGATTTGCTTCTGACTTCTTGAGCAGCTTCTTCAATCTTATCTCAGTCCCTGAGGCTCACGGACTCGGCCCCAATACCCACTGGGGCTCATTAAAATACAGAAACCCTAATGAGCAGTGTCTCTGCCTGGGATTGTCCTCAACTCCTCAAGACGTGTCGGGCTAATTGGAGTTTCTCCCAGTGGAATGAGCCCCAAGTGCCCTCTGGAGCTGTTGATCTTTCTGTGATTTTGTTCAGCTCTTCAGTTCTGCCTGGCTCCTTTGGGGCTGTTTCAGAGTGGAGTTCAGGAGGAAAAAATCATAGTGTACCTAATAGAAATAATTTTCTTTTCTAGGATACCAGTTACTAATTTTCAGTTTAGAGCAGAGGTGACAGAGGCATTCTCCAAGTGATCTTGATCCAGGGGGTCTCCTCAGGAGGTCTGCACTGGTAGGACAAGGTGTCCCTTGAGGGCTGACACTCTATGGACAACTTGGCTCCTCACCTCCCCTACCTCTCCATCCTTGTTATTGTCCACCTGGGACTGACATCCCTGTTCCTTGCCTCACACTTCTCCACCACTCTCTGCAGCAGAAGGTTCCATCTCCATGGCACCAGCTCCACCTGCTCTCCTCATACAACTGGCTGCACAGAAGGAGTTTTCATCTTTGCAGGCAAAGGCAGTTAAAGCAGGTTCAGTTTCCATCATCTATAGAACACATACTGAAACCATCTCCCTCACATGGACAAGCACCTCTCATGAGATTCCCTCTCTGCAGTGGATCATATCAAGAGAAATGTTTAAGATAGATAGAGAAATATCCCTCTGAAGATAATGAAGGAGATGTCTAAGGAGACAATGGGATTCTGAAAGCCTGTCAAGCTTTGAACTCCATGAAGCTCAAAGCATCTGCAGAGGTGAGAGGAATCTGAATGAATCAAGAGTAGGAGAAGGAGAGAGCTGGAGAAGGATGGAATGATGGAGAGAGCTCCTGGCAAGCATCAGCGCTGCCCAGAGCCAGCTCTGCCCAGGAGCAGCTCCTCTGCCAAGCGCAGCAGGGCTGGGGGCACTGCCTATAGGCCCCGAGGGGAGAGGAGCCAGCAGAGAGAGGGGAAAGGCAGCCTGGGCTGGGAGGGCAGAGCTGAGCTTGTGCCCAGAGAAACCTGCACTACCTGGACATGGTCAGTCTCTGGCAGCAGGACAGCTCAGTGAAGTGTTGGGGACAGGTCTAACAGAGCTGGCACATCCCCTGACTGATGTTTCTGTTGTCTTCTCTGATGTGGGGATGAGGAGGTGCTGCTGAGCAGGGCTTCCTGCTGCCCCATCAGAGGGCCAGGGCATGTGGGCTGCCTTGTACTGGGCACGGCTGCAGGGTGTGAGTGTGTGTGTGCAGGCAGGATGGGCAGGGCTGTCCTTGCCAGCAGGGTCCCTGCAGCCCAGGGGCTGTGTGCTGGGGCAGGGACTCTGCCGCCTGCCAGGCTCAGCTCTCAGCCTGCCCGGGGAGCTCCCCATGGAGAAGCTGTGGGGAGAAGCTGCGGGTGGAAGGAGCCATCGCTGGTAGGGTAGGGTAGGGCAGGGCAGGGCAGGGTTCTTCTACTGTGGAAAGGGTGTCCAGTGGGTCAGTGCTGCTCACAGCAGCAGGGCTCCCTAGATCTTCTCACAGCAGCAATTCTCTCCCAGCAAACTGTCAGAGGCAGCTTTTCAAGAAGCACATCAAGCCAGGGACTCTCTGGAAGGAAAGGTGCTTCCCAGGCTTTCAGTTCCCTGCTGTGGCTGTGGGGGGAGAGCAATGGAGCTGTCAGGTGTGGAGAAGAGAAGGAGATGCCTACAGCATGACACTGACAGAGTAGTGTGTCTCAGAGGAACTTGAGAAAAGTCCCTCAGACATTCCTTTGCCTGCAGAAAGCTCAGTCATCTCCTCAGTGTTTTCCTGACCTGCTCCTTAGGACTTGCCAAGAGGGAGATGCCCCTGGGCAGTGTCCTGCTGGCAGGAGGGCAGAGATGAGCACACAGTGTGTGGGATGGGCTGTGGGAGCAGTGTCAGGGAGGAGAGGAGGGGAAAGAGCAAGGGCTGCAGGCAGGAACAGCTGCAGGCACCAGAGGAACTGTCAGGGAGTGACAGACATAGGCTGGCTGCAGCATCTGAGGGTGGTGTTTGGGCACTGCTCTGTGAGCCCTTCACTGAACACGCTGTTCCTGAACAAGCCCCCCTGGTCTCCTCTCCCACCCAGCAGAGCCTCAGTGCCCTGGGGTCCTGGGCAGGAACTGAAACCTCTGCAGCACCAGCTCCAGCAAAGGAGAAGCTCCTGAGTGCCTGTCTGTCCCTTCCTATCCTACCTCCCCTGGCAGAAGCACTGGTGCATTTCTCCTGCTTGCTCCCTTGACCCTGCTGCTGCTGCTCTTGTTTTGAGACTCTCTGGCAATGGGGGTTTCAGCTGCAGCTCAGCAACCGGCCCTGTACATCCTGCCATGGAGATGTGGCCATGGGAGCAAGGTTCCCAAGCCCCCTTCAAGACTGCGGGTCCCTGGGCAGTGCTGCCCATGGGGTGGGGATCAAGCTGATTCCTTTTTCTGCACACCCCATCCTCAAGGAATGACAAAGCTGATGGATCTGTACTGGGGAGGGCAGTTTTCAAATGGATTCCTCCGCTCTCTACAGTCTCAGGTTACCTTTCAGGGGAACATCCAAGTGTGACCCTACTCCAGATGAAGGAGGTGCCACCTCAGGGCAGCTGAGAATGAGTCTGATGGACAGCCTGGCTCTCCTCACTTGGCACTGAGGGGCTTCCTATTTGCACCTGTCTTGGTTTGAAAGACAGGTGTCTGCCAAGGAAGGTAGGAGCCCCCCTTGGAATGGAAATGCAACCCCCTCCCCTCTGAATGCTTAGAATTTAGAAATTAAGGGGCTTTCAGGCAAAGATATCAGGAGTAGGAATAACAGTTCTTTACTAAATATATATATATCAAGGCAAACAAACAACACTAACTACGGTAATAATAGGAAAACAGCACAGGGAATCCAGTCCCAACCTCTCGGGGCTCCCGGGGAGCAGGGAGGGCGCGATGGTCTCCCCGCCGCTCCAGAGCCAGCTCAGTCCCCACGTGGCAATGGCCGATGGAAAAAGCCCGCGTCACAAACCCGCCTGGGCAGCCGATCCCGGTGTCCAGCAGGGTCCTCGGGAGACAGCAGGGGTAGGAGGAAAAGCAGGGGGTGAAGCAGGGATGAATTCTCTCCAAGCTGATCCCGGAGTCCAGAGGATCCTTGGTAGGCAGCCAGGAGAGCAGGAGATGCAGCAGGGAGAGCAGGAGACGCGGCAGGGGTGAGTTCTCCGCACCATGAGGGCAACTTCTCCTCAAATGCAGAGAGCAAAACCAAGAGAGAGAGAGCCCCAGGGGCTCCACCCAACCCCCTTTTTTTCCCGGCAGGCTGGACCCCTCCCCCTGTGGCCAGGTCCTTTTGTCCCTCTTAAGTACGGCCATTAACCTTCCTGACAAACAAGTATGGAAATATTCTTTAAGACAAGAAGGAAAACAGAATAACTCCCCAAAACCCCAACATTATCCACCCCGAATTTTTCCATACTAACATATTACACCAAACTTAAACCTTTAAACTATATACACACATGCATTACCCCTAATTATATACATATATACATGCAGATATGGATACAAGTGCAGTACCGTGAGTGGTTCACCCTAAAACGAGGTCCCCTTGAGGTATGCATCGGGTCTCTCCATCTCTTTGCATCACCCACCAGGTGCAACCTGGTCCCTGTGCAAAAACAACCCCGCGGATGGGTTTGTCTTTGCTCAAGGCAGACTTTACCCAAACAGTTTTCCCAAGCATACCTCTCCTATGTACCACTGGAACCTTATCCCCGTCTGTTGTTTGCAAGGGGTCACACTGAGCAGGGCCTGCTCGGTTGGTGGAGCCTCGGGTGTTAACTAACCAGGTGGCTTTTGCTAAATGCATCTCCCAGTTTTTGAAAGTCCCCCCACCCAGTGCCTTCAGTGTTGTTTTAAGCAGCCCATTGCACCGCTCAAACTTCCCAGCTGTTGGTGCGTGGTAAGGGATATGGTACACCCATTCGATGCCGTGTTCTCTAGCCCAGCTGTTTATAAGGCTGTTCTTGAAATGAGTCCCATGGTCAGACTCAATTCTCTCGGGTGTACCATGCCTCCAAAGGACCTGCTTTTCAAGGCCCAGAATGGTGTTCCGGGCAGTAGCGTGAGGCACAGGGTAGGTCTCCAGCCATCCTGTGGTGGCTTCTACCATGGTGAGCACATACCGCTTGCCTTGGCAGGTTTGAGGCAGTGTGATGTAATCAATCTGCCAGGCCTCCCCATACCTGTATTTGGACCACCGCCCACCATACCATAGGGGTTTCACTCGCTTGGCCTGCTTGATTGCGGCGCATGTCTCACAGTCATGGATAACTTGGGAGATACTGTCCATGGTTAAATCCACCCCTCGGTCTCGTGCCCACTTATAGGTGGCATCTCTGCCCTGATGGCCTGAGGCATCATGGGCCCATCGAGCCAAGAACAACTCGCCTTTATGTTGCCAGTCCAAGTCTATCTGGGACACCTCTATTTTTGCAGCCTGATCTACCTGTTCGTTGTTACGATGTTCTTCATTAGCCCGGCTCTTGGGGACATGGGCATCTACATGGTGGACTTTCACAGGTAGCTTCTCTACCCGAGTGGCAATGTCTTTCCACTCAGCAGTAGCCCAGATTGGTTTTCCCCTACGCTGCCAGTTTGCCTTTTTCCATCTTTCCAGCCAACCCCACAGGGCGTTGGCTACCATCCATGAATCAGTGTAGAGGTATAGTTTTGGCCACTTCTCTCTTTCAGCAATGTCCAAGGCTAATTGGACGGCTTTGAGTTCAGCTAGTTGGCTCGATCCACCTTCTCCCTCGGTAGCTTGTGCAACCTGTCGTGTGGGGCTCCATACAGCAGCTTTCCATTTCCGGCCAGCACCTACGATTCGGCAGGAACCATCAGTGAAGAGGGCGTATTGTCTTTCACTCTCCGGTAGCTCGTTATATGGGGGCGCTTCCTCGGCACGTGCCACTTGCTCCTCCTCTTCTTCAGAGGATAATCCAAAAGTCTCACCTTCCGGCCAGTTTGTAATTATTTCCAAGATCCCAGGGCGATTTGGGTTTCCAATACGGGCGCGCTGCGTGATGAGGGCAATCCACTTGCTCCAAGTGGCATCGGTGGCATGATGCGTGGAAGGAACCTTTCCCTTAAACATCCACCCCAGCACCAGTAGTCGGAGTGCCAGGAGGAGTTGTGCCTCTGTGCCAATTACTTCTGAGGCAGCTTGGACTCCTTCATAGGCGGCCAAGATCTCTTTCTCTGTTGGGGTGTAGTTGGCTTCGGACCCTTTGTAGCTTCGACTCCAGAATCCCAGTGGTCGTCCCCGAGTCTCACCAGGCACCTTCTGCCAAAGGCTCCAGGACAGACCTTTGTTCCCAGCTGCAGAGTAGAGCACGTTCTTCACCTCTGGTCCCGTCCTGACTGGGCCAAGGGCTACCGCACGAGCGATTTCCCGCTTGATCTGGGTGAAAGCTTGTTGTTGTTCAGGGCCCCAGTGGAAATCATTCTTCTTGCGGGTAACCAGGTACAGAGGGCTCACGATCTGGCTGTACTCAGGAATGTGCATTCTCCAAAAGCCTATGGCACCAAGGAAAGATTGTGTTTCCTTCTTGTTGGTGGGTGGAGACATTGCAGTGATCTTATTAATGACCTCGGTGGGAATTTGACGCCGTCCGTCTTGCCACTTTACCCCCAGGAACTGGATCTCTCGGGCAGGTCCCTTGACTTTGCTCTTTTTGATGGCGAAGCCGGCTTCCAGGAGAATCTGGATGATCTTCTCTCCCTTCTCAAATACCTCTGTTGCCGTGTTCCCCCGCACAATGATGTCGTCGATGTACTCCAGATGTTCTGGAGCCTCACCCTTTTCCAGTGCAGTCTGGATCAGTCCATGGCAGATGGTGGGACTGTGCTTCCACCCCTGGGGCAGTTGGTTCCAGGTGTACTGCACGCCCCTCCAGGTGAAGGCAAACTGAGGCCTGCATTCTGCTGCCAGAGAAATGGAGAAAAAAGCATTAGCAATGTCAATAGTGGCATACCACTTCGCTGCTTTGGACTCCAGCTCGTACTGGAGCTCCAGCATGTCCGGCACAGCAGCGCTCAAGGGTGGAGTCACTTCATTCAAAGCACGATAGTCAACTGTCAATCTCCATTCTCCATCAGACTTGCGCACAGGCCAAATGGGGCTGTTGAAGGGTGAGTGGGCTTTGCTGACCACCCCTTGGCTCTCCAGCTCACGGATCATCTTGTGGATGGGGATCACGGCATCTCGATTTGTGCGGTACTGCCGGCGGTGCACTGTCGAGGTGGCAATTGGCACTGGCTGCTCTTCCACCATCAGGAGCCCAACTGCAGAAGGATTCTCTGATAGTCCAGGCAGGGTGTTCAATTGCCCAATGCCCTCTGCTTCCACAGCAGCTATTCCGAATGCCCACCTGAGTCCTTTTGGGTCTTTGTAATAGCCGCTCCGGAGGAAGTCTATGCCCAGAATACACGGGGCCTCTGGGCCAGTCACAATTGGATGTTTCTGCCACTCCTTCCCAGCCAGGCTCACCTCAGCTTCCACCAGGGTCAGCTGCTGTGACCCTCCGGTCACCCCAGCAATGGAAACTCATTCTGCCCCCACATGTCCTGATGGCATTAAAGTACATTGCGCACCAGTATCAACTAAAGCTTCATATTTTTGTGGCTCTGATGTGCCAGGCCATCTGATCCACACTGTCCAGAAAACACGATTCTCCCGTACCTCTCCCTGGCAAGAGGCAGGGCCCCTCTAGCCTTGATTATCATTCCTTCCCCGGGCATATGTGCAGGAGGTTCCTTCTAGGGGATCTGACATATCATCCTCCCTTCTGTAGTACCTGGCAGCTTGGTCACGGGAGGCTGAGGCCACTTTCACTCTGGTGGATCCCCTTTGGTTAGTGTCTTCTCCTTTGAGATCACGCACCCGTGCTGCCAGAACAGAAGTGGGTTTCCTATCCCATCTTCTCATGTCTTCCCCATGGTCACACAGAAAGAACCACAGCTCAGCTCGTGGGGTGTACCCTCTCTCTCTAGCTGGGGGACGTCGGGCTCTGACTCTGGGGTCTGTGACTTGCACTGGTGCCACCCAGGAAAAACTCTTCCTTACCTCCTCCACAATCTCCTCCTTGAGGTCCCTAACCACAGCAGACACCTGAGCCTTCACTGGGCCATTGACCATACTCTCGTAATACCGGAATCTGTTGGCGATGGGGCCCACTGTTTCTCGGTTGTCCTCAGCATTAATGGCTGCAATGAAGGTGGCGTATTGCGATGGCCCTAGGTTTTCCAGGTTCCACAACATCTGCCCTGTGCACCTGACTTGGTCGGGGTCATTATCATGTTGTCCATCCCTCCCAAAGAGTACCTCTAATACTGCCACTTCTCTTAGCTGTTGGATTGCTTCCTCGAGTGTCTTCCACTGCATTTTATGATGGTACTCCTGCATTCTCTCTCTATGGACAAATTTTTCTCTCACACTTGTTAAAAGCCGCTCCCAGAGAGAAAGGGGCCCTGGCTCCCTCACAAATACCTGATCTACACCCGGGTCCTGGGTCAGGGATGCCAAATACCTCGCTTCACCCCCATCCAATTGCACACCTTTGCCCATAAGGTCCCAAACCCGAAGTAACCAGGTTGTATAAGCCTCACGCCCCCGTCGCACAATGTGTTTGCGCAAATTACGGAGGCTGTCGTATGACAGGGACTCAGTGATGATTTCAGGCTCTGGCTCTCCTGCTGGTTGTGAGGGCCCTGGTTCCCCATCATCATTAACTGGGCGTGCTGATTTGGTCTTACACTTCCTCCTCTGCACAGGGGCAACTGCTGCTGGCTGGGGCTGCCCTTGTGGTTCAGCTGGAACCTGGACGGTTGTAACATTTGTGGGTTCCACTGCTGCACCACCAGGATCCCCCTCTTTGGGACAGGGAGAGGGTTTCCCATCAGCTGGGGAGGTGTCTTCCCTCAGCATCTCGCGTATCTCCTTCAGCAGCACCATTACCGAACTTGGGTGGTCCGTTTCTGAGGTGGGCTGTGCGGCAGTGTCAGGTTCTGGGGCAGCACTCCTAGCCTCTGGCGTGGGTGCCTGGGCAGTTATCCAAGCCGATCTGAATGCTAAATAGAGCAGGACTATCAACAACATTTGGCTAGTATCTAGAGGAAATCTAAACCCTTCAAAAGCCGGTGGGGTAGGCCCAAAGAACTGGTTGAAGGGTTGGGAGAAAAATTCCCACTGTGTTATTTCCTCACAGAAAGTAACATTTTTCATATAACCCCACAAACATGCGCTTAGTGTGTGATAGCCCTGTATCCATGTGCCCACACTCCAGAGGAACATGAAAAGCCATGAATTCCTCACTTTATCAACCCACTGTGCAAACTGGATAACAGCCACAGTGACCTTAGTCAGGGGATCCATGTTCAGAAAAGGAGCTGCAAAGGGGAGGAACACAGCCACGGCCACGTGCCATGCAAACCGGGGCAGGCCAGACCATGTGGATGCTGAAAAGCTGCTAGCAGAGGAATTTTCCTAGGTTCTCACAATATTCTGTGAGAACCCTGCCTTTCTCACACGTGTTATGAGAAATAGTAGGACGGTTTTGTAAACTAGACTAGCACATGGTGTTTCTATAAGTTTTGTTTATGGTACATTGTAAAAATATTTTGAAATAGGTGCTGTAGGACTTTAACCAATCACCCTAGGAGATGTGTGATTGCTGACCAATCGCCCTATGGGGCTGGGGTATAAAAATGGGGTTGTAAATTAATAAAGTTGCTTCTTTTGCCTGCTCTTGCTGAACTTATATGTTGCTGCGTCTCTCCGCTCCCGGCATAAACAGCGACAACAGATGGATGATGAGGATGGATGACAAGCAGGGACCAAGACTTGGCTTGTGAATGCATTTGTCACAGCTCCATGAGTAGCAGTTGGGGCAGGGAACTGGCTTGTGCAGGGGTTTGTGATGTCACAGGTGGATGTGTAGGAGATGAGCAAGGGCCTGTTCCCAGCTTGTGCAAGGTTCTATGATGTCACAGGTGTAGGAGTAGGAGATGGGCAAGGACCAGGGTCCCATCCTGTGCAGGGGTTTGTGATGTAACTTGGGAATTAGTAGGAGAAGGGCCAGGTCCAGGCACCCAGCGAGTGCAGGGGTTTGTGATGTCACGCAAGTATGCACAGGAGATGGGGCAGGAGCAGGGGCCTGGCTTGTGTAGCAGGCAGTGATGCCACAGCTCCAAGAGCAGCAGTTAAAGCAGTAACCAGCATTTTCTGGGGTTTGTGATGTCGCAGGTGCATGGAGAATGATGGGAAGGGCCTTTGCCTGGACAGGCTGCAGCCGAGAAGATGACTGTAGAGATGGTCCTTGTGTCCTGGGCAGGGCAAAGAGATGAAAGATGAGAGGAATTAAGCACATGTTGTAAATAGCAATTCTGACATGGTCATGATTGAGCAGCTATTTCACATTTATTGATGGTGAGAGGGAGATGAAAAAGTTGGATTTGAGCAGCACTTCATCACTGACCACTTGGAAATGAACAGGGTGATTCAGGAGAACATGTTCTGACCCAACCAGCGACAGAATGACAGATCCGACAGTGACAAGATTCCCACTGACTCACTGCAATGTGTCTGAAATTCAATGACATGTCTCCAGGCGTAGGACGCACATTTCAGTGCTGGGGTGTGGAGTGAGGGTTTGAGTGTGGGGCTGGGGCACACTCAAAGGAAGATGATTAGGAGGAGCAGGAGGAGGAGGATGAAGATGAGGGGGAAGGGGAAGAGGAGGAGGAAGACGATGAGGATGAAGAAGATGAGGAGGCTGAGGAAGGTAAAGCTGCAGCAGCGCCCTCTGTCCTAGGTGAGCATCCCAATCAGTTGCCCCAAGTGTGAGCAGAGCTTCCCACCCAGCTCATAGCTGCTGAAGTACCGGTGCCCCCACCCCAGCGCCCGGCCCTTTGCCTGCACCGGCTGTGGGAAAAGCTTCTGATGGCGCTCGGAGCTCATCGCCCACTGGCGTGCACACACCTGGGAGAAACCCTTTGCCTGTGCCCACTGTGCTGAGACATTCTGCCACGTCTCCCACTTCTGACAGCACCGTTGTCTCCACACAGGTGGGAGTCTGGACGATAGTGGCGCCTGTGACAAGAACTTTGGTCACAGCTCTGCCTGCAGACAGCATCTCCACCACCATCTCTGCAAGGATGTCAGACTGTGCATTTGTGATGGGAAGCTGCCAGACTCTATGGTCATCACCAGGACATTTGATGATGGCCAGCAGAGCTTCAGCCAGCACTCCGAGGGGTGAAGGCCATGCGGACCCATGCCAGTGAGAAGCTGTACTGCTGTGATGACTGTGGCAAGAGTTTCGTCAAGTCCAAGCTCACCAGGCACTGACACACCCACACTGATGAGAAGCCCTTCACTTGCACCAACTGTGTACAGAGCTTCAGGCAGATCTCCCACCATAATCAGCACATGCGCACCCACACCAGTGACCAGTCTGCGCCGGAGGGGACACAAATACACCAACCCCGGTGCTGTCGGGGTAAACGTGACACTCCTGGGAAGCCTTTTCCAGCAGACTGATACAAAATTGCCTCTTTTCCACCCTTATTTCTTGGAAGATGTGGACATGGTATCCCAGGTTTTGTCCACATTTTCCTCCAGGCTTTGCATTTAGTGGGCTGAAAGAAACCCACGTCCATTACACAATTATAAGAAAAATACTCCAACTGAATAAATTATTTTTGTCTTCTCTTTTTTTTGTTGTTTTTGACATTTCTTCCCTAAATGGTCAAAATTTGGGGACATTACTTCCATGGGGCTGGGGCCAAAGTGTGTGCCCAGTTCAGGGAGGTCTTGTTGGGCATCTTGACGATGCTGGGTTGTCCAGGATTTCTCAGGGGTGTCTTGGGGGTTCTCATGGGGCTCTTTGATGGTCTTAGGGATGTGTAGTGGGTCTGGCTGAGCTGCTTTTCCCCATCCAGCCCTCATGCTGCAGCACTGGGAGCTGGAGGGTGTTGATAACACACCCGTGTTATGACTGCCAGTGCTCACACGGCACCAGAGGATGGGGGGCAGGATGGGGGAGAAGATACAGCCAACCTGAGCTGACCAGTGGAATATTCCATACCATATGACATCAGCTCAACTATAAAGGGAGAGGGCAGGAGGAGGATGGGGGGGCATTCTGCTTTGTCCTCCAAGCGGCTGCTACGTGTTCCTGGAACCCTGCTTCCTGGACATGGCCCGACATCGCCTGTGGACGGGAAGTAGAAAATAACATCTTATCTATCATAACCCACACCCCTGTGCTTTGCGTCTTATTCTCTCCCTGCGTGCTGTGCTGAAGGGGGTCAGGGGGAGCGATAGAAGGGCTTGGTGGGCACCTGGTGCCGGGGTCAACCCACCACAGGATGTATTGGGAGTATCTATGGTGTTCTCAGAGGGAGTTGTAGGGAGTCTCAGTATATCTCAGGTGTTCTTGGGGAGGTCTGAGGGTCTGAGTGGGATCTGATGCACTAAGGGCAAGTAAAGGCTCCTGGAGACCCTCCATCTCAGGCTCTATTTCAGCCCCATCCCAGGGACTGCGGTGCATAAGTTTAAGTTATTTTAATTTTTGAACCTAAGCAAAATTATTTCCCCCCCCCCCCAGAGGAGAAACCATCCTCATGGGAGCTCAGCAGGACCCCAGGGAGAACTTCCTGACTCTGGCTGATCACACTTTCAGGGGAGTTCAAAGTGTAATAAATGTTCCCAGTTTGGTTTGACACAGTGCCCACGTGTTTTTGTTTCTGTCCCACTGTTGGTCACTCACCACTTATGGACACTTTTGAGGTGTGGCGGACACTTCCTTCCCCACCATGATGTGGGGAACTCCTGTGGGAGCTGTGAACTCGTCCCTCTGCCCTACTCGGCCTGAGACCTCTTCCCCATGTTCTGAGCTGTTTCTCTCCCAGGGGTCAGGAGGCTGGCGGGGGTGGAAGTGGATGGGGAGGCTGCAGGGCAGTGTGGCCGCACGTTTGGAAAATTGGTCAGATTTCTGTGATGTGGTTGAGCATGGTGCCGGCTTTTGTAACAGTGTCGTGCCCGGAGAGCTTCCTCTTAGCGCGTGTTGCTTCATGTCCCAAAACCCACTTTGTTTAAAAACTCAAACAACTAATTTTTTTAATTGTCTGAACTGTCCCCTGTTTGCTTTTGGAGATGAACGGTTCCATTGTTCTGTGACAGGCGCACTCATCATTGGCTCCTTGGGCTGTTGGTGGGACTGTCCTTGACTGTTCCTCTGGAAAAAAAAAAAAAAATAAAATTATTTTTTCAATGCTTTATTTCCAGGAATTGAAGGAGGCAAAGCCTTGTTCTGTGCTCCTCTGCAAGCTTGCTTTGGACACAGGAGTGGCAGTAGCAGAAGTAGAAAGCTGATGCTCGTGCCTCTCTGTAATACTTCAAAATTTAAAATCTCGTCTTAGATGTTTTACAAAAATGGATTTCATTTGGGGAATATTTTACATTGTCAGTTGCTAAATCAGCCTGTCAAGTCAGCTTCAGTTTCACTGTTAGTTTTCATCTCTAATTTTCCTACTCTCAAGAGCACCATGGCACACATCTGCTGCAGAATGCTGAGTTGTACCCTGTGCAGTAGCTGGAGAAGTTTTGCTTAAGTGTG
>JANVCC010010365.1:0-11194 GCA_025345505.1 Todiramphus chloris collaris
TGCCTCCCTCACCTGGCCATGGTCTCCGTCTTTCTCAGCACTGGCATATTTGCCCACCTGAAGCCCCCTTCCATCTCCTCCCCACCCCCGGACCTGGTGGTATCACTTCTGTACTCAGTGGTGCCTCCAGCAGTGAACCCCCTCATCTACAGCATGAGGTACCAGGAGATCAAGGAAGGCCTGAGGAATCTGATCACTGGATTATTTCAGAGGAAATAAAATCTTCTTTGTCTGAAATTTACATACTCCTTCTAGGCCCAGCCTGATTACTGACATTTGCCCTATTTTGGTTTGATTTGAGTTTTCTTTACCTTTTCTACTTGTGATAATGTTTTCCAAAAAAAAAAGATGTCATTAGTCACAACATTTCTACATCTGTGTCTACCAGTTTTATGTTACACACAGAATTTCAAAAGCCATGATCTCTGCATTTAAATAAAATAAAGTATCTTCCATGACTTGCTGAACTGAGGTGCTTCTTCCAGGACCGTTTACGGATGTGGAGGGACAGTGACTGTGTCAGAGGTGGAGTGGAAAATTTTCCCAGCGCAGCAGCACTGCCAGGGAGCACCAGTGCTTGCTCTGTCCTCAGCTGCTTGCTCTTCCTGCCCAGCCTCCCCTGCTGAGCCCCTGGGCTGGGCTAAGGCCTGAGTGCTCTGGCAGCTTGGTCCCAGTGCTGCTGGGTGTCCGTGCTGTGAGCGCAGGTAGGGACAGGCCCTGGGCCCTGCTGGGACACAGCTGCCTCCACAACAGCAGCTCCATCACACCGGGCCATCTCCTAAGGACAGTGTCTAAAGGATTTTTTCTTCTTCCAAAATTGCTCTCAAAAAAATGCTCATGAAATATTCTCTAGGGAATGTTGTTACTTCTCTTGTATCTCCATGGGTTTGGTGAGATAAGATCATGTTCCCAGTTTGGTGTTTCAGGGACTGAGGGCTGGTTCAGATATTTCTTGCTGTTGTCCAGTGCCCACACAGATGGCAAATGGTCTCCAGTTCATCTTCCAGTGGCTCTGTTGCTTGTGATATGGTCTACGGAAGGAAAGTGTTTTTCTGGACGGAATCAGGAGCTGCCGGGAGAGCACAGGGGATATGCACTGTGACAAGGCAGGGACCTCTGAGCACCCTCCATGGACACAGGAGTGCTGCTGTGGTAGGTGGCCAGTAGCTGTGACCACCATCAGCAGTGTCTGCCTCCCAGGCTGACCAGCACAGCCCAACAGAGTCACCTGGGGCCCTGGGCACCACAGTCCATTTGCTCTGCAGAGCAGAAGCCCCAGCTCAGGGCTGTGGGAAGCCTGGGGAAGGAGGGCCAGGAATTGGCTGGTCAGACCAGCACAGACATGCTGACCTGGGGAAAGACTCTGTAGGGTGATGGGGTGTCCTGGGAGATGAGCAGGGCACTGTGTGTGTGCAAGGAGGGCATGGAAAGACAAACCCTTTGCTGCGGCTGCCAGTGTGGGGCAGGTTGTCCTGTCCCTGGGAATCAGGAGCTGCCAGAGGAGGCCCTGGGACATCTGTGTCATGCTCTACTGCAGAGCCAGGTTAGCACAGGGGGGTGCTGGCTGCTTGGGTGCGGATATCCTCATCATGCTGGCTGAATGGACACTCTCCCTGACCTCCATTACCTGCTGTGGAACCAGTCCTAAAAAGCTGCTCTGCTGGGATGGGGAAAGGTCAGGGAGGTGGGGAGACTCAGGGACTCTCTGGTATGTGCCCTAGCGAGGTGAAACCCCAGTGAAGATCTGAACAGTGTCAGTGTGCAGGGTGGGGGCACAGCAGGGTCCTGGCACAGCCAGGACTCCTGTGAGAGACCTGCAGGACCAGCAGAGCAGGCTCTGGTCTGTGTCCATGTTCACTGGACACCCTGGGGAGACTGCCCCAGGGACTACAACCACCATCAGCTGTTCCTGGGGTGCCAGGCAGGGCTGTGGGACAGACGGTGTTGTGAGGTCACTACACATGGAGGCTAATGTTTCCTAGGAAACAACTCCTCTGTCCCACCCCATCTCCCCTGACATGGACAGGTTGGGCTTGAATTCCTCCCTCTTCTATGATACCCTTCCTTGGCTTTCTGGCCCGTGCCTTCAAATACACTGCATGAAAGCAGCATGTCTGTGGAGCATCTCCCCTGGGCAGGCAGAGGTATTTCTGCAGCAGCAGGGACATTGCTGCCCAGGAGAAGGCATTTCTCACCTCTCTGCAGGCACAGAGCATGTCTGGGGAGGGTGAACACACTTGGGGGCACAAACGCCTCTGCCTTCCCCCTCTGAGGAATTCCTTCACCATTTCTTGAAGCAACTACCAAAGAAACCAATGGTCTTCCTCATAGATGTCCTACCAGGAGAGAGCAGACAAGAAGCACCCAAACCTTCTGTGGAGAAAGGGGGATGGGACAATCAGACACCATCACTGGAGCTTCCTCCACTGGGAACAGGGAATGTTCCTAACCCATTGCGAAAGCTCTTCATCCACTTTTTCATGGCCTGCCCCAGGGCTGCGGTTGGGAACATGCTCATCATGGTGCCCCTGGTGCCAAACCAATATCTGTTCAACCCTACAGACTTCATCCTGGGGATTCCCTGGTGAAATCCCTCAGTGACCAGCACTTAATTGACACTGTTGAACATCATTTTTACGTCCCGCATGATGTGACAGAGACACTTTCATCTCCTTGGTGGCTGAAACCAGCCTTGGGGAAGCCCTTCATCAAATTTCCTGTACTTAATGCAGCCTTGAGCAGGAGCGTTGCACAAGATGATGTTCAGGAGTCTCTTCCAGCCTGAGCTCTTCTCTGATTCAATGAATCTTTCCCTTGCAGAGCTCTTTGGAGACAGAAGACCAAAGAGAGGAGGACTTTTTAGTTTCATGATTACAGAGAGGACTTCCCTGCAGACTTTTCTCTTCCTCCCAAGATCTAAACCCATGTCTTCAAATTGTGAGCTCCTGGAGCAGCCACAGTGCTGTCCACATCCATCGAGATGCCCCAGGGTAGCTCAAGCAGCAAGTGTGACAAGCACCATTTGTGGGAAGCGTCCCAGGTCCTAGGGGAGCCCTTCTGAAACATGAGTGGGAGTGCAAGACACTGGGTACCTCTGGGGTGGGACAGGGTGTCACCTGCTCTTTGCACTGCTGGGCAGGCTGAGCAGGGCCCTTGCCAGTAGAAAGGCCTTGGATGCTGCTGAGAGGTCACTTCTGCCTCAGGAACTGACTGGCCGGCAGCAGGGAGACAGACACTCATAGGTCAGGAAGATCGGGAGAATTCTGCCACCAGCAAGATGCCACTTTTGAGAAGGTCAGGGGAACTGGGACAAGAGAGGTGAGAGATTTGGGAGAGGGAGGAGGGGCTTGGCCAACAGAGGTGAAAGATTCTGAAGAGGTAAGAGACACTGAGATTGTGCTGAGGCGACTGCAATGCTGACTGTGAAAACATTCATCATGGGCTGTTGCCCTGTGCCTAACGAGTGCCCTTCAGCCCCAACCCACCTCGGAATGTCGCCCTTCATCCTTACAGGAACCCATGGCTCTAATCCCTGACCTCAGCCTTACCCAGGAGCCAAATCCCAAACCTATAACCCCCTAAAACCTTCAGCCCCATCCTCTCACCCATCCACATCCCTGACCCTTCTCCATAGAACTGGAATGTTAACTCAGCCCCCACCCTAAAACCCCCAGACCCTCAGGGTTGGGTTTGCAAGGTCCCAGAGCAGTCACCATGTGTTGGCAGAGGAATGTGAGGGTACCTGTGTCTGGTCAGCTCACAGGCCACAGGGAGGAGCTGGGTGGGAATGCTCTGGTGAGGTCACCTGTGCCTCACGCCAAGCTGTACATGGAGCACAACTCATCTCTCCTCAGCCCTACTCTCCCATGAATCACTAACTCTTCCAGTTGCCATGGTCTTCTGGACAGGACTCTGAAGTATCTGGGACATGTTGGGAAGAGGATGATTTGTCCTCTAAGGCAATTGGAGAAAGGGATGCAGTTTGAGGCCCCGTTAACCAGTGGGGACTTTGAAGACCCTGGATATCTGCTCGAAGGCCTCAGTTGAAGGGCAGGTCAAAAGTGCTCCATGACCAGCATGGTGGGATCCTCTCCTGGGCTGGTTGTTCCCAGGACACGAGGCAGACCTGGTGGCAGAGCTGGAGGCAGCTCTGGCTGCAGTGCGTGTGAGGGCAAAGGGGAGAACCCTGCGGGGGGTGAGCAGGAGCAATGGGTGCAGTGCTGAGCAGGGGAAGGTGACCACAGCCACCCTGCTGCCACTGCTCGGCCTGGGGCAGCCCAGGGCTGGGAGCGCTCCAGTAGGAACTGCATCCCCTGATACCCTCCTAGTATGGAGTGGGTCCTTTATTATTATGAACCAGATCCCCTGATCACTCCCAGTTCAAACTGGAACCACTCCCAGTATGAGCTGGATCCCCTGATCTGCTTGTAGTACGCACTGGGACCACTCCCAACATGAACTGGATCCCCCAATTCCCTGCTAACACAAACTGGGCCCTATCCCAGTATACTCTGAGAATTGTTGCAGTCCTAATTGGACTCTATGAGCCCTTCCCAGTTCACACTGTGCCTCATTCCCGTCTAAACTGGATCTACCGGTCCCTGCCCAGTATGGACTGGGCCATGTTCCAGTACAACCTGATCTCATGATCCCTCCCAGTACAACCTGGGAACTGTCTCGGTATAAACTGCATCCCTTTGCACCCATCCAGTCTGGACTGATCTTCATTCCAGTACAAACTGTATCCCCTGGCTCTATCCCAATGTACTGAGACCTGTCCCACTACAAATTTTATCCCTTTAAGCCTTCCGAGTACAGACTACGTCTTGACTCAGACCCCATGTGTGCCATGTGGATGTAGGTTTTTCACCAACAGCCAACCATACAGAGAAATTGTGGGCTTGGGGAGATGGGGGCAAGGTTCTCCATACAGCGATAGGTCTCAAGCAGGTGCTTTCCCTACCTGTCCACACCTCCTCAGCAGACACTCTGCATCAAGATCTGTTGGAGAATACTTCGGTCACTTCTTCAAAGGGCTTTTCATGAACATTCCTCTTTAACTACACTCTTGAAATTTATCCTATTAAGTGCCCAAGTCCTGAAGACTAGATGTGAATGATGGAAGCAACGTGGCTCTGTCAGTCTCCTCTGATCCCTGCCAACCCCAGGCAAACTCCTCAGGTACACTGGGGCCTCTGGAGGGTGGCACTGGCTGCTTATGGTCAGGCCATGGAGCTCTACCCGGAGATCTGAAAACTGTTTCCTGTACTTGAAAAAACACAGCAAACAACTTTTTCATCACCAGAGATGATTCAATACTTTTAGTAAAATGTCCGTGGAGTTTCTCTTCTGCCAAGAGATGAGTTTTCAGAGTGTGTATGAACTGTGGGAGAAGCAAAATATTGACCTGACCCTGGCCTTGCCTGGCCAGGACTCTGTCTGTCCTGACCATAGAATCATGGAATCACAGAATGGATTGGGTTGGAAGGGACCTGAAAAACGCCAACAGTGTCAGCCTGTCCTCATAGGAGAGGTGTTCCAGTCCTTGGATCCCACCACTCCACCCACTCCAACAGGTCCATGTCCTTCCTGTGTTGGAGGCTCCAGAGTTGGATGCAGTACTCCAGGTGTGGTCTCTCCAGAGTGCAGTAGAGGGGCAGGGGCAGAATCACCTCCCCTGCCCTGATGGCCACGCTTCTTTGCAGATCTATAGAGAGAGCCAGGAAGGCTGCAAGAATCACCAGGAAGATCCAAGAAGCTCAAGGCCTCTTCTGCAGGGCAGCAAATTCCAGGAACAGTGTTGGGAGCCTGGAAGTGGGAAAGGGTTTATGTCCATGGGTGCAGGAGGAATAAGGGTGTTGTGGGAGCACGGAAGGGCTGAAGGCCCTGGCACAGGCCAGGGATAATGGAGACATGTCCATCTTCTGTGGCCACCAGCCTAGGAGGTGGGCAATGCCCACTGCTGGGAGTGGCTGTACTCAGATCATCAGAAGATTCCAGGTAGACAAAGGCAAAATGCAGGTGAGAAAACCCTGACTTTGGTTGAGGAAGCAGAAAGGCCAAGTCCTGACCACAGCCTTTAGGAAGCAGATCCTGAAATCCCCCAAAGAAAGCTTCTCCTCATAGGCCTTGATGGCAGATGCAGCAGTCATAGCCAAGGAGACAAAGACCTTGGTCCCTTGGGGCCTTCCAGCCTGGCCAGAGCCCTTGACTATCTCTCCTGCAGACTGTCCTACACTGTCCCCTGCCTGCACCTCTTCCCCTTCAGGCTGCTGACACCCATCTCGCTTTCCCACCCAGCTCTCACCCTGCCATTTCTAAACCTTCACTCCTGACTTTCCACCCAGTGCTGCCCCTTCCTTGAAACACAAAGCACAGGTCTACCTTTTGAGTGAGAATTTCTTTTCCTCTCCTCCAATCTGAACATCCCCACCTGCACTTTCTGGAGGTTGCCTTCTCTGCCCACTGCCAAGAAAAGCTCAGTTTGAGGGGAACTCACTCACAAGCAGATGAGCAGGGTCTGGATGGTGGTGAGATGTTGGATTAGGTCACTCATCCGTGTCCCACCTGGGTCCCCAAAATATTCCATAAAGTTACAAGTGGCTGGTGCTGCCCCAGGCCTGAGGCTGGGACACAAAGTGCAGAATACCAAGGGTAAAGATTCAGTCCCATGCCTGCCTTCAACTGCGGAACGGCAAGGGAAGAGTGCAGGAAATCAATATGATTAATAGGCAAACTTTGTTTATTGTCACACTTGCAGCTTCTTATATACTATTATGCTAATCACCAATACATGCTGATTGGAGTACACACAAGTTATACATATTCATGATAGTTCCCATAGGTCCATTCAAGAAGTCACACTCTCCCTACAACCACTCCTTGATGGTCCCAGCTGATTGATTGCTCCTGTTTCCGTTGACCAAAACATCCTGATATTGTCTTATGCTGATATAACATCCCTCTTTCTGTAACCCAAACTATCCTATTATTATCCTAACGTTCCTCCTCACGGGCATCCTGTCCCTGCAGCTGGGCTAGGCCTCACGCCTAGCTTCTGCTAATATATCTTGCAGTGAGCCGTGGCCCTTGTTCTCAAGCCATTCCCCAACAATTCCCCCTTTTTCTTTTTGGACAAGCCAGGCTGCATGGGTAAATTTCTCCATGGTCCGGGAGATCATACCGCTAACGCACTGCAAGAGACACAGGACAAACAGAAGCAAGACGACGATGACCAACATCACAACCAGTCCCTGCTTAACTAGATCAAGTAACCAACCTGTCAATCCCCAGCCTTTCAACCACCCGTCCAAGGCATCAGTGATCCTTAGTTTCTTGACTCCATCCTTTAAAGATTGAATACTCCTGTGAATAGACTCAGAATGATCATAAAGGTTCATACAACACATCCCTTCAAATTCCATACAACCGTGACCCTGGGCTAACAGTAAAACATCAATGGCAGCTCTACTCTGTAAAGTAGCATGTCGAATGCTATCTACATAGGCTAATAGTCCTGCAAGAGCTATAGAAGTGGCCTTGGTCTGTTTCCTGAGCCAACATCCTAATTTGTGCAGCGTGGTTAATGCTTGTGCTGCAGCTACACCAGGTGCAAGAAATGAAGCAGCAATGACTTTTCCAGATGACCAAAAATCAACATCATCTTTACAGTCTTGACTAAAAGCGTGTGCAGCTCGCTTATTACGGTGCCATGAAATGTTCAATATCATACTAGTGTTAGGTGTCAATAGTGTTAGTCTCCCTAAAGAACACGGTCCCCCCGATATTCGAGAAGGTATCCCGGGCCACGCGCGATCCCCACAGATCAAAAATATCCCCGGGGGTAGTATCTGTGGGGCATGGCTGGATTTCAAGCAATTGGTTGCAGTATAATTACACCATGCAGATTGATTCCGGTAAACAGATATAGAACTGTTAACCGACTGGGGCCTGGCACCTTTCGTAATGGCCTTGTACCCAGTAAAATTAAACATGGTACAGGCATCCATCTTTACCGAGCCCAACAGTTCCTGCTCCTGAGGTTCCTGTGTACCACCAGGATACCATGCTGAGGTCGCATCCCACATGTCAACACCTTGTTGGGAATTATTAGGGCATAACATGGGGAATGATTTTAGTGCCTTCGGGCAGGGCCAAGTGTCCACAGGAACCCCTACCAAACATGTGGAAAAGGGATTCTCAGGATTGGCCACCACCAGACACAATGTATCCTGCCCGGTTACATTTGCAAGTGTTACTCAGACATTTTGTTTTGGCTGGGGGACCAGCCATCCCATGACACTCAAGACTTTGAGTAGGCTAAACATTAGTCCCATCTGGAGTGCCATCTTGGGCATCCGTGGAGCCAGCCTCCATGGTCTTGTCTTCCTCAGGAGCATCAATCAGGGCTGGTCGAGTCCAACGACTGAGCACGCACAGCGGACCTGTAGGGGTGAGAAAACACATATAGCCTCTCCCAATGTATTTTACCTCGGCTGGACCTGTCACATGCCTGTTTGCACGTCCCTAAACCGCACGTACAGCGGAGGTGCATTTTCCTGCGGCTCAGGGCCCCGCGCATGTATGATTGCGGTGGGAACCTCACGGTCCCCTGACACACAAAGAAAATTTAATACAAACAACGTTTTGGCCAGCCTTTCATACACATCCTTAACATCATCATGTTTATATAGGTACTGCTTCAAAGTCTGATTGGCACGCTCAACAATAGCCTGCCCTGTGGGGGAGTGAGGAATCCCCGTCTTGTTCTGTATTCCCTGTGGATGCTGAAAAGCTGCTAGCAGAGGGAGTTTCCTAGGTTCTCACAATATTCGGTGAGATTCCTGCCTTTCTCACACGTGTTATGAGAAACAGTAGGATGGTTTTGTAAACTAGACTAACACCTGGTGTTTTGCTAAGTTCTGTTTATGGTACATTGTAAAAATATTTTGAAATAGGTGCTGTAGGACTTTAGCCAATCACCCTAGGAGATGGGTGATCACTGACCAATCGCCCTATGGGGCTAGGGTATATAAAATGGTTTTGTAAATTAATAAAGTTGCTTCTTTTGCCTGCTCTTGCTGATTTTATATGTTGCTGCATCTCTCCGCTCCCGGCATAAACAACAACAATTCCCCATCTCTGGCAGAACTGTCGCATGGCTTTGCTAGTGTATGCCGGTCCGTTGTCCATTTTCAGCTGAGCTGGAATCCCCATAATGGCGAAAGAACTTGTAAGATGCCTAAGTACATGCAAGGTCCTTTCTCCCATTTGAACAGTGGCCCATATGAACCTGCTAAATGTGTCAATGGTTACATGGATATACCTCAGACGGCTAAAAGAGGGTTCATGGGTTACGTCCATTAGCCAAAGTTCATTTGGCCCCATCCCTCTAGGATTTACACCAATACCTAAACCCAAACCATGATTTCTGCACGTTGGGCAAGCATGCACAATTCCTCTAGCTTCTTCCATAGTGATACGGAATTGTTTATGTAGGCCTCTGGCATTTTGGTGAAAGGTGGCATGGGCTTCACGGGCAAGGCTGAATTCATTTAAAGGGACAGCAATAGAAACGAGACTGTCTGCTAATGCATTGCCCTTTCCTAACCCTTCACCCCATTTATGGCTGCGGATGTGCAGTACTGCATAAGCTTCTCTGCGTTGCTTCACGGCTTGCTTTAACTGGCACAGTAACTGAAATAGTCTCTGATTCTGCACTTCCTTAATACGTGCAGTCTCAATTCGCTGTGCAACCCCTGCCACATACAGGGAATCGGTGACTATGTTAATACGGTTCTGATTCCAAGTGCAAAGCACCCAGACCACGGCCAATAACTCGAGCGTTTGCAGAGAGTCCATGGGGCCTGCGTCCATCAACTTGTGGCACCATTGTTTGCCATCATGCCAGACAGCTGCAGCCCTCATCAATCTTTTTCCAGCATCCGTAAAGACTGTGATTGCATTAGTTAACGGCTGGAGAGATGATTTCGGTTGTGGTAACCATCCATGCATCCGCATCCATTGCAAAATGGGTGTCTTTACAGGATACATGCTTATCATGTTCCCCTCTGTAAGTAAGCTAGCATGTAGGGCACTTGAATGTTGTAGATACCAATCTAACACGTCCCTTTTTATTGGCACATATATAGTACTGGGCTCTGTCCCTGTCACTTGTACTGCCCGCATCCGGCCTTTGCAGATCAGCTCAGCCAGGTTATCCACTTGCTCTTGCAGCGTCGTTTTCGGTTGCAGGGTTGTAAATATCCATTCTAGAACCACCGGCTCCCCCTTTTTCTTTTTCTGCGTCAAAGCAGCAAGGAGCTGGGAGGGGCCTGTTAAAATAGTAAGATCCACAGGGAGCAGCAGGTCCCGTCGGGAAACTGCTCGCTCAGCAATGCAAGCCCCAAGATTTTGGATCCATGATTTCTGGGTCCTCGTAAGGATAACAGGGGCAGCCGGGTCCATCCCCTTCAACAAAGGTCTCAGGACCTCTAAGTCATCATTGGATAGTCCTACAACCGGTCGCAGCCACTGAAGGTCGCCAAGAAACCACTGAGCATTGTGTAAGGTATGCACCTCTGTGCGTAATTCCAACTTTTGTGGACGAATTACAGATTCAGAAATCTGCCAACCCAAATATTTCCAGACAGGAACATGCTGTACCTTTTCAGGGGCAACCAGCAGTCCATGCTGCTTGAGCTGGTCCATCAGATCACTCTCTTGTTGGGACGAAAAAGGGCTGTCTTGGGCCAATAATATATCATCCATATAGTGATAGATGATAGTTTTTCCCTATCGTTGTCGAAGTGGCTGTAAGGCTGCATCTACAAAGAGCTGACATAGAGTGGGTGAATTCCGCATTCCCTGCGGCAGGACCACCCACTCAAACCGTTGGGCTGGACCCTGCTTATTGATGGATGGCAGGGTAAAGGCAAATCGTTGGGTGTCTTTGGGATGCAGTTTTATTGTGAAAAAGCAGTCTTTTAAGTCCACAATAAGCAACGGCCACTTTTCCGGTAACATGGCTAGATTTGGTAGGCCCGGTTCTAATGCTCCCATCACTTACATTTGGGAGTTAACCGCCCTTAAGTCCTGCAGAAGGCGAAACTTGCCTGATTTTTTCTTAATAACAAAAATAGGTGTATTCCAGGGGCTGGTGGATAAACGAACATGGACTTGTGCCAGCTGCTCT
>JANVCC010010369.1:0-13064 GCA_025345505.1 Todiramphus chloris collaris
TGCTGGGAGTGAGGGGCCCAATCCTGACCCCAGGATTCCAGGGGCAGGCTCCCCAGTGCCCAGTGCAGGGGGACGATCCCTGCCCTGCTCCTGCTGCCCACCCCAGTGCTGGCACAGCCAGGGTGCTGGTGGCTTCTTGGCCAGCTGGGCACAGGGTCTGGGTCTTTCCTTCTGCCCTGTCCATTTGTCCATGCACTGCGCAGCCCCAGGGCAGGATGTAGCTGTGAGACTTGTTCCCATCATTTTTAGTGTCCCATGTTGGTCAGGCAGTGCAGCCGTGCTGTGTGTGTAAAGCTGGGCTGGGGTCTGGATCTGTGACTGCCCTGTGGGAAGGAAGGACTGAGCCCCCAGGGCAGGCAGAATGTGAGCCGCTTCTGCAGAACAGGCAGCTGTGGAGTGGAGGGATTTTTATGCAGCTCACACTGAAAGGACGTGGCCATGTGCCCTCAAGGGCTGGGAAGGATGGCATCACTCAGCCCTGAGCTACCAGCCCGTTTGCTGCAGGGGTGCTCTGCAGGCTTGGCCCGCACTGGTAGGGCAGAGCTGGGTCAGGGACTGGAAGCTGAGGGGCTTTGGGAGCAGGAGCTGAGCAGGGGGGGTTCTGCTGAGCAGGCAGCCTCAGGTGCAGTGGTGAGTTGGCAGGAGAAGGCACCAGAGAGATGCTCCTGTACCCTGCAGGAAGGACATCAGTCCCTGGCTGGCAGAAGGTAATGGGGACACCTTTGCCAGTGGCCCTCATTCCTCAGGTGGATCGTGACATCTCCTCTGGCTTCACTGTCTTCACCACCCCTCACTGTTTTAGCGTGACAGGGAAAACCTTCAGGTGCTGGAGCCATCTCTCATCCATAATGATGGGAGCAGAGAGGAAATGTAGGTGTGATGTACCTGTGTCCAGCAGGGGAGGGGGGATCCTGCCCCTCTGCTCCCAGGGCTCTGGGCAGAGAGAGACCCCCCTGCAGTGCTGGGGCAGCTCGGGAGTGCTCAGCACAGCAGAGACAGGGACCTGGTGGAGCGGGGCCACAGGAGCCCCAGCGATGCTGGGAGGGCTGGAACCCCTCTGCTGGGAGCCAGGCTGGGAGAGCTGGGGGGGTTCAGCCTGCAGAGGAGAAGGCTCCCCAAGGGGAGACCTTCTAGAGGCCTGGCAGCACTTCCAGGGGCCTGGCAGAAAGATGGGGACAGAGTTTTGAGCAGGGCCTGTTGGGACAGGACAAGGGGGGATGGTTTAAAACTAAAAGAGGGAGATTTAGACTGGATATAATCTTGAAAGGGGCTACAGGACAGCTGGAGAGGGAATTTCTACAAGGTCTTGTAGTGAGAGAATGAGGAGTGGTGGCTTTAAACTGGAAGAGGGGAGATGCAGACCAGAAATTAGGACAAGGTCTTCGCTCTGAGGGTGGTGAGACACTGGAACAGTTTACCCCGGGAAGCTGTGGATGATGCTTCACTGGATGTATTCAAGACCAGGTTGGATGGGGCTTTGAGCAACCTGGTCTAGTAAGAGGTGTCCCTTCCCATGTCACGATAGTGGAACGAGAAGATCTTTAAGGTACCTTTCAACCCAAACCATTCGATGATTTTAAGAAATTGTTGACACTGGTGGTGGTGAGAGGCTGTGCCAGGCTGCCCAGAGAGGTGGTGGCTGCCCCATCCCTGGCACCATTGCAGGGGAGGTTGCCCGGGGCTCTGAGCACCCTGCTCTAGCTGCAGATGTCCTATCTCAGTGCGCAGGGGGTTTGGATGAGATGACCTTGAAAGGTACCTGCTAACCCAAACCAGGCTGTGATTCTATGATTCTGTGATTCCTGCCATGCCATGTTGTTTGTGCCGATACTTGTGCCTGCGAGGGGAGGGAGAAAGAGAGAAGGAGGGCAGAAAACTGTCATTCATGGACGATTTTCTCATAAATCATCAGCAGTGTTGGTATTTGCATGGTGGTGGAGCCGGGTGCCTTGCTCAGGGTCAGAGCCCCATGGTGCAAGGC
Organism: Todiramphus chloris collaris; assembly: GCA_025345505.1. Taxonomy (NCBI): domain Eukaryota; kingdom Metazoa; phylum Chordata; class Aves; order Coraciiformes; family Alcedinidae; genus Todiramphus; species Todiramphus chloris. Next base: position 1,982 of record JANVCC010010369.1, read on the forward strand.
TCTGTCCTGAAGAGCTTGCAGCTGAAGTTTGAAGCAGGAGGTGACATGTGAAGAGAACAAACAGATGGGGAGAGCGGGAGCTGGAGAGGAGATAAATAGCAATAACACTTTGTGCCTTTTGTGTGCCTTTGTCTGGAGGGTTTCAGAGCCCTCTGAAACTGAGACAAGCATCCTCCTCCTTGGGTTGCAGCGGTGGACAGACATTTGGGACCAGGGTCATGTTCTCCTGGAGAACCTGGAAGGGTACCCAGTATCTAGAAGATTATCTGGTTCATGTCCTGCCAGCAGAGAGCCCATCAGACCAGCGCTGCCCTCATACTGTGTTTCTCGCCCCAGGGGCCATACAGACGAGGAGCAGTCCCTATGGGGTGTCCCCAAAGTCCTCTCCATCCCTCCTCTCTGTCTTGCTCCTGCAGCATGGGCTGCCTGAGAAAATCCCACCAGCTCCGCGGGCCGGGGCTGCAGCAGAGAAAGGGCATGTAAAAGGAGTCTGAATCTGTTTACCCGATGCTTCACCCACCCGGTCTGGCCTTCCCCAAGGAGGATGGCCAGCAGAGCTCTCAGTAGTCCCATCACTAGGGCACAACGTGTGCTGAAGAGCTCCTTTGCCCCCACAAAGGTAACTGTGGTTTCACATTAAATCATCTTCTGTTTTGTCTTCTCTTTAACTCAGGGAGCGAGTTTTCTGGGAGCCCATACAGCCACCCCCAGTATTCAACGTACAACGACTCCTGGAGATTTCCCAACCCTGGACTCCTGGGTAAGTTGCCATCACATCCGTGGGGGCTCAGTCCAATCTGTGCCTCGTTTGCAACCCGGCAGAGATTGCCCACCAGTGGGGTGAGCAGGATGCGTGTCCTGCAGTGGTCCTGAGTCCCCGCGCAGGACTGCAGGGCTCCATCTTGCACAAATGCTCATGGTTCCCTTCACCGGCAAGAATCCCCTGCTCAAACCTCTTGTCTTCCCATTTCTGCCCCGTAACATCTTCTCAGAGACAGGGCTGTTGCCAGAGGCAGGGTCCCCTCTTCCTTGTGGGTACGGAGTCCCGCTCAGAGAAACGCTGGGGTGCCAGGCTGCTGACGGCTGCTGGAGCCCCGTCACTCCCTGCACTGACGTTTCTCGTGAGTCCGGGCACTTTGCATTTCCCCCCGGCCTCGCGGCGCGTCTGCTGCCCGGTTGTGTGTTTTTGCCCGATCCATCCCTCCTCCGCAAGGCCGGCGCGGTCCCCACGAGCGGCGGGGGGCAGGAACCCTGTGGCTCACGCAGGATCATGGCCCTCATGTGAAGGATAAACATAATCCATTTTACACCACTGTCAAAAGCTGGCCCACTTTGACCTTATATACATGTAGCATGCAGTAATTAGAATTTTTCCCTGCATAATTTGCATGGATGAGGTAAGTAAAATACCAATTAATTGTCATCTCTCAACACAGGAGTAGCATGCCTTAGAGATTTCCAGGTTTATGGATGACAGGGCTGTTATATGTGACCTCCAGCAGAGAAATAATTTTGAATTTTTGTCATACTTTTTTCATCCAGTTTCTTTGTTTTAAGTAATTGAGTCCCCATGTAATTGAGCCACCCAGGCTGTATTCATCATGGTTCTTGTCCTTACACAAATCCTCGGGGAGCAATACGCAGCCGCTGCCGCTCGTGCCATGGTGCTGGTGTAATGCTGCTGTTCGCCGTGCCACAGTTAAGGGTTTGTTAGAGCTGCCACCATCAATCAGTGGGCAGATCTCCCCCTGATATGGATGGGCAAAGCCGCACAAAGCCCGGGGAGTCCCTGTGCCGGAACCCGCAGTTTCCATGGCCACAGCCGGCAGAGCCCGCGGGATTCGGCCGGTCGTGCAGGGACGGAGAGTTATCCAGGGGCTGCAGTGTGCGCCACGCGTCCCTGCTGCCTGCTGTGCCACGCTTTTTAAAGCTGGAGAGCTGCTGCGGCAGCGCCCGGCCACGCCAACAGGACTGGGGAGCCAGGTATTGTCACAGAGCATCACAGAATCATGGACTGGTTTGGGTGGGAAGGGACCTTCCAGCCCCCCTGCAGGGAGCAGGGCCATCTGCAGCTAGAGCAGGGTGCTCAGAGCCCCGGGCAACCTCCCCTGCAATGGTGCCAGGGATGGGGCAGCCACCACCTCTCTGGGCAGCCTGGCACAGCCTCTCACCACCCTAACACCAACAATTTCTCCTTCTCTCTGGTCTAAATCTCCCCCTTCTAGTTTAAACCATCCCCCTTTGTCCTGTTCCAACAGGCCCTGCTCAAAACTCTGTCCCCATCTTTCTGCCAGGCCCCCAGAAGGTCTCCCCTTGGGAAGCCTTCTCCTCTGCAGGCTGAACCCCCCCAGCTCTCCCAGCCTGGCTCCCAGCAGAGGGGTTCCATCCCTCACATCAGTTTTTCTGACTCTTGGGCCTGTTTTTGTGGCTTTTAAATTGTTTTCTTGCAAACTGGCAAAGAAACTGGAATGATAATACAAATAAATGAAAACTCAACATCAAACCCACCCTCCCCAAGGAGAGAGGGCAATGCCAGGTGGGGATTCTGGGCTGCACCCTGTGCTCCTGCTGTGTGTGCACATCTCCACTGGGAAGGACATCTGCACTGGACCCACACTGGAACCAACCCAGAGACATCCTAGAGACAGCCTGGGGATGTCCTGAAGCTCTGTGCTCCCCAACAGGAATGGGCACTCACCCTTTGACTCCAGCACCTGCAGGACATTGAGGGGCTGGAGCGTGGCCAGAGAAGGGCAACGGAGCTGGGGAAGGGGCTGGAGCACAAGGGTGCTGAGGAGCAGCTGAGGGACCTGGGCTTGTTGAGCCTGGAGAGAAGGAGGCTGAGGGGAGACCTTCTGGCTCTGACAGCTCCTGGCAGGAGGCTGGAGCCAGGGGGGTCGGGCTCTGCTCCCAAGGGACAAGGGACAGGACAAGAGGAACCAGCCTCAAGCTGCCCCAGGGGAGCTTTAGGTTGGAGCTGAGGAACAATTTCTTCAGTGCCCTTGAGGGTTCCCCAGGGCTGTGCCAGGCTGCCCAGGGCAGGGGTGGAGTCCCCGTGATCCCTGGAGGGGTTTCCAAGCCCCCCGTGGAGCTGTGGTGCTGAGGGACAGGGGGCAGTGGTGCCCAGGCACTGCTGGGGGAACGGTTGGACTCCATGGTCTTTTCCAGCACAAATGATTCTATGATTTTATGTTCTCCCCATGCCCTGCTCAGCTCTTCATTTGAGTTGATGGGCTTACACAAGCTCTGAGGGTGCTGGCCAGGGTGCTGGGCAGGGTACATTCCCATGGTGCCTTGAAGCCAGGGGTGTTGGACAGGTCTGGGTCCGAAGACTTCAAAGCAGAGGCTTGTCAGGATCCAGCCACTTGCTGCCAGGATGCCTTTTACCTGTGCCATTCTCTCTCTTTTCTTGTCCATTCTCTTTTTCTCATTCATATTTTGGTCGAATCATTTTGGGGGCAGTTTCCATCGGGCTGCCTGCTGCGTGGTGGGCATGCCAGCTGAGCTGAGCTGAGAGGACGGGGTGCTGCCTGCTGTGAGGTCGTGGCGCAGGCTGGGCAGAGTCCTACAGCAGCGCGCAGTGACCGTCTGCTTGAACGTGGTGAGGTCCGAAGGCTTGGGATGCTCCCATCTTCCTTCAGAAAGGGCAGCTTTAGTGACGTGTTTCGCAGGGTAACGACCCCAGTGCTGGCATTTCCTGCTGGTAGGAACTGCTGAAACGCGTAAGCTCGTTTCTGTCCTCTTTGAAATGCTTTGTTTTGGTATTGTCTCAGCCTTGTGTTTGAGCAGACCGAGGCTCAGTCACTGCACAGATCAATGACACCTGCTTTGGAGTGATGAGTCCGGGAGTATTGATGCACCAAAAAGAGAAAGAAACAGGAATTTTGTTCTGCATCAAATCCTAAGGATGGGCTTACCTTTTCAGTTCAGCCTGGTCACAAAACTGGGATGTCTGGAGTTTCCTGAAGGGGGATCCCCTCATCTGACCACTGTAGTTTTAAAGTACCTGTTGCACTCTGTTCCTGTCGTTGCTGCAGGAGCTGCTGAGGGAGTTGAGAGCTGGTGTGGTTTGTACCTCCCAGTGCTGCTTAGGTGCCCCATGGGCACCGTGTGAGAGCTGGGCAGGGAGGTCTCAGTGGGTTGGACCTTGGGACTCATTTCAAGCCTCTCTCTCAGAAAAGCAGCAAAAGCCAAGTGATGGTGGGTTTAGGAAAGACGTTCATTAGAAGTCAACATCGTGCCCCACAGGGCATTTCCAAGGTCTGTGGTCCAACAGCTGGGTGACGAAGCTCAGCCTGCTTGACTGTGGTTCACCATGCTGGAGGGCAGGGCTGGTGAGCTGGTGCCCAGGAGACACTGCAAGCTCCATGTTCAACTGTGGGACCCAAGAGAGGTCTCCGTGTTCACCTGTAGGCTGCGGGTAGGACACATCTCATGTGCCCTGCAGAGATCCCACCTCTCCACAGCTCTGCCTTCATCCCCGTGAGACGGATCCTGCCCTTGTTCTTCCCCAGTGCCCGTTAACCCCGTGGGTGGTTCAGGACATGTAGGAATCTGTGGCAGAAACTCAGAATCCTGCCTCAAGTCTCCTTGCACACCCAGAAGGCTCCTTGTGATGAGCCTGAGCAGCGGCACTGGAGAGGAGGTTAATTTAAGCTATATCCAGGATGCTTCCACTCTTCTCAGGAGGATACGTGAGTGCACTCGGTAATTCTCTCTGGAGAGCAAGCTCCAGCGATATCAGCCTCAAAGCAGGAACCTTGACAAAATTAATCAGGCCTGGTACATGGGCTGACACAGTTTGTTTTACTAAGTCCCGCTCCCTTCACCAAGAGGAGAGTGTAATGCTGGAAGCACTTAACAGCGCCTGCCTTGAATTAATTCCTGAGGAGGAATTTCATGGCAGCAATCACACCAGGCTGAGACCTCTGAGAGGAGCTAAAAGGAGAGATGCTGTGATTTGCAAGTGGCAGCAGGAAGGATCCTTGGGTTGAAAAATGATTTTTGCAGGAATAAAGAGAATAGGAAGGGGAAGGGAGGGAGGTGAGAAGAGTGAAAAGGCTTCGTTCAGTCATGAGTCCCTGGTCTTTGTCCCATGAGTGTGGAGCCACAGTAAGGGACGTGAACCAGTGTCCCCATGGGAAGGCAGGGACATACTTTTGCCATGCAGAGACGCTCCAGCACAGCACCAGATCCTCCCCGTTACCCCTGTGCCCACTCTGCCCTTCCTCTGGGTTCCCCACTGCTCTGAACCATGCAACCCTCCCACCTCTGCCCCAGATGCCATGGGAACTGATGCAAATGCCTGACCATGGTCCCTCCTCCCAAGGGCAATCACAGATGCTGTGCCTGACACAACTGAGCTGCAGTCCTGGATCAATGGGCCAAGGCCAGTGTGATGAAGTTCAACCAGGCCAAGGGCCAAGTCCTGCCCTTGGGTCACACCAACCCCCTGCGCTGCTCCAGGCTGGGGCAGTTGGAGCCAGGGGGGTTGGGCTCTGCAACCAAGGAACAAGGGACAGGACAAGAGGAACTGGCCTCAGGTTTCCCCAGGGGAGGTTTAGGTTGGAGCTGAGGAACAATTTCTTCCACCGCCTTGAGGGTTCCCCAGGGCTGTCCCAGGCTGCCCAGGGCAGGGGGGGAGACCCCGTGATCCCTGGAGGGGTTTCCAAGCCCCCCGTGGAGCTGTGGTGCTGAGGGACAGGGGGCAGTGGTGCCCTGGCACTGCTGGGGGAACGATTGGACTTGATGATCTTGAAGGTCTTTTCCAACCAGAACAGTTCTGTGATTCTGATTCCCAGCTGAATGGGGTGAGCAAAAATGGTAAAGAAGTTATTGCAACGAGCCAGAAGGAAATGGAATCGTTTTTCTTTGTTACAGGGTGTTGCTGTTTGCTCTGAGCATGTGTGTGGGGCTGACTCTGCACTGGCGCGTGCCAGGACGCACAGACAGGAAGGGACTGAGCACGACACACACGCCTGTGACCTTCCCACGTGCTTGTGCGCGTGCCTCCGAGCACTCGAACATGGGCAGGTCACTTACAGCACAGCGGGGAAAAGAAAAAGAAGAAAAAAGATGCCCCTTTGTCCACCGCCTCCTCTGGCTGTGCGGTGGGGACAAGCACTAGAGCCACCAAGCCAGATGCCACGGGAGCAGCCAGGGCTGGTGTTCTCCTTCCAGAATAGGTCTCTGTACCTCAGGGTCTGGTCTCGCTCTGGCTGCAGCCTGAGCAAAGGTCCTGTGTCCCTGACACGGAGATGGTTCTGGTGGCACTGATGCCAACAAGGGGACAGGAGAGCAGGTAGATACTGCAGAGCTGACGTCTTCTGCCCCTGCTTCTGTTGAGCATTATGGAGGGATCATAGAATCATAAAATATTTTTTTGGTTGGAAAACACCTTCAAGATCATGGAGTCCAACCATTCCCCCAGCACTGCCAGGGCACCACTGCCCCGTGTCCCTCAGCACCACAGCTCCACGGGGGGCTTGGAAACCCCTCCAGGGGTCACGGGGACTCCCCCCCTGCCCTGGGCAGCCTGGCACAGCCCTGGGGAACCATGGAGGGCAAGACATTTCTCCTCAGCTCCAATCTAAAGCTCCCCTGTGGTGACTTCAAGCCAGTTCCTCTTGTCCTGTCCCTTGTTCCTTGGGAGCAGAGCCCGACCCCCCTGGCTCCAGCCTCCTGTCAGGAGCTGTCAGAGCCAGAAGGTCTCCCCTCAGCCTCCTTCTCTCCAGGCTCAACAAGCCCAGGTCCCTCAGCTGCTCCTCAGCACCCTTGTGCTCCAGCCCCTTCCCCAGCTCCGTTGCCCTTCTCTGGCCACGCTCCAGCCCCTCAATGTCCTGCTGGGAGTGAGGGGCCCAATCCTGACCCCAGGATTCCAGGGGCAGGCTCCCCAGTGCCCAGTGCAGGGGGACGGTCCCTGCCCTGCTCCTGCTGCCCACCCCAGTGCTGGCACAGCCAGGGTGCTGGTGGCTTCTTGTCCCCCTGGGCACTCTCTGGCTCATCCCCAGCTGCCTGTGACCAACCCCCCAGGTCCTTTCCCACCGGGCACGTTCCAGTCGCTCTGCCCCAGCCTGGAGCAGTGCAGGGGGTGGTTGTGACCCAAGGGCAGGACCTGGCCCTTGCCCTGGTTGAACCTCATCCCATTGTGTCAGCCCATCGATCCATTCTGGACAGACCCCAGCTTGACACTGATGTCTGAGGGTTTCATTTGATGCAGTGTGCCACCCCCGGCTGGTGCCGTGGCTGCTGGTGCTGGATGACATCGTGTGAGGGCAGGGCTTGGAGTGCATTAATTAAGGTTAGATTCAGTTCTTCCTGGGTTTCTGTGAAAAGATGAAAGAACAAGTAGGTACCAGAAATGACTGTGTCAAGAAATAAATTGATGGTTGTATGAATTAGAAAGGAAAAATGGCAGAAGGATGGACAAGTGCGTTCCTGATGGGGCCATGGTGACAGAGTGGTAGAGTGAACGCTTTGTGATGTGAAGTTTTAATTTTTCACTTCAAATACAAGCTTTTTTGATTTCACTGCTGAAAGGTGAACTGGGGAAATCAAACTCAAGAGACGAGTAAGGGCTTTTGGAAGGCATTCGAGAAAAATTGGGCTTTGGTGGCCACAATTGAGTCAGAGCAGCTGCAGAGGAAGAGGGAGGGGGAAAGCAAAGGCTCTGACCCCAAAAAGACCCCTTTTACCCCAGAACCTCAGGAAGCACCATGTCTGACCCTGGTGGGACTCACGCCTTGCTCCATGGGTCAGGGTGAAATTGTTTGGTGCTACTGGATCCCTTCCCTGAATTTTCCACCCCTCTGCCTAAACTGAGCTACCGTGACTGGTGCCAGTGCTGGGCAGGGACCAGGGTCTCTGCTGGTGTCAACGGCTGGGAGCTCAACACCACCACTCCCTGCACCCCATTGACCTCCTGGTGCTGTGATGGGTGAGGCTGAGAGTTCCACCCAGCTCTTCCTGGGCCTGCAAGGTGTTTTACCCTGAGCTGCTGCCCAAGCACATGATGCTGAAGGACTGCTGGGCCGTGGGACTGGCCTTGAGGTGACGTGGAGTGACCAACTGGGCACTCCCAGGAGCGTGGCCCCCAGTTCACTGGCTATGGAGAACATCCCTCCAGCCAGATAGGGCATGCACGTTCCAGAGTCTGGTGAGCTGTTCAGTTTGCCTTCACTCACTCAAGACTGACTGGTTTGGCCAAGAAAGGCTTCCCTGATTCTACTCGAGTTTGGCTGAGGTACACCATATGGAGCAGTTTGGCTTATTCTACCCATGAGAACGGTGTTCACTCTCCTTGTGAAGTTTTCAAGTAGTCTCCTCCATAAAACACAGTTCCTGAGGCTGGGGCTTGTTAACTTGGTGTCAGTTATTGGGAAGAGGAACATCCATCCAGCTCAGGACTGGGGTTGTGGTGCCCTCAGCAGATAACGCAAGGCTGTCAGCTCTGCACTTGACCAAGTGTACGTGGTGATGACCCTCTGAGAGGATCTGCTGTGCCTCCGTTTGTTATGGCTTAAGATACTTACCTTTTTGTTAATAAAGCCAGCTGAGATGGGCTCCTGCCTGAAGGTTCTGCTAACATCTCTGCAAAATGCTCACCCTGGATGGTGGCTTCACGGACTGCCTCGAATTACTCTTGTGTATGACAAGACCACCCTTCTAGGCAACTGGGACCACAGTCCTGAGGCTTGGTTTGTCTTCTTTAAACCCAGCCCTTTGTAGCAGGTTTGCACAACATTGAATCTGGGATGTCTGGGGTGCTGAGGGTGGTTCTGAGCACAACACAGACCATCCCCAAGTACAAGCTCCCGTTCTGCCACAACACTGACTGATGCAGAAGCCATATTCCCACAGCCAAACCTCCTAGTTCCTGACTCACTGGGTCATGCTGTGGCAGGACTGTGATCATGAGCATTGAGTTCCTTGTCTGTGACTGTGCTGAGAAGCACACTGCACGCACGGTCCAATAGCAGGTGCTGGATGAGCTCCGTTTTTCGGATGCATTGGCTTGTGGAAGTGAGCAACAGGAGCCTGGTGATGAAGCCTGAGCTGATTTCATGCTGTGGCACTGAGGATGAAAGCAGCCTGAGGAGAATCAGTTCGTCTTGCCTGTGAGACGGATCCTGGTAGATCCACAATAGTGATGTAGGTCTGAAGATCCCATCCTTTCAGGAGGTGTTTCGTTTAGTGGGGCTGTCTCCTTGGGGTGTCCTCTCAGTCAGCACAGCTTATTTCACCAGCCCTGGAAACTGCTCCAGGCATCTCATCACGGTCAGCCTGAGGAGAAGGCGGAGTGGACCCTGCGCATTGCAATTATACATCCATCATGAGCCAGTGGTTAACAGAGAATGTCTGTGGCCTTCTGCTTAGAGGCTTCAGATCAGATTCTCACTCAGTGCTTGGGCTCTTGAACCAGTAGCCCTTGTGGAACTGCTCAGATGATTTTGGGGTGAGCAGCAAAGCCTTCAGCTAGAGGCTGTGCAAGGGAAGGGGAGCCAGAAGTTCTCCAGCCTCCCAGGCAGAGACTCTTTGGCTCAGCAGAGAGCGGGTGACGTGGCACAGAGCGTGCAGGCTGGGTTCTTGTTCCTGCTCCAAAGGGTATGCTGCTAGCCATGGTGGTGGGGCAGCTGGTGGTGGGCACTGCCACACTGGGCCTGTGCCCAGGTGCCAGGCAGCCACTGGGCCTGCTGGAGCATGGTTTGCTAGAGTCTGGGGTGGGAAGCAAACAGCTGAAACCCCACCTTTGGCTTCACTGTCACCTATGCTTGGCTGGCCCCACTGAGGTCTGGTGGCACCACTTTCTCTTGTAGGGGGCATCTCCTCTGCCTTGCAAAGCTGCAGAAGTTATACCCTCCACGAAAAGTCACATCCCTGGTCATTAAGACCTTTGACTGTACCTCCTGGGCCACTGTCCCATGTAGGATAAAGGCAGAGAGTTCAGGATGACTGGCAGCTGTTGGATGAGATCACTCCTGAGATCCTACAGCCCAAACTGCTCCGGAGCTGTTCCTTGCATTGTCTCTTTGTCGTTTATCCAAATCTACATGCGTGTCTCAGACGCACGTGTGCAAGTGCGAGTCCTTCCAAGAAGCTTTTTCAGCACTTCAGCGTGTCTTGCAACTCATGCACGTGAAACTGATGGTAACCTGGAGACCAAACCAGTAGCAACTTGAAAAATGTTTTGCCCAACTCTTTTCTTACGCAGAATCAGAGCTGGTTTCCTCTCTGGTGTGCTTGGAGGGTATTTAATGTTGCTGCCTCTCAGGGTACATCCAAAGTCTGAGACTCTTCCTCATCCAAGCAAACAGTCCAGGTCCCAGGTGATTCTATGGTGATCATCTACCAGTACTTAGACCTGCAGGGCACAAGAGTCATGACCAGTATTTTTCAGGCCATGTCTTGGTAGATGAACACCTCGGCATTCATCAATCAGCAAGGCTTTAAGCCCCACCTTCATAGTTAATTCAGTAACTCATGGACTCAACATAAAACTAAAGCATGAATTTGATCAGTTTGAGGCTTAATATCCATTTCAAAAGCTGCACTGTGGAGCATCAAATATTTCCTTGGATGAGGCATGAAAAGGGATGTATAATAAAGTCTGGGACCATCTTTTTATCATGGCCTGCTGTGACAGGACAAGGGGGGATGGTTTCAACTAAGAGAGGGAGATTTAGACCAGAGAGATGGAAGAAATTGCTGGTGCTGAGGGTGGTGAGAGGCTGTGCCAGGCTGCCCAGAGAGGTGGTGGCTGCCCCATCCCTGGCACCATTGCAGGGGAGGTTGCCCGGGGCTCTGAGCACCCTGCTCTAGCTGCAGATGGCCCTGCTCCCTGCAGGGGGCTGGACCAGATGGGCTTGGAAGGTCCCTTCCCACCCAAACCAGTCTGGGGCTCTGTGGTTATCCCCTGGAGGTAGTTGTAAACTACTTTTTGAATTGAAATTCATTACCAAGTGAAAGTCAGCAATGTATTCTGAAGACAATATCTCCAGTCAAGAAATGTATTGGATGCTGACGGACTCAGGAGGCTGTGAAGATGGTGAGGGTCTGGAGCATCTCTGTGCTGGGGCCAGGCTGA
>JANVCC010010369.1:14344-37293 GCA_025345505.1 Todiramphus chloris collaris
TTTTTTTTTTTTTTTTTGGTTCTTTTTTTTGGTGGTGAAGAAAAAAAATCTAGTCTTCTTGATCTGACGCAAGCACCACTGTAAATACTCACTTGTCCGTACCGTAGGGGAGCGGCTTCAGCGTAAGCAGCAGTGTCCTACGAGCACACCCCGGGCTGGCACAGCTCCGAAGGGCTCCGTAAGCTGTGAGCAGCGCTGAGCCAGGCCTGCGCTCCCCGGGGCTGTGTTTGGGCTGACGCTGCAGCACAGGGCGGCCTGGCTCGATGGCCGTTCACGGCCGCACTGGCATCCAACGCTGGAAGACACGGGCCGCGCTGTGACATTTTACTGCTTAATATTCATTTATGTTCATTTGCCATCGTAATGAGCACTGAAACGAGTTCTCTGGTTTCAAGTTCAGCAGCATCCGAGGAGGAATTCCTAAATGGCAGTTGACACCTTGCGGACATCTCAATAGGTTGTGCGTTGTGAGCACCCAGGGGGGAAGGGGGAGCTGCCGCGGTGATGATCTCCAGGACCTTCTGGGCTGGGGCAGCTCAAGCAGGGTGAGGAGCGCTTGTGCTGGGGTCTGTGCCTCTCAAGTTGGAGCTGATGCACTCCAGGTGTGTGCTGGGGGGATTTTGCCCCATTAGTCCCACGCTTCTGCCCTCCTGCTCAGAGAGGGAGCACTGATGGTGACACGTCCTTCCATGGGCGTCTTCCTGGGGTTAACGAAGAGAGGAGAGTGGCTACGAACAGCCCTCTCAGCAGCTGTGCCAGTCAGTGCTGCTTCACGGAGCAGGAGAACTGCTGATGTCTCCCTGCAGCCTGCCCCAGGCTGAGGGGCAGCCAACTTCAGTCACGTGTGGATGACGGGCACGGCCCCATCCTCGCCTCCTGAGGGCAGTGGAGAAGTTCCCTGGCCCTGGTGAGATGAAGATCTGCCTGTGGTCTCCCTGCTCCCAACCCAGCCATCCTCCTCCACCCAGAGCCACACGGGTACTGCAGAGGGGTCCTGCTGGCACTTGCCTGTGTGTGTCCCGCGGCTGAGGAAGGGTTGTTGGTGTTGAGCATGAGATGCGTTCCCATGGATGAACATTCAAGTACAAATAGTAGCTCCCAGCTGTAGAAGCATTCCTCTCAAATGGCAGCTCCTGAGTTAACACTCCTCTCTCTCCTCCCTCCCCATCTCATCACTTGTGCTGCACGTCTGGTGCCGTTAGTGGCCACTGACCTGTTGAGAAGCTCCCTCTCCAACTCCAGTGACATCTTCTCACACTATGGAAACGTAGCCATCACTTCCAAGTTTCCAGGGCAGATGTATTCAGATCCTCAAAAGCCATGGAGGTCGCACCAGCTCAATGACATTTTGGTGAGATGTTCACAGAGCCCACCAGGGGTCTTGGCCAGAGTTATTCAAACTGTGTCCCTAACCTTGAAGTAGGTTTTGTGACAAACTTAGCAGTGAGAAAAAGTGCTGTTTTTCATCTTTCAGTAGTTAAGAGCTGATACACACCTGGTTTTAACTGAAGACAAGTAACAGCATGGACAGTTGACACTGGAGAGCTTCTGAGGCATTGTGCCTTTCTGAGCACCCCGTGGCTGATTGCACCCTGGTGGCAAAGCTGAAAAGGGCGTTTCTGCCCCTGGATGCCCATCACATGAAGACTCCGTGTGAGCCCCTAGGCAAGGGTCCATATTGTCTGCACCCAGGCACACACCTTCTCCGTGAGCTTGGAAGGAATGAAGCCACCCAGTGCCTTGGCTGAAGAGGAGGGAAACGAGGGTTTGACCGCAGGTTGCGAGGGTTCTGGTGATGGCTCTGGAGCAGAGGTGGGCTGAGCTGCACCATCTACAGGGACACCACCCACTCAGCAGCCAGGCTGGGCTAAAATGAGTCCTGTCTGTCCTGTGAGGGCACACCAGCTCCCATCAACGACATGTGGGTCCTTCACCTGCTCTGGGTACTGCCCTGAGAACACGTTTCTCATATTTGTATCCTTGGTGGCATGGCTCGTGTGACACACACCAACACGGATGATGACTGAGAAGACCAAACATGAGACTTTGGCAGATGTTAACGTGCTCGGGTCGGGGGCACCTATATCTGGGCTGGGGCTTAGGAAGGTCACAGCGGGCATACGTCCCCTGAAGGGTGTGTGGATGCCACTGGGTGACGTGAGCTGAGGTGCTCAGGCCTGGCTGGCCCTGTGGGTTCATCAGGGCTCCCTGAGGGTGGCCGTTCTCTAGAGCCAGCCTGCTGGGCATTGGGGTGGGCTCCATCCCCCACCCTGGGTGGTGCGGGGGCATGGGCAGCGCACAGCAGCACTGTGCAGCCAGAGCTGCAGAGGGGAAACCCTAAACCCCCACCCTTGAGCACCCGGGCTGTGCCTGGCCCACCTCCCAGAACACATCAGTCAGGGCTTGCTTTACCTGCTGGGACTGGGAGAAAGGCCAGTAAGAGCTGCCCCTTGCAGTACGCACACCATGCTTCTGGAAAAGGCACTTCCTGGAAGTACTTCCTGGTTTTGAGAAAAACTGGAGTTTGCAGACTGCTTTCCTCAGCAGGCCTGGACTTTCTGTCCGTAGTCTTCAGTGGGAGAATCCTCCTCCTCCTCAGGAGTGTCTTTGGAAGGTGCTGCTGGCAGCCGGGAGTCCTCTGGAGATGCTTGCCTGCCGCTGCCCGGTCCTTCACAGCCCCTCCGTTTCCTGGGGCCAGAGGTGGAAGCTGGAAGCCCATAACCCACTGGGGCTGCAAGGAGGGGAGGGGGTAAGACCAGGACAGGGTTTGGGGTGCCCTGCCCACCCTTTGTTGGGGAGGGACACCCCGTAGCACAGCGTGTTGTTACTAGACCCTTGCAGAAATCAGCCCCAGGAAGTGCCTTCTGGCAGCTCAGCGCTAAACTCTGAGATGCTTGGCTGGATGGAGGGCTTCCCAGTAGGATGTGGTCCAGCAATAAATCCGTCAAGTATGTGCTGAAGACTGAAGTCTGAGAGATGGAAAGTGCTGCAGTTAAGACTAACTCAATGGAGGCCAAGAACCAGGGCTACATGAACTGGCCTTTTGAGGAAAACCTAAGTCAAAAGTTGTGAGGATGTGACTAAAGATGAAGAGCTCTGTGGACATGGCACTTGCTTCACATCTGTGTCTGGAAGTTCGTGTTGGGCAGCTCCAGCGACTGCAGAGCTCAGGATGTCTCAGGACCAGATCCATGGACCAAAAGCTTTGTTTGTTCACTGTCAAATCAGAAGAACACTCCAGGCTGTGGGAGAATGGGACCAGGGAGTGCACACTGGTTCAGAGACGAAGAGATGTCCGAGCAGTGCTTTAATCGGTGCTGGGACCACTTGGTGCTTGAGGCACTTGGGAAGGACACAGCAAGGGAAGAAACAGTGCCAGGAAAAGGAAAAAATGGAAAAAGAGGAAAAAGAAACGGGCTGAGAGGCGGTTTTCAGCAGAAAGCTTGTCTGACCAGGGAGGAACAGTCAGTGGAGCTCCCCACACCCGTCACCCCTCGGCTCCCCGTGGCCGAGTCCTCGGTCCTGCAGCGTGAGGGCCCCGCTGTGCCTGGTCTTAGCTGACGGGGGTCGCATTCCTTTTCTTATTTTCTTTACTTTACCTATTCTGCACGTCCTTCAGCACGGAGGACAGAGGAAGCCACGTTACGGTGCCGCGTATTTCCAACCACAGGTACCCATAGCTTCAAAGAGTGGTGGCCCGTAGAGGGGTTGGCTCGTGTGGCTGCTGCCGGCAGCTGCACGGCTGTGCCCGAGCGTCCTCCCTGGCACTGTGTGCCCGAGCCTCCAGGACACCTGAGGCCAAGTCCACAACAGGTAGCGCGGCATTGAGCTGACTCACCCTGTGACTCTGTCCCAACAAACGTTGGGAAAACCTGCTTTTTCTTCTGGATTCACTGAGAAAATGACGTTAGAGGGCCAGCAGCTCTTGGGTAGCGTGCCCTGCAGCGTCTCGACAAGCGGTGGTCCTGTACCAGCGCTACCAGGAAGGGCCGTTGCGGGCGACTGGCACAGCGGTGGGTGCTGGTTGCACCTCCCGAGCCGCGGCCGCCACCGCTCCGCGTCGGGGGCAGAGCACTTGGTGGTGGCACAAGGCTGGGGAGCCCTGTTGTGTCCCTCAGACCACAACCCGCTCACATCCGAGGTGCGCGTTGCCGCAGCCTGAGAAACGAGGAGATCCGGCGGGATCTAAACCAGTTTGTGTCGCTTTTCTGGTGGAGCGAAGGAGACTTGATGTGCGAACACCCAACGAGGAGCGCGTCAAGGAGGTGCCTGGTGCCAAGGTGGCTCACTGGCATCGGTGTCAGGACCTCCGCTGGCTGCTCCTGCACCAGAGGAGCTCCAGGGCAGGAGCCCGACCGAAGGGGCTCTGCAGGGCACGGCCGCAGCGCGCGCGGCGCATTGGCATCGGCATCGGCATCGGCATCGGCATCGGCGCGAGCACGTGTCTGCGCGTGTAGACAAGCTCGAGTCTCTCGGACCCCGGGGGGTGGCCACGAAGGGGTGGACCCAGGCCCCGCGACGGCCCTGACCACCACCCAGCCTGGCCCGTGTGCCCACGGTCTCCTGCTCTGCCCCATGGAGGCGGAGGGCAGGCGCTGGGCACTCAGACCTGCCCTCCGCTCAGCCTTGTGCGGGGAGAAACCTCGTCCCGGTTTTTCACTTTCTAGTGGCCTTTGTACATTCCGTAATTACAGAAACTCATTTCATCGCAAATGGAATTCCTTTCCAAGAAAGAAAAAAAAAAAAGAACAGGCTTTTTTTTTTTTTTCTCCTTAGAGACAAACTACTTTGTATTAGGGACTTCTAGCATCAAAGAAATACATATCTATTGTTTCCACCAAAGTCTGCAATGCCCGCATTGAAGCTTACTTCTTAAAAAAAGAGAGGAAAAAGAAACAAGAGGGAGAGAAATAAAAGCCTCCTCCCCCTGGAAAAACACATACAAACACAAAAAAATAACTTACGAAAAAGGGAAATAAAAAACAAACTCGTAAAAAATAACTGTTGAATTGCCTTTGAAAGTAGGGGATAACATCTGTTGCAAAACAGATGAAAAAATGCTTCTTAAAATGTGTATGTTTTGTATTCTTTTTTTCTAGTAGGAAAAGAACAGACTTGAAATCTTGGTGTTTTTTCCTTAGTGCTGTGTGTTGCTTTTGTGTGTTATAATATTTGAATGTAATTACAGCAGTGCCAATTTGCCAAAGATGTCGAATGTTATTTTTGGGGATTTTTTGTTTTTGGGTTTCGTTTCGGGGAGCAGCGAGGGAGGCGGGCTGGGGAGCGGGGGTGCTGAGGCATGGGTCAAACGGGAGGGGATGTTTGGAGGTTTGGTTTCTTTTCATTTATTTGTTTGGTTGGTTTTTTTTGGATTCTTTTTATTGTCAATACTGAAATTTGTGATTTTATTCTAAGTTAAATGGTTGACTGCAACACTTCTTATTTTTAGATTAGTTGAAGAAACATGCAATAAGATTGGCGTAGTTCAATATCCGTGTGTCTTTTCATGAGAGTGACTGTTACTTGTGGACATCTGGTTTTATGTAACCTTTATGTGAGATAATTATTTGTAAATATTTACCATAATTTTATTGGTTCCTAAAATAAAAGTAATTTTTTTAAGTTCAAAAAGCTTTAACTCTTGTTTTTGCCTCATGTCCTGGATCCCTTGGAAGCAAAAAAAAACCCAAAAACCAGGTGGTTGCATTTGAAATTTGACCTTTAAAGGCCCCTTCCAACCCAAACCATCCCGTGATGATTCTATGATGAAAGGGGATTTTGGGAGCCCTTGTGAAGAGACATCCATCCATCCTTCCATCCATCCTTCCATCCATCCATCCATCCATCCATCCATCCATCCATCCATCCCTCCCTCCATCCATCCATCCATCCATCGGTCAGACATGGCTGGGCACTGCAGACAGTTGACCCTGGCTGACCAAAGGGACATCTGGGCCGTACGACAACGCTGCTCAGCAATGAAATGGGAGACGGAGCTTTTCCAAAGCAGTTGCTGCTCAGGGACTTGCTGGGCACTGTCGGTCTGCTCATGGGAGGGTGTGCAGTTGCCTTTGCATCGCTTGGTTTTCTTCCCCCTTTCCTTCACTTCGTAAATTGCCTGTGCCTTGACTGATGAGGTTTCTCACTTTCACTTTTCCTGCTCTCTGCCTTGTCCTGTTGTGGGAGGATGAGTGAGCACCTGGGTGGACAGTGAGCTGATGGCCACCTTAAACCCACCACAGTGATGGGCTTGTGTACTAAACATTAACATCCATCCTGACAGCGAAAGTCCTCCAGGGAGCCCAGGAGAACGGGTGCAATGACGCTTCATTACACTGTCCCACTCTCATCCATTTATCACAGCATCACAGACTGGTTTGAGTGGGAAGGGACCTTTCAACGTCTTCTTGTCCAACCCCCTGCAGGGAGCAGGGCCATCTGCAGCTAGAGCAGGGTGCTCAGAGCCCCGGGCAACCTCCCCTGCAATGGTGCCAGGGATGGGGCAGCCACCACCTCTCTGGGCAGCCTGGCACAGCCTCTCACCACCCTCAGCACCAGCAATTTCTCCTTCTCTCTGGTCTAAATCTCCCTCTTGTAGTTCACACCTTTCTGCCAGGCCCCTTCCAGCCCTGACAGTCTTGAAAGGCCACCAGCAGGTCCCTCGGAGCCTGAGCTGACACCTGAGCATCCTTCGGGGCAGATTCACGGCGCTGCATCAAAGGGACTTTGCAGGAGATCTGTCAGGCGGCGACACCAGGAGCCGTGCCGCGGCTGTCCTCTCCTTGCGAAGTGGTGCTGGTGCAGGGACTGCCATTCCTGGCTCTGTTCTTTTTGTACTTCTTGTACTTCTGCTGTCTTTCAGCCATGCTAGGTTAAGAGAGGAGCACATCGCCTGTCCTGCCGCAGGCAGGCAGTGCCCGTTCCTCATTAAGCCCTCCCACGTCTGGATGTGAAATGCCACGTCAGGCTGCTGGCAGCGGAACAGTGGGATCAGACCTGACAAAACCGCGGTGAGAGGCACGGGATCTTCTTGTCTCTCCAGGTGTGAGGCCCCATACCGCTCCCTTCAGCCGGAATGCCCTTCAAGGATGCAAATACGGCTTCAGCTCAAGCCTCCGTACAAATGGCCATTGTTTAAGATGCCCGGGAATTGTCACTTAAACTTTTAATGAATAGGAAATGAAGACCCTTGGTGAAGCAGAGGAACGTCTCTGTATTGTAATGGATTTTGCAGACAAGGGCAATACGCGGTCCAGCAGGAAAGTCAGGAGCGGAGATGGCGGGTACAGAGGAGCTGGTAGGAAGAGATCAAAGTGACAGCCCCTTTGTGAGGATTCCTGCCGTGGGCCACAATGGCTATGAGCAGGAACATCTGGAAATAATGTCACAGGCAGCTGGTGAGAACTTGCAGCTTCTGTCTCAGGATTTCATGGGCTATTTTCCTTCTCAAGAACACCACTGAAGTCTTCAAGTGCCCCAGGGAGAAAAGAGAGTTGTTCTGTCTGCATACTTGTCTTGGAGGCATTAGCAAGTGTCCTTCAGGGCAGTGGTGGGGCTGCTGATCGTCCCCATAGTCAACTGAAAAGCGTGCTGGATGGACATCCCTCAGCCTGCAAATGTGGTGATTCTCACTCTTTTCACCCCTCCAACGCTCTAGTGGACAAGAGGCTTTGATCACACCTGAGGCTGGACCCCCTGCCCTTGCTTCACGCTGAGCAGTAGGCACTGTAAGAGCACCAAAACTGCAGAGATGAAGCTTGTCACCATGCACACAAGAAACTGGCCCACCCACACCAAAACAGGTAAGCTTGGCAGGCTGCAGCAACATCAAACTCAAAGGTTTGACAAGACGTTCTAGCAACAGGACGTATTTTGCAGAAGAATCAAAAGAAATGGATTTTCCAGCGAACTTCCAAAAGGTATGGATTTGTGCATCTTTCTGCATGATCTCATCACGCACCCGAACTGACACAGCTACTCTGCAAGGGCAAGAGCCCTGCAAAAGGACTCAGAGGAAACCTTCCTTTCAGGATGGTTTTCTTCCATGGGAAGGTCTCCAAAGCCAGGCCAATTACACAACGCTTCCGTTCACAGGAGTGTAGGTGTTGCCAGTGTAGACCCATGGTGCAGGGACACAGTGGACCCTTCCTCTCAGGGCTGCACCATCTCGCTATCACGTACTGTGGGGCAACGTGGTACCCAGAGTGAGAACCCACCATGTCCCCTTCCCTCTACCATCTCTGTTTGAATCCTTTCAGACAACGGAGAAATCCCCTGCTGGGTGAAACAGAGCTGAGGGAAGATGATGATGATTTCCCCTGGGAGGTCTGTAGGGGGTCCAGGAGGCCAGATCATGGTAAGACAACAAGGCCCTTGCAAGTAGAGAAGCAGAGAATACTCCTGTTTGAGTCAACAGGACCTTAGTTTGAGGAAGACAATGGCATGACCATTGGGGTTCACATGGGTGAGCCTCCTCTTTGGCTGTAGCCCCAGATTCTGTGCCAGGATTGACCTTACCAACAGCCAAACTGCACCGAGCCGCTTGCTCACAGCTCATGCAGTGGGGCGGAGGAGGGAATCAGGAGGGGGAAAGTGAGAAAAACTTGTGAGTCGAGGTGGTGGCAGTTTAACAGAAGCAGAGCTGTGTCACAAGCAAAGCAAAATGAAGAGCTCACGCCCTCGCCCCTCTGGGTGACCCTGCTGGATGGAGCAGGGGTGGCACCAGATCATCTCCAGAGGACCCTTCAACCCCCACCATTCTGGGAATCTGTGATTGCTTAGATTGATATCATGTGGTGTGTGATATCCCCCTGGTCATTTGGGGTCAGCTGTCCCCTGCCAGACCCTTGCCCATCCCCAGCCTACTTGCTGGTGGGGCAGGCTGGGAGAAAGAGAAGCCATTGATGCTGTGGAGATGCTGCTGGGCTGTGGCTGAACATCAGCAACCGAAAACACAGCCCCACATAGGTTTATCCCATCTCAGACAGACCCGCTGCAGCAAGTGACATGCCTGGGTCAGGCTGAGAAGGATGCTCAGGCCATCTTGTCCCTCTGATGTCCCTGTTCAGCCTCTGCCACCTCACAGCACTGGGAAAGTCACACCTGATAGGAGACTGCTCAATTCCAGCTCCTAACTCTATTAAACTCATTGTAAACAGTCCCTGATAACACTTTAAAATAATGGTCCATTACAGCAGCAATGCTTAATTAGAGTGGAACTGACAAATGGAGTCATCATGATTAATGTGATTATAATGAATACATCTGCAATTTGGTAGAACACACAGAAATGTCTGGCTTCCCAGGAAGCCCTCAGATACAAGGGCTGTCTTTTATATTCATAGGGATATAACAATTCCTCTGAAGGAATCTCATCGTAATTTACCATGAATTAATGTCCATTTATCACACCGAGTTACCCAGTGCAGCAATTTATCTAAATCCTATATACGCAGTGTAGACTCTTGTCTAAGAACACCCAGTAATGGAGAAATCCTTTGAAGAAATGCATTTACTGTAGATCATTAATGCTCAGTGTGCTAAGTGGCCTTTAAATTAAACTAAGTTAAATAAACTCTTTTTTAATGTATCAGTGTAACATTTTCATTAACAAACACATTAAGGCCTTTTTCATTTAAATACATTTGATGCGAGTGTATGACACCAAAATGTTCAACTAGCAGGGAAAAATGTAATTTGGAGTGTCTGTATGGCAAGAGAAGGCAGAGGAACGCAGAGGTTGGACACAACGACCTCACGGCTTTGGATAATGCCACAGTGGTCCTACTGGAACTTAGAATCATAGGATCATAGAACTGTTTGGGTGGGAAGGGACCTTTGATGCTCATCTGGTCCAACCCCCCTGCAGGGAGCAGGGCCATCTGCAGCTAGAGCAGGGTGCTCAGAGCCCCGGGCAACCTCCCCTGCAATGGTGCCAGGGATGGGGCAGCCACCACCTCTCTGGGCAGCCTGGCACAGCCTCTCACCATGCTCAGCACCGACAATTTCTTCTGTCTTGTCTAAATCCACTACGCTGGGCTCTAGTCCAGTTTGCAAACTGGTTTTAATGTGGCTCCGCTCCTTTCCTGGGGAGAGGAACTAGAGCTGGACACACAGCATGCTCTATCCCCGATGGAGACATCAGCATCATGGTGGAGAAGGACCACGGCAGCACAAGTGTCAGTCCCACCACCAGACATCCCTGCTCCCAGTGAGGAGCACTTAATCACAGAACCACGGAATCACAGAATGGTAGGGGTTGGAAGCAACCTCTGGAGATCATCCCCCCTGCCAAGGCAGGTTCACCTAGAGAGGGCCACAAAGGATCACATTGTCCAGGCAGGTTTTGAATGCCTCCAGAGAAGGAGACTCCAGAACATCTCTGGGCAGCCTGTTCCAACAATCTGCCACCCTCAAGGTGTCAGGGGAGCTTCTGATGGTGTACCAGCCCTCTTCCTTGCACAAGGACTATGAGGAACCCCGGCAGCAGAGCCCAGTGGGTCAGAGCTAGAGCACGTATCCTCTGTCCAAGTGATGAGTCCCCAGAGCAGTGTGTTGCTGGTATCTCCCTACCAAACCTCTGAGCCTTGGCTCAACAAAACCTCTACAACTGGTGTTCATCTTGATCCCCGTGTGCAAATCACGTGGACACAAGAGTCTGCCTACAGGATTTCTGGCATGACCTCTTTACGAAGCGTTTAGAAGCAACAGTAAGAGAACGTCTCATGCAGGTGGAGGAATAATCTGCCTTCGTTCCTGACACCTGCTTCCCGTTTCCCTGTGTAGTCGTGAGAAAGAGAAGGGATGGCTGTTCCTAGCCAGAGGAGAAATCCCAGTTAGTTCGTGATCCTCTGCTGGGACTGCCTCCCAACTTACTGACTGGTGCATCGGTGGGAAATGGAGCAAGGCATGAGAAGGATGTTCAGCACAGTGAGGGAAAAAACCCACAGTATGTACCCCAAAACTTAGAGCTGTAAGAGTATTAGATGTTAGGCTGGAAAAATACCTCATCTGAAAGGAACACAGCAGCCTGGGCTGCGTGGGTACAGGCGGACCAGCCTGATGGGGAAAGAAAAGCTCCTTTTAGCTAACTCTTGTGGAAATGGCATTGCAGATATACCCCTGTTTGCCTTCTAAAAGCCCAATTTAATGCTTTAATTTCTTCTGAAAGTCCTTCGTCGTGCCCGTCTAAACCTGCTCCACACGTGCTGATCTGAGAGGCTGTCAGATACGCCCGGAGGCTGGGGTTGTTTGACTCAGTGGCTGACTGACTTCAGGACCATGGGCTTAAATTCACTGACTGGAGGAAACCGTGCTGAATACCAGGCTATAAAAGGTCCTACACGACGTACCTTTAGCGTGTCTGTCTGGGGGAAAGGGGAGGCACAAAAGCTCCAGCATACCAGAGAAACCAACGCGTGAAAAATGGGGAGGGTAAAACTTCTGGGAAATGGAGTGTTCAGAGCAGCAACAAAAAAGGAATACGATGTTTATACCCGAGTTTCTCTACGATGAGCAGGCGGCGATGGTGGTGGGAGCTCCCCCCTGAGAAGACCAAGCTGAAATGCCTTTGTGAAACACGTACGCACATGCGACTCCCTTGGCTTTTATGTTTTATGTTGCAGGTACTAAAAGGGAAAACCTTTGCCAGCTGCTTGGTAGGTTTAGGGGAATGGTTGGCACTGGGAATGGAGAGCACTGGTTGGTTGGCTGGTTAGTTGGCTGGTTGGTTGGTTGGCTGGTTGGTTGGCTGGTTGGTTGGCTGGTTGGTTGCTTGGTTGGTTGGTTGGCTGGTTGGTTGCTTGGTTGGTTGGTTGGTTGGCTGGTTGGTTGGTTGGTCGGCTGGTTGGCTGGTTGGCTGGTTGGCTGGTTGGCTGGTTGGTTGCTTGGTTGGTTGGTTGGCTGGTTGGTTGGTTGGTTGGCTGGTTGGCTGGTTGGCTGGTTGGCTGGTTGGTTGGTTGGTTGGCTGGCTGTTTGGTTGGCTGGTTGGTTGGTTGGTTGGTTGGTTGTCTGATATTTTTTGCAACATGTTGGCTCTCGTTAGCTGAATTTTGGCAGTTAGGGAAATCTTACTATGTGTGTTAAACACAACCAGCCGAAGTTTTTGTAAGCAATTAACTAAACCACCATCTCCCAGAGGCCGGGAATGTACATGACTGAAGGATTGATTTAAACCACCCCTTTTCCTTTTGTTCCTTCTTTAGTGTCTAGTGCCAGCTGCTCCAGAGAGGGTACAACTCAATGTGGAGTTAAAACGGTTAACCCTGTGCAGCCATCCACTTCATACCCTTCCTGTTGGACTGATAACCATTAAAATTCAAGGATTGCTCTCACTTTTCACAACTCCATGTCTTTGAAACCCCTCCAGGGATCACGGGGACTCCACCCCTGCCCTGGGCAGCCTGGCACAGCCCTGGACAGCCCTGGAGGGCACTGAAGAAATTGTTCCTCTGCTCCAACCTAAACCTCCCCTGGGGCAACTTGAGGCTGGTTCCTCTTGTCCTGTCCCTTGTTCCTTGGGAGCAGAGCCCAACCTCACCTGTTTCCAGCCTCCTGTCAGGGAGTTGCCCAGGACCACATCCAGATGGCTTTTGAGTATGTCCAGGGAGGTGGACTCCACAACTTCCCTGGTCAACTCATGCCAGTGCTTGGCGACCCTCACAGTGAAAAAGTATTTCCCATCGTTCAGATGGAACCTCCCGTGTTTCAATTTGTGCGTGTTGGCTCTGGTCCTATCACTGGGCACCACTGGGAAGAGGCTGGCTCCCTCACCTCCATCCTACCCCTGAGGTATTTGTGCACACAGATGAGACCCCACTCCTCCGGGATAAGCAGTGCCAGCTCCCTCAGCCTCTCCTCATACAATTGATGTTCCAGTCCCTTCAGCATCTTCGTTGCCCTGCACTGGACTCTCCAGCACGTCCATGTCTCTCTGGTGCTGGGGATCCCAGAGCTGGACACAGCTGAACCCATTGCAGAACTCAGATCTCCAGACCCAACCTGGACACTGTTGCTCCTCACGTGACATCTCTGCGGACTGGTTTTGCTGTATTTCTCCCTCAGCAGCTATTTAGCTGCGAGAAGGTGCCAATGCGTGGATGATTTTTGAATATTATCACCTCTTCATATAATCAATAAAAATTTAAATGAGAAGACCTAGTCTAATCCTTTGAATTCTATTACACCCAGACACCAATATTTATAACCCTGTAAAATTAAGCATTTTAGGGCATGAATACACAATAGCATTTGCAAGACACTTTCTGTTTTTTTCCTGTTGGCGTGATTTGTGTGTTTTTAAGCACTCATTCTGCTTGCAGTTTCCTGCATCCTTTCTGAGGCAGCTGCCCCGGTTGTTGTACACCCTTCCTTGCCACACTACAGCCAGCGCTGCCTGGTTCGCGTCGCTGCTTCAGACTCTCAGTGTTATAATCCCAGCAAACAAAATCATCCCCCACCGTATTCTTCTATGTCACGGTTGCAAAAGGAAGTCTCAGCGCGGCTGCACGTGTGTGGTGGTGGTGGTGGTGGTCGTGTCCTGCGTACCGCGGTGGTTTCACCCCGGTCGGCAGCTGAGCCCCACGCAGCTGCTTGCTTGCTCGTCCTGGGGGGCTGGGGAGGAGAATTGGAAGGGTTAAAGCAAGAAAACTCATGGGTTGAGATAAGAGCAGTTTAGTAATTTAAATAAATTAATTAAATAGTAATGAAAAGGAAAATAACAAGAAGAGAGAGGAATAAATCCCAAGAAAAACAAGCCATGCAATAAGACCCAGCTAACTGATGATGCCCAGCCTGTCCCCAAGCAGCAGGTTGCTGGACAGATTCCCCCCTAGTCTATATACGGGGCATGATGTCAGTGATGTCATGTGGTCTGGAACGTCCCTGTGCTCAGGCAGTGTCAGCTGTCCTGGCTGTGTCCCTTCCCAGCTCCTTCTGCACCTCCAGCCTCATCTGGCAGGACAGCATGAGGAGCTGAAGAGTCATTGACTGAGCGAGATCCCTGCTCAGCCACTGAAACATCCCTGCATGACCAACGTTATCCTCATCCTAAATCCAAAACACAGCAATTTTCTAGGAAATAAAAATTCTGTCCTGGCCAGAACAGGGACACTTAATAATCCAGATCTAGTGTGACCAACATGCAGCTCCTGACTCCGTGCGTACAAGTGCTGTCATTGGGAGAGCAGCACTGTGCCTGCAGTGGAGGTTTTCACACTGTACGGGGAAAAAATATATAAATATAACAATCAACTCCAGTGTAGCAACTAAAATAACTTTTAATTGTTTTCCCTTCACTTATATTTTCTGCTTGGCTGACTCTGCTTATGGCTCCTGGAAAGGCCAGCTCATCAGTTTTTGTTGTTAATCAAGAACAGTAATTGTGTAAGTTATAAAGACACGAGATGATTCTTTGCTGAATAGGATAACAACTTCCAGAAAATGCAAAGTAGGGTTTTAATTTTTATTTTTTTATCAGTAATTTGTAAGACTGCTATCTGAGTAAACAAGGTCCCCAAGAGGCGCTGGGAATCCAGACCTGAGGAAGGGTTTTCTCCTGTGTTCCTCATGTGGCAGATGCTGTTTCAGAAGAAGGGCTCTCATGGGGCATCACCAACTGGGGGCACCACAATGGCACCAGCTCCACCTCTGCAGGATCAGCAAACACCCCGCAAGCAAGGAGAATAGTGGGAAAATGTTCTACCTATCCTAGATGCAATACCTCTGGAGGGATCCCAATCCCAGCTGGACACTGCGATCCTGGGCCCCCTGCTCAGGGTGACACTGCTGGAGAAAGGGGGTGGCAGCAGATGGTCTCCAGAGGTCCCTTCCAACACCCAGCATGCTGTGACTACGTGGTAAGTACCATGACAAGCACCATGACAGTAGCATAGGCACCCCTCAGAAGGTGCCGTTGGTCCCCGGATGCTGGAGCAGGGAGTGGGGGCATACCGCAGCTCCAGCCGACTTGAAACATCGGACCTTGGTGACCAGGTGGACAATAAGTTATCTATGGAACATCAACGTGCCTTTGTGGCCAGGAAGGCCAATGGTATCCTGGGGTGCAAGAAGACACTGGTCAGCAGGTCGAGGGAGGTTCTCCTCCCCCTCTACTGTGCCCTAGTGAGACCACATCTGGAATATTGCATCCAGTTCTGGTGTCCCCAGTTCAAGAGGACAGGGAAATACTGGAGAGAGTCCAACGGAGGCTACGAGGAAGATGAAGGGACTGGAACATCTCTCTTATGCGGAAAGACTGAGAGACCTGGGTCTGTTTAGCCCGGAAAAGACTGAGAGGGGATGTCATTAATGTTTACAAACACCTGAAGGGTGGGTGTCAAGTGGAAGGGTCCAATCTCTTTTCAGTTGTGCCCTGTGATAGGACGAGAGGTAATGGTGGCAAGGTGAAAGACAGGAAGTTCCACCTCAACGTAAGGAGGAACTTCTTCACTGTGCGAGTGCCAGAGCCTGGCCCAGGCTGCCCAGAGAGGCTGTGGAGTCTCCTTCTCTGGAGCCTTTCCAGCTCCCCTGGCTCTGTTCCTGTGTGGGCTGCCCTGGGTGACCCTGCTCTGGCAGGGGGGTTGGACTCGATGATCTCCAGAGGTCCCTTCCAACTCCCACCATTCTATGATGATTCTATGATTCTATGATTCTATGATGATTCTATGATTCCATGATTCTATGATGATTCTATGATTCTATGATTCTATGAATGTTAATTCTTGGCTCATCCTCCAGCATGTGTCCCACAGCCCACCTGGTCACCCTCCTCAGCCAGCCCTGACAGCCTGGCCAGTGTGCTTTTCCCTCCCCACAAAACACCATGTGGCAGGACATGTCACGATACTAGGGACAGACTTAGGGCCATAGGAAGGGGACTTCTTTCCTGGGAGATTTGTACCACTTTCCAAGGAAGTGGGTGAGGAGCTGCTCTGCAGCCAACCAAGGGTACTGGAGCTGCCTCCCATCGTCTCGTGGCCTCCCTTGTTTGAAAGGCAGGCAGGTTGCCCTCTGGTTTGGTGGGACAATAGGCTTATCCAGGCACCCTGCAGAACGATATGAGGATGAAGAAGAATAAACCCTGGTGTCAGTGACAGTGCACACTTTGTCTGACACCATAGCATCATAGACTCATAGAATCATGGAACAGTTTGGGTAGGAAGGGACCTTTAAAAGCCACCTCATCCAACCCCTCTGCAGTGACCAGGGACATCTGCAACCAGGCCATCAAAGGAAATGCAAAAGAATCTTGCTGACTGCAAGACAAGAAACAACTAAGAGAAAATCCTGGGCGAGCTTTGGGGGGGGTAATGTGACCTCTCAATGTGCACTGGAAGCCCAAAAAGCCAACCATATCCTGGGCTTCATCAAAAGATGTGTGGCCAATAGGTGAATGGAAGTGGTTCTACCTACTCTGCTCTTGTGAGACCCCACGTAGACCACTGTGTCAGCTCTGCAGCCCCCAGTGCGAGAAGGACATGGATCTATTGGAGCAGGTCCAGAGGAGGCCCCAAAGATGATCAGAGGGATGGAACACTTCTCCTGTGAGGACAGGCTGAGGGAATTGTATCTGTACAGCCTGGAGAAGAGGAGGATCCAGGGGGACCTTATTGCAGCCTCCAGCATCTAATAGGATCCTACAGAAAAGATGGGGAGGGGATTTTTATACGGGCACGTGGTGATAGGACAAGGGGCAATGGTTTTAAACTAGAGCAAGGCAGTTTTATATTAGACCTTAGGAAGAAGTTCTTCACTGTGAGGGTGGTGAGACACTAGAACGGGTTGACTAGAGATGTGGATGCCTCATCCCTGGAGGCGTTTAAGCCCAGGCTGGCTGGGGCTGTGAGCACCCTGCTCTAGTGGGAGGTGTCCCAGCCCATGGCAGGGGGGTTGGAACTGGGTGAGCTTTAAGGTCCCTTCCAACTCAGACCATTCTATGAACCCAAAGCAAACCCCCTGTTTTGCTACCCAGCAAAATGAAGCCATTTACTAATAAGAACTGGGAATATTCAACACAAGAACCTACAAATTGCAGAAGGAAGCAGAACGGGACAGTCTGCTTCAGTCTAAATACCAGCTCTGATTTCAGTTTCATTATTAGCAGTGATTCCAATCTCAGACCAGAAAACTTTGAGGGAGGAGATGGTGGGATTTTTTTTTTTTTTTTAAACACAGCCAGCTAAGTAGCACCATATCCTGAAATCCTTTTGTTGTGTATCTACCGAGTTACGGAATGGATTTAAGTGGATGAACCCTGGTGCAGCCTGCTCAGCAATGCATGAAGAAAAGAGCTGGAGGTGTAAAAAATGTCAAATAGCTTTCTCATATGCATTAAACTATTAATAAAGATAAAATGATCTTTATGTTTTCAGTTTATAATGTCTCTTTCATGAAAGTGAGAAATGGCGTTGGTTCACGATTCGTTGGTTTGACTGCTTCGTGTCATTGCTGGGAACACTTCCAGAGTCACACCCAGAGTAGGTGCTAACTTGAGAGGAAAAGGTGGCAAATGGAAAAGTTTCTGCTTTTGGAAGCCTGAGCATTGCTTCTACAGGGGACTCCTCCCTGCTCTACAGGTCACCCAGCGCACAGGACATGGGCTCTAAGGTGAGAACAAGGGAACACGACTTGATGGAAATTCCCAGAGCCAAGGTAAAGAGAAGCTCGTGGTGCTCCTGGGGCTGGGTTGCACCATGGCCCTGATGGCATTTGTGGACCTTGGAAACTGCAACAAACTCATTAAACGTGGGATAAATTATTGCGGTTTCTTCATATTCATTTCTAACTTGTATTTAAGGCATCCTGAAGTGTCACATGAATGGGAACCAGGGTGCCAGGACATTTCACCCCAGGCTTCATGTCATCCACAAGCCCCTGGTGAGTGTATATCTGAGCACCTGGGATGACTCAATGGACTAAAGTTAAATTAAGACAAACAAGAACATCAACCACAAACCCCATGTGCTTTCTGAATGCAAACCAGAACCCCAAATTGGGGAAAGTCTGAAGACCCATCCCAGAATGTCAGGCACAGATCAAACCAATCCCTGAAGAAAGTGTGCGGACCTCCTCATCTGTCTTTGCTCTTGAAGCAGCTGCAGGTGCCAGGGGGACAGTGGTGGTGGCCATCCGAGGCACACCTCCACAAGCCCAGAGTAACACAGTGGCACAAAAACAGTTGGAAACACAAACTGGGGACTGGAAGGAAGGGACAATCCATCCAGGACCCTCCCAGTGCTGTTTTAGGGAAGGCTCAGGGCAGCTACTGGGCAAAGAGAGTCCATGTACAGCTCCTGGAAGGATGTATATAAGGATGTCTGTATGTTCCTGAAGAAATTCATAGGTATTCCTGAAGGGGAATGTGTGTTCGCACGGGTGGACCTCTGTTCTACTCATCAAGAGAAGAGCAGGATGAGGCCACTGGTGCTCCCTGTTCACACGTGCACTCTGTGTTTGTGGTGGTCTCCGTGGCTGGCCGTGTTCACACGTATGTCTGTGATGGGGTGCGTGTGCGAGTGTGCGCGTGCCTGCTGGGAGTGCGCTCAGCCGTGCTGCTGGCTGGACCCAGCCCATGGACCTCACCTGGTCTGCTGGGTCCAGCATCTAACGCCACCCCCTTTCACGCCTGCCACCCGTGAGCCACGTCCCGTCTTCCACCGAAACGGTGCTTCGCACCCACCCTGTCTGCCCCCCTCTCTCCGCAGCAACACTCCCCTCCAAGACACAGCCGTGCACAATTTGTGTCCCCCCTGATGCTAAAGCCACTCCATGGACAATTTTTCCACTGCTGGCAGCAGGTTGGACCAGCTCAAACACAGACAGCTCTCTGGGGGGAAATAATTGGTTTTACCAGACCATGCAGATACTGTGCCCTTTTTCCAGAGCTGCTAAGAGCTGAGTAAAATAGTCCAGCATTAAGTGGAAGAATGAGGGTCATCAGCCCAGCAGAGGTGAGCCCCGTCCCTTTCTGCTAGCACATGGTGCCAGCTCCTGGCCAGCTGCTCTCCCCCAGCACCCCCAAGTCCTTCTCCCAGGGCTGCTCTCCACCCTTCACCCATAGCCTGGACTGGTACCAGGGGTGCCCTGACCCAGGGGCAGGACCTGGCACTTGGTCTTGGTGAACCTCATGAGGTCCACATGGGCCCAATTCTTGAGTGTGTCCAGGTCTCTCTGGATGGTGTCGTGTCCCTCCAGAGTGCTGACCACAGCACTCGACTTGGTCTCGTTATGTGCATTTATAGGGCTGTGTCCCTGCAGCAAGGTGAGGCAGTTGATGTCCTCACTTCACAAGGAAAGGAAGATCCCAGGACGTCGTCAAGTCTAGACTAACTCTGTGGAGTGAAGACTTCAGATCATGCTTTCCAGGTCATAAATTAATGCTGAAATTACCACATGGTGCTGGCATCTCTCTCTCTTCCTACTATACAGAACCACAAATAATTACAGGGTTAAACCTCTTCACTTATTTTAATTTTAACTTATTAACCATTAAATTAATTATCGAGTTAAAAAAACAAATGCAGTAAGTGTTGCTAGACAGAGGTAGAGGTGGCCAAGCTGATTTTCCAGTGTGCCTCATCTGTGCAGAAAAGTGGCAGCAATTCAGCAGGTGTGTTTGAAAGGCTCCCACTGTTTTGGAGAGTTTTGCTGTCCGGCTCATTCATGTCTGCGGAGGGGATTGGGGCAGAACAAGCATCTGCCACATTCAGAACCAAACTCCACATAGAGCTGGGAAAAAAAGGTCATCAATTCACCCTATTAATCTGGGTCTGACCCGGGAGCCCTGACATCCCCTGGACAGTGGGCAGAGCCCCTCACCGAGACCTCCCCCACACAAATGACTTATTTTCTGACCATCAAATCCACTTAACAGGGAGGTGAAATTTGCAATTAGGATCATAGAAACGAGCTTCAGTTCATGATACATCTTAATTAGCTATGTAATTTTATTTATGTCCCATTAGTTAAGTCCAGTCTTGTAATTGCTGCTTGAATGTTGAGTGAAGGGTTGGTTGGGGTTTTTCCCAGCCTTGAAGCATAAAGGAATGAGAAACATTTGGGCAGCGGTGAGGGAATTCTGTGACATTAAATGAGGTTTCAGCAGGTACAGGTCCTCCGCGTCCCGAATGGCTGTGGAATAAATGTTGGCGTTCGCTCCTCAAAGCTGAACAGCCAGGCAAACAGAAATCCACTACATCCTACAGCTGTTCTGGCGGGACCTGCTCACGTGTCAGCATTTCGTCTTTCCTCTTTCATCCCAGGGAAAAGGAAGGCGGCAGACACCAGCTTTTGTTGGTCCTACACCAGTCCTGCTCACCGGGGTCAGGATTCTCGTTTGCGGGAAAATCTGTTTCCCAAGGTGGAAAATCACTCCTGTTTATCCACAGCCCTTCGGGAAGCGCGATCCTTGACACGCTGCTGTTTGGCAAGGAAAAGTCTCCTTCCCAGATGCATTTATTTACCTAATATTTTCCTACTTATTCAAAATAATTATCCACTGCTGAACACCTGGTAAACAAACTACTCTTGCTGCAGCATCCCCACGGGTGATCATGGCTATTTTGGATTGGATTTGACAGCAGCAACATGCTGTACTCAGCAGCCCTCAGACACATTTGATATAAGGTCCCCAAATGATATAATCATAAAATTGTTCTGGTTGGAAGAGACCTTTGAGATCGTGGAGTCCAACCCTTCCCCCAGCAGTGCCAGGGCACCACTGCCCCCTGTCCCTCAGCACCACAGCTCCACGGGGGGCTTGGAAACCCCTCCAGGGATCACGGGGACTCCACCCCTGCCCTGGGCAGCCTGGCACAGCCCTGGGGAACCCTCAAGGGTGTGGAAGGAATTGTTCCTCAGCTCCAACCTAAACCTCCCCTGGGGCAACTTGACCCCAGTTCCTCTTGTGCTGTCCCTTGTTCCTTGGGAGCAGAGCCCGACCCCCCTGGCTCCAGCCTCCTGCCAGGAGCTGTCAGAGCCAGAAGGTCTCCCCTCAGCCTCCTTCTCTCCAGGCTCAACAAGCCCAGGGCCCTCAGCCGCTCCTCACCAGACCTAGATGTGCTTAATGACCTTGGTGGGGTCTATGTGATGGTGCAGGGTGGTGCAGTGTGTTCTGCAAAGGGTGAGCAGAGGCAAACCTTGGGGCAAATACCAAACCTTGAGGAAAATACTGTATTTCAAAGTAGAGGAGGAAGGGTCATACCTCCATGTGAGACAGGTGCCAGCACCACTACGATCATCCAAAACCACTGTTTCACAAGCACCGGAGTGTGATGCTCAGCTCACTCTTTACAACCCAGCTACACATTAGCTTAGAAAGAACAAAAGAAGCAGTAGAGGAACTTGGGGATGGACGTTTGAGGAATTACTGGCATTTGACAGGCTAAAATAATTCATAGAATCACAGAATCACAGTGTTTTGGGTTGGAAGGGACCTTTCAAGATCATTTAGTCCACTGCCCCTGAAGGGAGCAGGGTGCTCAGAGCCCCGGGCAACCTCCCCTGCAATGGTGCCAGGGATGGGGCAGCCACCACCTCTCTGGGCAGCCTGGCACAGCCTCTCACCACCCTCAGCACCAGCAATTTCTCCTTCTCTCTGGTCTGCATCTCCCTCTTTCAGTTCAAACCATCACCTCTTGCCCTGTCCCAACAGGCCAAGCTGGAAGGTTCTTCAGCCTGCTGGTCCTTCCGTGTGGAGAGCAGTGCAGTCCGTGTCTCTCCGCTCTTCGGCTGGGCCGTCAGAGGCAGCTTCTTCCCTTCTTCACAACGTGCACAACTACTCCAAAGTCACGTTGCCCGGGACAGTGATGTTGCAGCCAACCATCAGTGAGCACGCCTGATCTCCCGTGGTTTCTAACACGTGTCACCATTGGGAAACCATCCTCCTAGCCTCTGCCTGAACATGCCTGGTGGGGGGCAGGGGGTGGCCAGCAGGGGAGGGTTCTCCCATCTCCTACTTTCTGCGGCACTGTTTCGTCCATAAGACAGCTCTGACGAGGTGATTTCATCATCAGGTTCTTCTGGAACCCACCATGGCTGGGTTGCCTGTGGCTTTGGAGCAGGGTGAAATGGACTTTCCAAGGTGACAATGCCTTTGACCACTGGTGGCCCCTTCCTTTCAGGAAGGTTCAGCAGAGGTCTGTTCCCCAGTCCCATCTGTTAGGAACCATCTATTAGGAACTACCTGCTCTCTGATGGATCCCAAGCACACCTGGGGAGCCTTGGTTGCAGTGACCACCCGCCTGAATGGTTTGGAGCTCTTGGAGCTCCCATCCCCAGCAGTTTTCCAATTTCCTGCATTTCCAAAACCTGTTTTCAGTCCAGGAGAGGAGCATCTTCAGGTCAGGTGGAGAACTGAGGAACAGGATCAGAGGCATCACAATTTGGTGCTGGTTTTTCAGCCACTTGCCCGGCCCAGTCTGACCCTTCTCCATCACAGGAGAACTAGGAATTTTTGTCCTTATTGTAATTAATGACAAGCTATTAGTTAATTACTGGTTAGCTATTAAGTAGCCATGAGTAGTTTCAGAAGGCCTTCCATGCTCAGTATTTTGCAAAGCAGGTCTTCACAATGAAAGCATTTTCTCGGGAAATGTGTCTGTCAGTAAAAGCAGCAATACGACACGTGCCTGGCAGGGACGGGGTGAGCCCCACCGTGAGATGAGGACTCCCTTACATGGCTTCTTTTCTTTAAAAGCAAGGCTATGAATCATAATGTACCAATTTCCTACCAACTGCCAGGAGTGCTGGGGAAGCTGGGAAGATGGTGGGATTGAGGCACCCTCAGCAAGTCTGCAGAGGACACTGAGCTGAGCGGTGCCGGTGACACACACGAGGGATGGGACCTGTCCAGAGGGACCTGGACAAGAATTGGGTCCATGTGAGCCTCATGAGGCTCAACAAGGCCAAGTGCCAGGTCCTGCCCCTGGGTCAGGGCACCCCCGGTGCCAGCC
>JANVCC010010369.1:52293-68251 GCA_025345505.1 Todiramphus chloris collaris
CCCTGCTGCCCACGGAGCTGGGGACACAGCCCAGGGTGCCAGTGGCTGCTGGGATGTGAGGCACCCACAGCAGCAGGGCTATGGGAGCCCTGGTCAGAGCCTCACTTTTCACTAATGACTTTGATGGGTGGTCCTGCCTCCTCATGACAGAGGTCTCCTCCTTTCACACTGATGGGCATCAGTGGCTCTGCTGAACAAGGACTGCCCTGGTCCACAACCTGCCCTGGCACCAGGACAGCTACCTGCTCTGCTCTAAGTCATCACCAAAGGTCCCCTGCAAGTGCTCCTCTGGGTACCTTCTCACAGGGAACCAACGTGCAACTGATGTCATGATAAAAACTTGTGTTTCAGTTTGCTGCATTGCCAGCATCCCTGGGCAGAGAAACAACATAGAATCAATCATAGAAACATAAAATCATAGAATCCCAGAATCAAACAACAGCAGAATCACAAACTCATAAAGTCACAGAATGTTTTGGGTTGGAAGGGACCTTTCAAGACCATCTCATCCAACCCCCCACTCACCATCATCTGCTGCTCCAGGCTGTACCTGACAGAGCCAGGGACAGAGTCAAAGGGACAGTCCCTTTAACCAGTCTCCTGCCACCCACCACAGAGCAGATGCCCAGTTTAGGAACTTCTGGCTTTCCCTGGGCACTGTGTTTCTAGGCAACTGAGGACTGGCGAGAGGAGAGCCCTTCTGGGCGTGTGTTGCCTGTGGCATTTGATTTACACATGAGGTTTTTTTTCTTAAAAGTTGTGCAGATATCTGGAGTAACATCCTCACATGTCTGTAAAGCATTCCCACAGAGAAGCAAAGATGACTTTTCCTAAACTTTGTCGTTTTATCCTATTTATTTCACTGTTTAAGCTGAACAAACTCCACGGACCGTAGTGGACTGGTGAGAGTGACCTGCTCACCACAGGTGGGTACGGCAGCACCTGACCCTAAAGCAGCAAAAAAAAAAATTAAAGCAAAGATGAAGAATATCAGTAAAGCCAAATAGTTCAAGGAGAGCAATTTAAACTCATATTGGCAATAATAATGTGCACTGGTCCACATCTGATCTTCAGCTATTTCTAAATTACACAGAGATAATCAGAAAGAAAGTGGAGCTGCTACACATTTGTGTGCGGAACGAGACTCTGCAATTAGTAAGCCGAGGTCTATGCTTGATCAATAGTGACCCTCCCTGGTAGCTCTGGGTGTTTTTACAAGGGAAAGGTCATTTCTGCTATTCCAGCTGCAGGGGGAAGAGGAATTCCAGTCCATGAGAGAGGCTTTATGCTGACAGTGCTGGCCGTTTCTGGTGCAGGGTTGTGCCCACAAGGATCTTTTTCTGAAGTTTCCATTTTATGGCACAGTGGTCAGCAGGACATAGGCTTCAGGGATCGGGTCTCCCGTTAGGTGTTTCTCCAGAAGATCCCAGGATTGCAGCCTGGCTGAGGTTCGCACGGCCCTCTGGAGGTCAGCTTGCCCATCCCCTTTGGCTCAATGCACAGGCACCTGCATTAGTCTGGTCAGGACTGTGTCCAGTCACGTGCTGAGTATCTCCAAGGACAGAGACTCCAGATGTCCCTGAGCAACCTGTGCCAGTGTTTGACCACCCTCACAGTAAAAAGGCTTTTTTCTTATGTTTAAATGAAATTTCAACTTCTGTGACCCGTTCACTGGACACCACTGAAAAATGTCTGGCTCTGGCTTCTTTGCTTCTCCCCACCACTTGTACACAGTGACAAGATCCCCCCCTGAGCCTCCCTTTCCTGAGGCTGGACAGCCCAGTTCTGTCAGCCTCTCCTCAAATGACTCTACCCACCAGTGCCTTCATCATTTTAATGGCCCTGCACTGACCTTACTCCAGTAAATCCATGTTCTTTGTACTGAGGAGCCTTGAGCTGGACCCAGAACTCCAGGTGTGTCTCACCAGACCTGAGCAGAGGGCAGGTTCACCTCCCTTGACCTGCTGGTGACACATCTCTAATGCAGGCCAGGGACTCTCAGCCTTCTCTGCCTCAAGGGTACGCTGCTGGCTCATGTCCAACCTCTGCCCCCCAGGATGCTGAGCTCCTGCTCTGCAAAGCAGCTTTCCAGCCCATTGGTCCCCAGCCTGCCCTGGTGGTTGGGCTTATTCCTCTCCAGATGGTAGGCTTCCAATTTTTTTTGTTGAACTTCACGGGATACTTCTCTGCTCGATTCTCCAGCCTGTCCAGGTCCCTCCAAAGGGCAGCACATTCACACGGTCTGTCACTCGCCCATCTGACTTTTGTATCACCTGTGAACTTGCTGAGGATCCCATCATCCAGGCCATTAACAGAGGTGTTAAATGCTGTTCCATGGCCCTGGTACTGACCCTCGGGGTGCCCCACTGGTCACTGCCCACCAGCTGGAGTCCCTGCCACTCCTGACAGCCACCTGAGCCCAGTCAGCCCTCAATCCGCCTCGTTGTCCATTCACTCTCTCCATCGCTGTGTCTATGAGTATTCTATGGGAGGCAAGGTTGAGAGCCTCGCTGAAGTCAAAACAAACACCGATTTCTCTCCCCTTCTTCAGTGAGGTAGCCTTTTCATCACAGAAACTATCAAGCTGGTCAGGCATGACTTTCCCTTTGTAAATCTATGCTGATTATTCACAGTCACCTGCTTCTTCTTCATGTGTTTCGAAATGGCTACCTGGACCACGTGCTTCACCATCTTCTCACAGATCCCTGTGAGTCTGGCTCGCCTGCAATTCCCAGGATCTTTCTTCTTGCCCGTCTTGGAGATAGGACTGACATTCGTTTTCTTCCAGTCCTCAGGAATCTCTTCCTGCCAGCACAGCCTTTCAATCGAGAGAGGTACTGCAATGACACCACTAAGCTCCCTTAGGTCTCATGGATGCATCCCATCATGCCCCCTGGACATATGTGTGATCCAGAGCTATTCCCTAACTGATCCTCCTCTACCAGGGACAGATATACCCTGCCCTGCCTTTCCCACTGGCCTCATCACCCAGCTTAGGACAGAGCCCTGCTGCTGTCACATCTCCCCATCCTTGTCTTCCCAGCTTGTTCTTCCTAAAGAGCACATGCTCACCCCCTGCAGCTGCAAGTTGTGAGATATCCCACCAGGTGCCATTAGGACCTTTCCGTGGTCCTAATGATCTCATAGCTTCTCAGTGGAGGAAAGACCCCTCATCCCTCCTGCTCATGCCCCACGTGGTGTGTCTTGGTGTAAGGGCTTTTCAGAGAGGGACCCCTGCCTGCTGGTTTCACAGAAACGGTATTAGAGCTTTTTCCATAACTTTGGTAGGAGTTTCTTTCTTTGTGGAGATACCCTTGGTGTGGACCCCCTTTATCTCTGCTGTTGATTACAAGCTCCCTCCCTCACTTTACCCCATGTCCTTTGTTTGCCATCCTGGTCTACCACTTCCTTACCTGGTTTTGTTGATCTCTGCCCTGCCCCACAGATCCCTAGTTTAAAGTTCTCTGTACCAGCCTGTTGGCAACGACCCTTTTGCCATGCTTGGTCAAATGGGTACCTTCTCTTCCAAGCAAGCCTCAGTCCTCCAAGAGGGTCTCATGGTCATAAACACCTAAACCCTGCCAACTGATTGTTGACTTGCAACATCAACCTACTTTTCTTCCAGCCCCTGCTCCTCACTGACAGGATCAAAGAGAAAACCATCAGCCCAGACCCACATAATCACCCTTGACACTTTTCAGGTCACCTTCACAGTAACTTTGGTTCCAGTCCCATATCTGGGCTGGAGCAGGTGGATGGGCAACGAGACTCCAGACACCGCAAAGATCAGCTGGGACCGGAGAGCTCCCAAAGGGACTGAGGAGCACCCACACCAAGCAATGTCCAGGGGACCTCGTAGCAGCTTGCTCAGCAGCACCACATGTCCTGCACCCTGCTGCAGTAGTGGGTTGCTTTTCCAGAGGACTATTTTTGCAATCCAGTTTTCAAAGGTTCTTAATTATTTTATCTTATTTTTTACTATTTAGAAGCCCAGATAAGGACATTTCGGAAAGTTTCAGGAGCCCAGATAGGAGCAGTCAACCAGAAAACGCTGTTGTTCCAGCATCAAACTATATTATAGAGTTGATCCATTGTAAAAAAAAACCCCACAAAAAGCAAGAGAGACCTGAAGGGAATTAATTGAATTGATGAGATTCAAAGGAGGTGAAAGTGATTTGTTTTCAGTTCCTCAGTTTCACACACATTATTTGGGTTTCCCTCTTCTGTTAAGTCATATATGGTGCTGTACTGCAACTTTCTGATAGGATCACAGAATGATAGAATGGTTTGGGTGGGAAGGGACCTTTAAAGCTCATCTGGTGCAAACCCCCTGCAGGGAGCAGGGACATCTGCAACTAGAAGTTATTGAACTTCTGCAGAGTTTAAAATGCTGGGTTTTTTTCCTGTCAAAGTTGAACTTACATATCATCCTTTGGGTAGAAAAACATTAAAAATCAGAGCAAAACAGAAATCCTGGTACCGGTTTTCTCTACATGTTTCTTCAAGCTGCCAGAATCCTCACCAGTAGAGGAACACATCGGCATCAACGGGGAGTTTGTGAGCATGAGTCCATGGGCCTGCCCCGACTGGCAGACGTAACACCAAACCTCATTTATACCCCCGGACTGAGGCTGCTTTTTTGGCTTTTATGGCAACAAACATCAAGCAGTGATGACTTCACTGGACTTGATGCTGATCAGCTGTCAGCATCCGCAGTGGGAGCGAGGGATAGACAGGTAAATGTTTGCAGCAAAGACGGAGCTTCGCGGAATAAATCAGCATCAAGCTGCCCAGGCATAAATCCAGAGTGCAAATGGAGGAAAGGAGAAAAGGAGCCACATTAATATCTAGAGCCATGGAATCATAGGATTGTTTTGGTTGGAAAAAACTTTCAGATCATTGAGTCTAACTGTTCCCCCAGCAGTGCCCGGGCACCACTGACCCCCTGTCCCTCAGCACCACAGCTCCACGGGGGGCTTGGAAACCCCTCCAGGGGTCACGGGGACTCCACCCCTGCCCTGGGCAGCCTGGCACAGCCCTGGGGAACCCTCAAGGGCACTGAAGAAGTCGTTCCTCAGCTCCAACCTAAACCTCCCCTTGGGCAACTTGACCCCAGTTCCTCTTGTGCTGTCCCTTGTTCCTCGGGAGCAGAGCCCGACCCCCCTGGCTCCAGCCTCCTGCCAGGAGCTGTCAGAGCCAGAAGGTCTCCCCTCAGCCTCCTTCTCTCCAGGCTCAACAAGCCCAGGTCCCTCAGCTGCTCCTCATCCCCCTTGTGCTCCAGCCCCTTCCCCAGCTCCATTGTCCTTCTTTCCAGTTTTCCACATTAAAATTAAAAATAAGAAGAATCCACAAAATATGAGAGGAAGCCAACTGCAAAGCAGGATGCCTGTAAGCCATCAGTAAGGTCCTGGTAAAACTGGCCAAAAGCAGCTCTTCAGCCTCAGCAGCACTGGGCTTGACACCACTGTTGTTGCTGTGAACCCTGGGCAGTCCAGCCCAGAGAACCTCACTTCTCCTCCTCAAAGCCATCAATTTTTGTGTCCACTGCAGAGGACGGGCGCAGGGTGCGAGCGCAGCCCCTCGGTCCAACACGGGGTCCGGGCAGGTGGCTGAAGGTCAAGGTGGCAGCGCAGCCCCCGGTGCTGCTGCACTCGGATAGAGTTTGTAAGCCAGAGCTTTGAAAGCCGCAGCGGGGAGCCGTGCCGCTACATGAGGGTAATAAACCGGTGCGGACGCCTCCGACACGGCCACGTGCGCCGGCCACGGTGAGCACTCTGCTCCGCAGGCCGGTTCCGTCACATTAACTCATCCCGCGTAGCCATGGCAACGCGTGTGGAAAACACGCTGCCGGAGGGTCCGGATACGGCACCTGCAGACCCCGGCTCTGCCGAGCTCAGCCCTGGCGTGTGTGCTTGCCTGGGGAGCAAACCGCCGATGAAACCCACTTTATTCTGCTCATCAGGAACACCTCTGCTCACAGACTGTGGATTTGAGAGGTCCTGAAGAAAATTCCAAGAACCAGTGGGAAAGGAAAAATAATATTTTCAACTGAATAAGGAGACTTTGTCGAGCACCGAACTGCTCCATTATCTGCACAGAGGGGGCACGGATGCTGCGCAGATGACATGTTTGGGGCTCGGGAGGGTCCAATGCCTGCTTCTGTTGCCAGCCAAATCCCCTCCCGGGCTGGGACCCATGGCCACGGCTCTCCAGCAGCACCTGGTCCCTCCGGAGCCCCAGGTTTCATGGGGCTACAGCCGAGGCTCTCTGGGGAGCCAGCGGCAATGCAAGGAGAATGATCTGACAGGAGGCACGACTTGAAATTAGAAAGGCAACGCTGGTGGCAGCAAGAGCGTGGGAAGGGGGGAGAGAGGGGGAGGAAAGCACGAAATCCATCAAACCTGTATTTGTCTCATTAAAAGTACTTTTAATTTATAATGTCCTGGAATGTAGTTGTCACCCAGCTGCGCAGCCATCACGATGTTGCCTCTCAGATTTTTTTTTTTCCCAGCTCCTCTCTCCCACCTCACTGGGACTGCCATCAATTTCTTCCCATCAGCAGCAGTTACAGTAAATGGATTCATTTGTGGGCAATGGGAGCTGAGAGACAAAGGTGACAATATAATTAAGGTTTTTAATTCTATGCCTGAACAGTTAAGTCCAGAACTCGTGATAATTAGCTGGCTGCAATGAAAGATCTTTAAGTCGTTATTTTCCCTTTGTTTCATGTAATTGTTCACTTCGGCCAAGCTACATTTGTCCTTTAATCTGAATCCTTGCTCGGCGATGCTGAGCCTTCCCACCCATTCCCTGGGACCACAGGGAGCGTATGAGCGGCACAGGAACGTATGGAGGGTGACCACGGGCAACATCCCTGGTCTCCCACTGGGTCTGGTGCAGGGGAGGAAGGGAGGGCTGTTGGGGGTGTCGATGGAGCTGCTGAGGAGCAAGCGGGTGGAGGAGCAGGTAGGAAGGAAGAGGGGGAAGGCTCCTGGTAGCACAGCACCTAAAACAAAGAAAGCAGGTGATGTTTACAACAGCGTGCACCCGCACATGCCTGGCATGTGTCCCTTGGCTGCTGTTGATGACCATGGAGAAGTGGTTGTCACAAAGGAGAAATGCAGAAATGCATCCTCATGGGTTTTTTTGACTTTAAAAAATTAACAGAAGTGGCAATTGCCTGATTAGGCTGCTAACTCATCTTATGCTGTTTCCTGGTTAGCCTGTTTTTATGCTTTTGCATTCCATGACCTGCGTGACATCTGTGGCTGAGCCACCATGCTGGGTAAACAGAGCATCCTCATCAATGGCAATGCCACCAGAAGGCTGTTTTTCAAGGCAAGCAGGCAAAAAACTCTCCAAGAACATCTCCATTAGAAGGAAGAAGGAGGAAATGCCAAAAGGTTGTTTTTTAACACTGGGTAATGAAGATATCTCGAGATCTGCCTCCTCCTCACTGGTGATACAACTGAGTCCTCGTGCTGCCAGCAGAAAACCTTCATGCTTGCC
Source organism: Todiramphus chloris collaris (assembly GCA_025345505.1). NCBI lineage: Eukaryota > Metazoa > Chordata > Aves > Coraciiformes > Alcedinidae > Todiramphus > Todiramphus chloris. Next base: position 59,803 of record JANVCC010010369.1, read on the forward strand.
TTTGACCTTGCAGAACCAGACTATGAGGGCTGCCGGCTCACACCAGCTTGACCCACGTCCAGGACGAGCCAGTCCACAGGGCACTTCAACACCGTTGCATTTAGTCTTGGCTTTGTGTTGTGTAGGAGCTGCACCCGTGGCTCCCCCCAGTCTAGTCCCAAGCACGTGCCATCCATCCAGACCTGCAGAGAAGGGTCCTGCAGGCTGTAGAATTTTAGGTATATAGGCTCAGTAAATATTAGTCAAAATATCTCAGCCTTTTTAGGGGTTTCAAGAGTGGCTTTGCTGTGGTCCAAAGATACACAGAGCCATAAATTCAGCGAGGGCAGCAAGATACCCTTCTGTTGAACTTGCGTTTAGTGATAACTGGGAGGACTGTGACCAAGTGAAAGCAGGCAGGTGTTCGGAACAAAGACAGGAGCGAGAAGCAGGAACCGGTGAGCAATAACCTAACACGTGCGTTTGAAAAGTTTCATCAGGAATGAAACAGCCACAGTGCTGCAGAAAGTGAATCACTCTCTGTACTGCAGAAGCGGTTACAAGAAGTACCAGGAGAATGTTATGCAACGCTAACTTTGACTTATCACATAACTTAGCACATAACACCAATAAGACCCTGCAGAGAGACTATTTTGGCAAGTAATTTGCCCTCTCTGACCTGCCTCTAATCCGTGATAGCACTCTCATTGCTTCAACGCTGAGTGGACTGGAAAAGAGACAGAAAAAAAATGTCTTTTGAACAAAAAAAAAAAAAAAAGAAAGAAAGAAAGAAAAAGGGAAAAGTCAGTCCTACAAAGGAACATCAAACACTGACAAGACAAATAATCAGTAAGTAGAAATGTTTCTACCCGCTTCTTTATTATCGCTGGGCATGGCATTCCCCCCAGCTCCTCATGCACCAATTCCTTCACTTTTGGATGAAATTTCAGCCAGGTATAGAATCACACAATAGTTTCTGCTGGAAGAGACCTTCGAGATCATCATGTCCAACCTTACTCCCAGCCCTATCAAACCCACTAAACCCTGTCCCTCAGCACAGCATCCACCCGGCTCACCTAACCAAATCGTAGTGTAGGACATCGAATACAGAACCCAGGCACTCTTCCCCAAGATGCAGCGTTGCACAACAACCCCAGCAGCGCTCCAGCCTTGGGGAGGAGCGGCTGGAAAGTGCCTGGCAGAGGGGGACCTGGGCGTGTTGATTGGCAGACACTGGAACAAGAGCCAGCAGAGTGCCCAGGTGGCCAAGAAGGCCAATAGCATCCTGGCCTGGATCAGGGATAGTGGCCAGCAGGAGAATGGAGGTGACTGTCCCCCTGTACTCAGCACTGGTGAGGCTGCACCTTGAATACTGTGTTCAGTTCTGGGCCCCACAGCACAAGAAAGACATTGAGGTGCTGGAGCAAGTCCAGAGAAGGGCAACCAAGATGGTGAAGGGTCTGCAGAACAAGTCCTATGAGCAGAGGCTGAGGGACCTGGGGATATTTAGTCTGAGGAAAAGGAGGCTGAAGGAGAGACCTTCTTGCTCTCCACATCTACCTGAAAAGTTTTAGAGAGATAGGTGCTGGTCTCTTCTCACGAGTAACTAGTGATAGAACAAGAGGGAGTGGCCTCAAGCTGCACCAGGGGAGAGTTAAACGGGACAGCAGGAAAAATGTTTTCACTGAAAGGACTGTCAGGCACTGAAACAGGCTGCCCAGGGAGGTGCTTGAGTACCCATCTCTGGATGTATTTAAAAGCAATATAGACGTGATGCTTGGGGATATGGCTTGGGGTGGGCTTGGTGGCATAGAGTTAATGGTTGGACTCAATCATCTTAAAGCTCTTTTCAAAACTTGATGATTCTATGATTCTATAATAGAATCTCTTAGGTTGGAGAAGAGCTTTAGGATCATGGAGTCCAACCATTAACCCAGCACTGCTAGGGTACCACTAAACCATGTCCCTCAGCACCACAGCTCCATAGGGGGCTTGGAAACCCCTCCAGAGATCACGGGGACTCCACCATTGCCCTGGGCAGCCTGGGACAGCCCTGGACAACTCTCAAGGGTGTGGAAGAAATTGTTCCTCAGCTCCAACCTAAAGCTCCCCTGGGGCAACTTGAGGCTGGTTCCTCTTGTGCTGTCCCTTGTTGAGCAGAGCCCAAGCCCTCCTGGCTCCAACCTCCTGTCAGGAGCTGTCAGAGCCAGAAGGTCTCCCCTCAGCCTCCTTAGCTCCAGGAAACCCGAGATGAATTGCAGAAGACCTTCCGCCCTACACTGAGATGAGCAGCACCCTCTAAACCCACAGCACAGCCTCCCTGGTTTCTGAGATGGCTTTGTTCCCCATATGGTGCTGCACCCCGGAGGGCAAGGCTGCTGCTACCACTGGAGTTATCAGTGCCTTGCCTGTTGCTGGGACATCTCCCAGCAGCAACTCAGGGAGAGTGCTGCACATTCACTTTCTACAGGAATTCCCTTGGGTTTGCTGGTGTTGTTCTGCTCCCATCCTTCTCCTTCATCTGGGCCTGGGTTCTGCAGGGCAGCCCTGCAAACCAACTGCTGTCTGCTGGTCCTTGCAGGACCAGAGAATGTTCTCAGACCAGTTTTCAGAAGCCCTGGTGTTCAACAGATGCTCACTCCCCAAAGTTTTGATCCCATATACTCACTTACACCTTTGCTTTTTCCCGTCTCCTGGGCACGTTCTTGAAACCTGCAGCAGGAGCTACGTACGTGTTCCTGTGCCCTTGAATCCATTAACTGACACGAAGTGATTAATTATTTTAGCTTCTTTATGGCATCACTGTTAACTTACTGCACATTCATACTACCAGTCGTATAAATGATAGTCTTAAAATAAGGAGGACGTGTGTTATTGAACTATTTATAACCGGAGCTGTCTGGAGCAGAAAAAGAGCCAAATGGGCATAAGAAAGCAACAAAAGTTAATGATTCAGAGATAAAATACTATGTTTTAATCTACAGGGTGTGTGACAAATCCAAGAAATTAGAGGCTAAAAGTGTACATGGCCAAGGCGAGAGCCTCGCGACACACCTTCAGCTGCTGTGAAATCAGCGCTGTCCCAGAAGGAGCATTTCTGCGGCTGAAACACGCGGTGAAAACGTGGCTGCTCACTGTGACCACAGCATCCTGGGGAGACCAGGGTAGCTGAGGCTGAAAACTGCACCTGCGCCCCCTGCCAAGAAGGGGGATGCCCGCACAGGGGTCCCCCCTTGCTGGGCACAGAGGCAGGGGTGCTCCATGATGTGGGGAGCACTGGTGGATCTGTGCCCTGGGGGCTCTGCCTTGGCCATGGGCTCCCCTCCTGGTCCTGCAGGCTGCCAGGTACCCCTGGTGGGGTGGTTACGCCTGTCCTATCTCCATCTGTCTACAATGAACTGTTGATCTGTGAGAATCTTGCATCCTCTGTGCTCAATTCCACTGGTACCTCTCCCTTCCATATGCTGTTACTGAACAACTGGGGGTGTTGATTGCCAGCCACCTGAACACGAGCCAGCAGAGTGCCCAGGGGGCCAAGAAGGCCAATGGCATCCTGGCCTGGATCAGGAACAGTGTGGGCAGCAGGAGCAGGGAGGGGATCATTCCTCTGGACTCGGCTTTGGGGAGGCTGCACCTCGAATCCTGTGTCCAGTTTTGGGTCCCTCTCTACAAGAAGGACATTGAGGTGCTGGAGAGGGTCCAGAGGTGGGCTACAGAGCTAGGAAAGGGTTTGGAGCATGTGTCTGATGAGGAGACGCTGAGGGATCTGGGGCTGTTCAGCCCTGAGAAAAGAAGGCTGAGGGGAGACATTATTGCCCTCTCCAGCACCTGAAGGGAAGCTGAGGGGGCACCAGGGGCAGGCTCCTCTTCCCTGGCCGCTGTCCCAGGAGGACTCCGTCCGTTCTGCCTTCCATCCTGATCTGTGAGTTCCTGAACCCAGTTCCAGAATCCAGCCCCTGAACCCAGTTCCTGTCTGGTGCTGGGCCCAGTCTGGGACTTCCCAGTGCCTGCTCCACAGCATCAGTGGTGATGGTGATGGTGATGGTGACATAATTGCCACTGGGGGGTTGGGTTCGATACTGGGTTTGTGGCTATTTGTATGTATTTAATTTTGTTATTATTTTGATTAAAAGTGTTTTAATTTTCTTTCCCAGTGCATCAGTCTCTCTCATTTCCTTTCTTTTCTCCTTTAGAAAGGAAATGGCTTAATAGAGAGCAGCTGCCATCTGCCTGGTGGCTGTGAGCCTCAACCCCTGACATCCTTGCTCCATCTGCTGCCAATGTCCATCAGCAGCTTGGTGCATCTTCATTTTTCTGACTGCGTGCTGGCTTGATGCTGCTCTGCCCACAGCACCTTCCATAGCTTGTCCTGCTGCCATGGGATCCTCCAAGGACTGTCCAGAGGAAAGGAGCAGAGCGGTGCCAGCCCACCTATCTCACTGGGATGTAGAGCCCTTCTTCAGCTAGGCTTCATGTAAAACTCAGAACAATTCCTGGAAGAACTGGTTTGTCTGGTTTGGGCATTTATAATTACAGTCTAAACACCTTGGATTCATACATAATAGTACTTTTCTCTCACCCATCCTGTTCCTCTGCTCTAATTAAGGAGCCCACGTTGGAAGACAATTAAGAGAACATTTCTGTACAGAGGTGAGGATGCCTGTAGACTCGGGGACACTTCTTATACCGCGGATGTGTCTTTTGCCTTGTGCGTTAATTGCTTGTGAGCTCGTGTCAGGCACCGTCCTGTCGTTTTCCTCATTTTTACTTCTACGTTGTCAAAATCTTTCCCAAATGGAGCCTGGTGGGGCGGACAGAGAACAGCAAGAAAACTCCTTCTCAGCTCACCTAGCACTGTCCATGCGCTTTTGTGGGTTTGTGCCATTTTGAAAATTAAGATCATCAACTCCCTGATCAATCAGAAATGTTTCCACTGCCCCCAATACCCACCCTGCCCAAGCCACGCAGAAAATCACAACATGTTTACATTCTGCTTTATCGAGGGGTCATTTATTTAACACAATTCTGCTTTTAGACATAGACAAAGCAGATAAAAACGATAGTCTTTTAAGAAATTAAAACCTCTACCAAACAAAATCCAGCTGTCCAGCTTTGTGAGTGGTGCAGCAAAATGTTCACAGAGCACAACACTCAACAAGATACTGACCCACTTTACTCCTGTCCTCTGGCTGGACCCAGGCAGTGCTTTTGTTCTTAACAGGTAATTTTAGACCAAATCGTGCTGGGTTTGGCGTTAGTTTCGACACCTCCATGAATTGACTATGGGAGAAGCAGGTGTGATGTGAGAATGGCCAAAACAGAGAGCCAGGCTCTGCAGCACACCCCCAGCAAAGCCACCCCAACAGGCTCTTTTTCCAGGTTTCCCAAAAGAGAGCTTGAGACTCGTCACCAAATGCAGGCTGATTTGTCCAGCAGCCTGCCCAGGGATTTTGGTGCATAGAGAGTCTCTGTGCTCCTTTCCCTCCTCTTCCTTACTCATTCGAATCACAGAATTGCTCTGCTCGGAAGACACTTAAGATCATCAAGTCCAATTGTAAGCCCATCCTTCCTTCCTCCTCGCCTTGCATCTTCTCCTTTCACCAGCTCCTCGTGGAGGAGCTGCCAGCATTTCAGGAGCGTGGTGGCACCCTCGCCACATGGAACCAGTACAAGCCCCACTGGTGCTGGCAGTGCTGGTGGCCACAAAACTCCACGGGGAAGAACCCACCTCTTCACGTTGCCAGATCTCCACATGTGAAGACCTAGTGCTGCCTTGGACCTTCATTAGCAGACCCTATCTACCCGCAGCCTGAGAATTGTGCTTTGTGTAGAAGAACACTCATTAGTTTTACTCCAGTAATTAATGTTCCATTGGTTATGTCATGTAGTACATATAGAGTACAACTTGCTTCCTCCTGTCTACCTGGATTTGAGGATTGTATTACAGAACTTCAGTTTTGTTTAAGTGGTGTTCAGGGGAAAAAAAGGAGAAATGGAAATATTACACATTTCTCTATTAATTGTTAAGACACAAAGTAAGAGGTACAGATGTCTTTAACCTTACGATGTCCTGAAGTGGTTCAGATATCTTGGGGGAAAAAAAAGGTAATTAAAAAAATGTCACTTAGTCACCGTGTGATGTTGCCATAGAGCAGTGTTCTGTGTCACGTGATGCTGAAGTTACAGGCTTTTTACATGATTTAGAGGCTTTTTTCTTTGTGTAGTCCATGAGATACAAGCTGCTAGGAAGGACAGGCACAGAGAAAAGGAGAATGTTCCCAGACATCACATTTCTTTGTAAAGCAACTCGGGTACCCAGGTCTATGGGATGCAGGCTACTTGGGATATTTTCAGAGTTGCCTAGAGGCAGAGGTAGACGTCACTTAGAGGGGGCAGGATTTGGGGTCCTAAGTCATAGAATCATAAAATCACAGTCACAGACTGGTTTGGGTGGGAAGGGACCTTTAAAGCTCATCTTGCCCAACCCCCCTGCAGGGATCAGGGCCATCTGCAGCTAGAGCAGGGTGCTCAGAGCCCCGGGCAACCTCCCCTGCAATGGTGCCAGGGATGGGGCAGCCACCACCTCTCTGGGCAGCCTGGCACAGCCTCTCACCACCCTCACACCAACAATTTCTCCTTCTCTCTGGTCTAAATCTCCCTCTTGTAGTTGAAACCATCCCCCCTTGTCCTGTCCCAACAGGCCCAATTTTTGTGTTCCTAAATGAGATGCAGAACTTTCCCAAAGCACATAAGGCACTGCAGAAAATGCATGGTGGGGGTGGACACATCGCTGCCTGCTGCCAGCGTTGCCTCGTAGCAGGAAATGTTGTCTGAGTCTGAGGTCCTTGTGATGGGACAGTGCCTCAGACGTTTTCAAGACCTCTTGGATTCAACTTCCAAAGTTTTGTGCTGTTGTTGTAGAGGTCCACACTGGTTAGGAGTGTGATAGGGTCTGACGTGAGCAAGGTTGATGCACGGGTGCAGTGTACTTGGGCAAGTGTCAGAGGAGGACAGTGTTTATTTTCCATGGGGTAAGCATCAGGAGCACCTGCTTCGAGACAGTTCGCATCTCTACTAGCATGCGATGTGCACACCACGAGCGCTGGCACAGATAACACTGCTATGTCTGTCAAAGAGTGGGTGGGAACCTTTGGCACCCATCTCGAGGTTTCTATACATGAGATGTATACCGTCTCACCCCTCACGGGTGTGTTTGTTCTCAGCCAGCTCCATAAGGTGCAGTGTCACCCTTGGGAGGTGGTCTCCATCCCCAGCCACCGAACACTGTCCAGACCACTGGCTTCGAGTAAACACTGGCCTTTTAAACACAGGGAGTTGAAAGGAATCCTGCAATGAAGAAGTGCCTTGACACCAAAAGGGTTATCCAGGCCTGGAAGAGGCCACCCAGGGAAGTGGTGGAGTCCCCATGATCCCTGGATGGGTTTCAAAGCTGTGGAAATGTGGTGCTGAGGGCCATGGGTTAATGGTGCCCCGGCAGTGCAGGACTCAATGATACGAAAGGTCTTTTCTGACCAGAAAGATTCTACAATTCTATGATTCTATGAGGTTCTGAGTATAGGTTTTATTGTGCCTTCCTTCTCTGCAGGACAGGGAAACTCAGGACCCCTGGACCCAACCCAGGGCATCAGGAGGGGGCAGCCAGCAAGGGGGGGCTCCCTGGAGCTGCCGCAGTTGGAAGCTGCCGACCGGTCGCCTCCGACAGGTAAGTGATTGGATTAAGAGTCCTGTCTGACAGCGTGTCTGCTCAGCCGCGCGGGCTCATCAACCTCCCCGTCCTGCCTGCTAATAAATCTGGCACCGGGGACCATTCCGCTTGATGATCTCTCCCTGGGGAGTTCTTAAGGCTTCGCTCCGCAAAAACTACTTGGAGTCTATTAAAATTGCAGCTCTGCTGTTGTCATGTCGTCCCGGGGAGTCACGGGAGGTGCCTGTCACCCAGGTGGAGGCAGCTATTGCATATGCAAGTGAAAACAAAAGCCATCCCCTGCACTGGGAAGACAGGCTTCCCCACCAGCGTGGAGTGGGAGGAAGGACGCGGCCCCCGGCCAGTCACGCCGCAGGTGAGCCGGAGGGAAGGACACACCGCCGGTGTCGTGGGCGCTGTGCCGCGGCTCGTCCGCTCGCACACGGGTGATGCCTGAGCTCGGAGGGTCGTTCCTGTCCCCGGGCTCTCACTCCTCAGCCCAGCTCTGCTTTTTCTGTTCCTCAGCCGTGTGCTGCCAGTTGGCTTCCCGGGCTGCAGAACCACAGTGGGCTCTGTCTCCAGGGCACCCTCATAACTCAGCCGTGATGGAGTCAGTGATGTTCTGCTGCCGGGATGGGCTTCTGGTCTTAAACCAGGACAGGCTTCAGAACTGGGCCACCACAGACCTCATGAGGCTCAACAAGGCCAAGTGGCAGCCCCTGCCCCTGGGTCAGGGCACCCCCGGTGCCAGCCCAGGCTGGGGGT
>JANVCC010010369.1:83251-122022 GCA_025345505.1 Todiramphus chloris collaris
GTACCGGTACATGGTGGTGTTCCTCGACGGGTGTAGGACTCTACACTCATCCTTGTTGAACTTCATTAGGGTTGCCTTTGCCCAGCTCTCCAGCCTGTCCAGATCTCCCTGGATGGCAGCACAGCCTCTGGTGTTTCTGCCACTCTCCCCAGTTCACATCAAGTTCCAGGCAGAACCCAAGATCTTGGGGGAAAGTTTGCATTCAGAGAACAGTGAGCAGGGGGAAAACAGAGCTGGCACAATACCACCCACAGCACTCCAGATGCACGTGTGCCAGCTACAGCCCTCCCTGCACCGCCACCGTTCCAAGTTGATCTCCAACACATATTTATTGACTGACATTGCGACAGCCAAAACCAAAGAGGGGTCTGATACTGCAGCTAGAGGAGGCAGGAACAGAAGGAATTCAGGGGCTGATATGAAGGTCATTTGCTAGAGAGACAGGGTCAGGCCTGCCTTTGTCAACACAAACTCTTCATTCACATGCCAGGCACACACGGTGTGACATGTGGTCACAAGGGTGACGTGGCAGACACGCTCTTGATGCCACTTCACCACCCTCTGTGGGCATCACCATTTATGTTCCTGTATTAGCAGTTAAGGGATGTCAAGAGCGTGGCTGCCTCCTCCAGCACACACCCAGCACCCCTGCCCAGACCCCAGAGCTCTGACCCAGCTCTGGTTCCCTGCTCGACAGCCACGACCCTCTGCAGCAGCCTGGACTCTCAGGTCTGCAGCCTCACCTGTAGTGAAGTCCCAGTTTGCTGCAGTTTCCCAAGAGCCTGTCCCCTGCTGTGACTGCCCACGTTGGTCTGTTGTCTTGGTTTGCAAGAAAAATCTGCTTGCCAGGTTTGCATCCCTCTATCTTTTATTTCTGACTTCCCTTTTCCTTAATATTTGACATGGTACTTGATGAGATGAAGCTTTCCAAAATGAACAGCAGCACATTCCACACACCCTTATCAATTAACACAACCTCCCAGGTCATTCCTCTTGCCACCCATCAGTCAGGTCAGTGTCACTCTACGTTCTTGTTCATCATCCCTCTTTATTATCCCCTTCTTCACCTAGAAGGTTCTGAAGGAGGAGCAGCAGCTCTCTCCTTCCACGTACCATAGAACATAGAAATGTTTTTGATTAGAAGAGATCTTTAGGACCGCCAAGTCCAACCTTCCCCCAGCACTGCCCAGCCCGTTGCTAAACCACGTCCCTCAGCACCACGTCTACACAGCTTTTCAACGTGCCCAGTGATGGTGACTGATCTGGGGAGCCTGTTCCACTGTTTGAGAACCTTCTCAGTGAAGAAATTTTTCCTAATATACAACCTAAATGTCCCTTGGGTTACCCTTGCAAGCATTTCTACCTTCTCCAGGAATTCACTAAAAAATGTCCCTCTTCCTTTACCTGTCTAAAGAGCAGCAAAGAGACAACTTGACATTAGTAAATAAACAATGGACTTGTCTACCTTGGTCAGTACCTGCCTGACTAAACAGGTCCCTTGGGTTACTGCATTAAGGGGTGTGGATAGTCATACAGCCCAGCCCAGACACATGGCAAGGGGCAGCAAGGGGCACCAACTGGAACCCAGGAGGAGCAAGTTGTTTGGTGTGAGGGTGTGGGAGGCTGTGCCAGGCTGCCCCGAGAGGCTGTGGAGTCTCCTTGTCTGGAGAGATTCCCACCCCGGCTGGACCCTGCGCTGCTGGGCCCCTGCTCTGGGTGCCCCTGCTGGATGGAGCAGGGGGTGGCACCAGAGCATCTCCAGAGGGTCCTGCCAACCCCGTCATGCTCTTGTTCTGTGACAGCAAGCAGTTTTAATTAGCAGACACTTGTCATGTCTGTTTCTGGAGGTTTCCAACAATACTGAACTATCCCCCTGCCCAACCCTTCGATGGGTGACCCTCAGGCTGGAGTTAAGGGGTTTACAGGAGGCAGATGTCACCACTGCCTTCATGTACATTAAGGAAAACCTGCAGCACCTTCTCAGATGCTTAGGTGCCACAGGACACTTTGCATAGAGAAACATTTCTAGATATCTGTCTTCCCACTGCTGCTGCTTGGAGTGATGTCTGAAGCAGGCTAGAGCCGTAAATACCACTGCACACCAGACAGCAGGAGGGTGGAGGAGACACCCGCCTCCTTCTAAGGGGTCACCCTTACACCCCAAACTGCACTTGCTCGTTCCATCTATTTCAGATTTCATTTCCAGTGCCTAAGTTCTGCAGCAGTACTGTCCAGGGTGTCACCCCAGCCTCCTGGGAGCCAGTCAGGGTTACAAACAGCCTCTCCCCTCCCAGCAGTTCAACGGTGCCATCGTTCTGACCACAACGATCTGATGATCACTTAACACAGGAGCACCGAGGCTTAGTAATGAGATCAGAGATGTTTTATGTGGGATCATGGTTTAAATCCTAGCACTCTTGACTTCACATTTATTGAAGACAGTCCTATTTTGTTCAACACCGAGCGTACAGTGTAACTCTGGGAACCACAGCTGTGACTTAGTTAATGATCTCAATAAATCCTACTTAAGCAGAGACAAGAAAAGAATTATGCAAATTGCTGTTTCTGTACCACGTGTACTTGATAACCAAAGACGTGTCAAAATAAGCTTCAGCATACAAACACCAACGCTTTTTTTAACCCACATACCTGAAAAAACATGTAAGAGGGGAATCACAGAATTTTATTTCATGAGTCGAAGAACATTTATAACAAAACTTGATGCCAAAAGGAACACGCAGAAGGCAAACGAACAAAGAGGAACAGTTAAAAACCCAAGAGTGATGACAGATTTTTCACACACAGCTGGGAGTGTGACAAGGAAATGCTTTTCCGAACGGACCCGGTTCTAAAACGTTAGGATAAAAGCCTCAGCACCGAAGCACTGCTCTGTCGGCAGGTGCCTCAGGCAGTCACACCTGGCAGCTGGACAGGATGTCCTCCACCAGCCGCTTGTAGACCCAGGCATCACCCTTCAGCCGCTGCCGACGGATACCCGCAACTTCGGATTTACAGAGCTGACACACTTCTAGCTCAAACGCCATCGTTACCTTGCCAAAATCCGACCGCGTTTGGCATTTCAGGGTGTAACTGCACAAAACAGGGAAAACAGAATGGTCATCGCACCGCTTCACGTTTGCTCTGCGGCGCAAGTTTGAATTAATTAATGCACCTCCCAGAAATCATCCCACTGCTGTTCAGAATATCAGGAAACTACACAGAGCTCTGAATGCTTCAGCTGCAGCACACTACTGTTATGCCCCAGTACCACCACAGAATCACAGGATTGTTGTGGTTAGAAGAGACCTGGAAGATCAGTCTGGAAAAGAGAAGGCTCTGGGGAGACCTTATTGTGGCCTTCCAGTCTCTGAAGGGGCTACAAGAAAGCTGGGCAGGGACTTGTTAGGCTGTGGGGCAGTGATAGGACCAGAGGGAATGGATTAAAGCCAGAGACAGGTCGATTCAGGTTGGACATTAGGAAGAATTTCTTCCCCATGAGGCTGGTGAGACACTGGGACAGGCTGCCCAGAGAGGTGGGGGAAGCCCCATCCTTGGAAGTGTTGAAGCCCAGGCTGGCTGGGGCTGTGAGCACCCTGCTCTAGTGGAAGGGGTCCCTGCCCATGGCAGGGGGGTTGGAACTGGGTGAGCTTTAAGGTCCCTTCCAACCCTGACAGTTCTATGATTCTATGACCAGAGACTCAACCGTTCCCCCAGCAGTACCAGGGCACCACTGCCCCCTGTCCCTCAGCACCACAGCTCCACGGGGGGCTTGGAAACCCCTCCAGGGATCACGGGGACTCCCCCCCTGCCCTGGGCAGCCTGGCACAGCCCTGGGGAACCCTCAAAGGCACTGAAGAAATTGTTCCTCAGCTCCAACCTAAACCTCCCCTGGGGCAACTTCACCCCAGTTCCCCTTGTCCTGTCCCTTGTTCCTGGGGAGCAGAGCCCGACCCCCCTGGCTCCAGCCTCCTGCCAGGAGCTGTCAGAGCCAGAAGGTCTCCCCTCAGCCTCCATCACTCCAGGCTGAACAAGCCCACGTCCCTCAGCTGCTCCTCAGCACCCTTGTGCTCTAGATGGTCCTTCTCCAGCTTCACTGCCCTTCTTTGGGCATGCTCCAGCATGTAGCACCAGGGCCCTGCTCAGACACAGGAACCACTGCTACTCACAGACCCCCTTTCACAGAGGCCAGAGCTGGAGGGATGGAGATGTTCCTGTGTTTTTCCTAGGCAAGACCTTCCCTTCTCTCCGCAGAGACACCACTGCTGAGAGCCCAGTTACAGCTCAGCTGGTGTGAAGAGTGGAAAAACTGAATGTGAACTTTAAATCATGACAATGGCAGAAGGTGCTTCTGTGCAATTCAGCATCCTCTCTGATTTTGATCTTGGAAATGCAGAGGTGCAAGTATACTTTGGTGTTCTACAATGTCTATTGTTTAATTACTCAAGAACTTTACAAAATGCATATTCAGAAGGGTGCACAACATTTCTCTCATGCATTGTGAAAACAGGAAACAGAGGTTAAGCTTTGATCAGGTCTAGGCACTAATCCCACTCTCAGTACCTTAGTCTAGTTAGTGGATCCTACATATCAAAAACAAATCCTGCAAACTAAAGTAATCCAGGCACAGGTGTGTGGACTCTGTGAGGCTTTTAAAATATACTGATCTGTTGGCTAGATGCTGATATCTTTTAAATGCCAAGAATAAGGGTTAAAAGGTATCTACATCATCGCCCCAAAGTGACTGATTTGGTCTTGTGACTATCCTAAAAGAGCTTTTTTTTTCACAGTTTCACAAGAGATAGATAAACTTTATCTCTTGGAGCTAGAAGAGCTACCTCACTATCATCAGTTCATCGTCTGTCAGTCAAAGAGCTCTATTAGAGCTCCCTTAGTGTTGTTGTGCGGGGTGTGGACAAGTCTTACCGCACACATTTACTGCTCCAGGCTTTCTAGAGAGTTACTGTATTTCATGAGGTGTGGCTGAGAAAGGAAGTTCAAATACTACACTTTTTCAAGGACTGGAGCACCGACAATTTAGGCAAATACAGCTTGAATCCATTGTATTTTACACTTACCCCTTCTGAACATACTCTACGTGCTTCATGGAAAGAACGGCGATGACTTCGTTCAGCAGCTGGTCTGGGTTCAGTAGCTGAGTGGTGGTGACATTATAGTGTGCCTAAAAGTAGTCAGCTCATTAGAAGAGGAGTCATTGGTGGGAGGGAGGGAGAGATGAAGGGGGAAAGAGCAAACAAAAAAGTTTGTCTCATAAAACTGACGACATTACAAAACTTTTTGACGAAGCAAGCTTTGAACCAGCTAAACATTGTGATAAATGTGCAACTTCTTGTAATTAAGACATTGTAGTAGCAACAGGAACACTAAACAACTACGGGACAATTAATATTTAAGCATATCCAGACTATAATTCATCTTAAAATCCAAAACAGCAGTGACAGGCTAGGGCAGCACAGAGGCTGTTGGAAGCCAGAAGAGGAGAGGACAGAAGAGAGGAAGGTGCACAGTGCTCAGAGCACGCTCCTGCACAGCCGGCATCCAGGAGCGTGGGAGCTGAGAGTGAGCGTCCCGGCAGCGAGGGACAGGCACAGCACCACGCCACTTCTCTAGGACCACAGCATCACCACGTTTACAGAAAAAAGGTAACCTCCTACATACTCCTACATACTCCTACTCCCAATAGTTTACTGCTATTGGGGTTTTATATCAGATCTAGTACTTCATATAATGGACTTGTGCAGTAAGTGCCTTCTTGAACAGCTTTCAGGCAGCCAGAGGCAATAGGGAGAGCGCACGCTGACTGTGGCATGCCACAAACACTCCATCTGGCTTCTGAAGTCAGAGGCAGATGAGAGAAGACAGGATCATAAAATAGCTTGAGAAAGGAAAATACATTGAGGACGTGAAGTCAAAGACTGGTCCTCGTGGTTCTTATTCATCCTAAAAGGAATGCAACTCCTGCTGTAACACTGAAATAAATCTTGTCTTCCCCCATTGTACTCCAGCATCCTTAGATGTGCATCAGTAAATTCGCACATAGTATGGACAAGGGACACTAATGCAGAAGGAGAAAAGCTTTTAGAGACAGAAGATTTAGATTATGTTTCCAATTGCTCAGGTTCCTGAATTATTTACAGGACAGTTGGGACTCCTGTCCGATGAGTTGGTCAGGTTTGCAGCCCAACACTTGTCCTGAACTTGTGAGACTGTCACTTTGCCTCTGACAAATGCCTCTTGGAACAGCTTCTGACTGCAATACAGTAGCTGAATTCTATTTGCACAGGCTGCAAAACACCAAACGGTCCTTTCACTGACGGACAGCTCTCGGTGCAATCCGTGGGAGTCCCAGCAGTGGCAGACAGCCAGCTGAGAGCACACATCACTTATTTATGTGCAACATTTTATGCCTTTTTCACATGAATCATGTTTTCCAGACATGTCATCTACAGGTTCAAGTATAAACTCCTCTTCGTATAACTTTTGAAGTTTACAAGTCACATCTGAGTGACGTCTGCAGCTCTGTTGACTACACTGGTATTACACCAGTGCTGTTTGATGTCTATTCTACAAAGCTGTATTAACCTCACAGCTCAGCGTCAGTAGGTACAAATTAGTAATGTAACTTCAAAGTGTTCTGTGCCATGCATTATTCTGAGGACCCGCTCTTTCTATGGCTACTTAATGAAGAATAAAGTAGCCAACTGGCTCGGGTGCAGAGGCATCAAAACCTCAAAAATCAACATTATGCTAACAGTGTCAGAAGTTCTATCATGAGGTGTAGTTATTTAGGCTGTAAATTTAATCTCAGGTCCTCTTCACTTTTAAAGACTATCTTGGAACAGACGTATCACTCATGGACTACAGAAACCTAAGCCAGGGATGTTATCAGAATGAATGCATTTTGTTGCAGCACTGCCAGTACCTCTGTACAAATACCACAATTAAATTTTCAGCTAGTGTTGCTTTAAAACCATCCTGCTTTTCTCGCGTTTGGTGTAGATAGGACATGAAAAACCAATGGTCAAAATCCCCCCTCGATTTGTTGGTGTCCTGCCTGAGCCCAGGCTAACAGGACATCCCCTGGTGACAACAGGAACATCAATCCATTAAGAGATGCAGTAAAAGAAACTGCCCTTTGCTGCAGAAGGCAGGCAAGTCAGGTCAGAGAAGTTTTCACAAGACCATTTCTAAAGGTATTGGCAGCTGTCAATAATTATACTTCTTTTCAAGTAAGATTTTTTCACCAACCTTACCTTAAGCTTCCTTGGGCGATCTCTGGCTAATCGTTTCTTTTTGCTAGGTGTAAGCATTGTGATCACTTTATCTAGGCCTCTTTCAATGCTCCCAAATATTTTGGCTTTTCTCTTCTTTTGGCTGCTATCCACGTGAGCTAGGTTGAGATCTAATTCCACTGAATGACACCTGTGACAAAAAAATGTCATCTGTTATTTTTCCTCGGTGTTTAGAAATTAGTTATCTCTGATAGGTCACTAAAACATTGCCAGACCTGACAGAATGAGAAAAACCAAAGCAACTGCAGCGTCTTTGAGTTCCTGTTTGAAAGTCAGTTGAGATTTAAACTCAGAGATGGGTATAGAAACTGCAACTCTCTGGGGAGCTGGAATAGGAAGGAACTTATCTTATGGAAAATAGGAATACATTCTAAAGATAATTGAGTTACACAGTTTTATAACTTCTCTCTGCCTTCAGTGTTTTCTAGTGAATGTAGAAAGAGGTTTAAGGAAGGTTTTTAACCAAGAGACTGGAAATAACAGCTTGCTGTTGTAACAAGGCTTCCCAGGCAGCGCATGGATTAAGGTAGCCCTGGCTCTAAATCAGAAGTGTAAACAAATAACAGGACATTTACCTTCTTTCAGGAAGAACCTCAGCCGCTGTCAATTCATCTGTGTTTGCTGGGTTTGTGGGTTTCTTAATTGGGGTGACTGCAGCGGTCTGGCTCTCTGAAAGAAAGCATCCAAGCCAAAGCAGGTATGGTTTTACATAAAGGATTTTCTCTTCTGAAGCAAGGATTTCTCATGATTAATAATTTATTTCTAAAACCAGCCCCCTTTTCTATCTCGGGTCTGCAGCTTCAGAATGATAAAATATGTTTTTAATATAATAACAATACTACCCCGACTCTACAGAGGAAAACTGTGACTGATTTCCCCAGGGCCCCACGAGTCAAGCCTCAGAGCGACCAATGAAGTTCAATATTAGAAATTTGGAAAGGAGGAGGATTAGAATTGCTTTCATGCTCTGCCACTGGTCCCAGAATAAACACTGAGCGACTCACACTGCTGAAGAGTTGTGTTCCTCACCAAGCCAATTCCCTTATGTGAAGGGTTTGATGTTATATAGCCATGAGTAACAATACACACTACAGCCTAAAAAAGCTGTACTACCCACACAGGGAGAGAGCTGTGCACAACATGACTTTAATGTGCAGAAAACACCCAAGTCAGTCAGCAAATCAGCTGCTGCAACTAAACCCAACTTTGACATGTGAAGTTTCAGCTCTCTACAGCACTGCACCCAGCACCAGGCAATGAGAATTCAAAATTTCCAGTGAGTACTTCCCATCTCTAAGAATTCTACTCTCTAAGAAACTATTAATACTACTTTTCCTGAAACAATGATCCTTCAATGAAACAAAGAATTACTTTTCACAGAATCCCAGCATGGGTGGGGGTTGGAAGGACCTTCTGGAGCTGATCTGGTGGCACCCCCTGCTCCATCCAGCAGGGTCACCCAGAGCAGGGGCCCAGCAGCGCAGGGTCCAGCCGGGGTGGGAATCTCTCCAGACAAGGAGACTCCACAGCCTCTCTGGGCCAGGCTCTGCCATCCTTAGGACTGTTTAACCCTCAGAAATTTCTCACTCAGAAACAGTGTTTCTGCATTTCCCAGTTCAGAAGGGTACCTAACTTTTACTTGCTAAAGTTAACACAAACTTCACAAGTTACCACACACAATCTTAAGACAAAAATCAAACTCATACGGACGAGTCTTTGTAGAGCACTTCCTTCAGTGTTTCACAAAGGACACCACTGAGCAGCAGTATGCCCAAGATCCCTTATAACATGCATCAGCCTCCAGACTGGCTGTATCTGAACAACGTTCCTTAGCACCTGAATGGGAGAGCCTCCTGTTGCAAGAAGCCCTCTGAAAGACAGAATTTGCATTTAATCTATCAACACCAAAACTTTAATGTTAATGGTTGAAGGAATGGTAATGTATATATAGGATCCATCATTTTTCCCTAAGAATAGACTAGACAGGCTGAAGGGCAAAAGTTTCTGGTAACTGAGAAAAGCGGATGTCTTTTAAATGGATTTCTGTGGTCTATCACATAACTAAGATCACAGCAGTATTGGTACAGTGCACTGGTGATGTGGTCCAATACACAAGCAGAAATAAGGATAACTAGATAAACTGACAGAAAATGGGCACATCCCTGCTCTAGAAAACGGAGTAGGAGGGCACAGTGGCACTGAAAGACGGGGACCTGTTGGAGCAGGGCCAGAGGAGCCCCAGCAATGCTGGGAGGGCTGGAACCCCTCTGCTGGGAGCCAGGCTGGGAGAGCTGGGGGGGTTCAGCCTGCAGAGGAGAAGGCTCCCCAAGGGGAGACCTTCTGGGGGCCTGGCACCACTGCAAGGGGCCTCTCAGAAAGATGGGGACAGAGTTTTGAGCAGGGCCTGTTGGGACAGGACAAGGGGTGATGGTTTAAAACTGAAAGAGGAAGATTCAAACCAGATAGGAGAAATTGTTGGTGCTGAGGGTGATGAGAGTCTGTGCCAGGGTGCCCAGAGAGGTGGTGGCTGCCCCATCCCTGGCACCATTGCAGGGGAGGTTGCCCGGGGCTCTGAGCACCCTGCTCTAGCTGCAGATGGACCTGCTGCCTGTAGAGGGATGGACTGGACAGGCTTGAAGGGTCCCTTCCAAGCTAAGGCATGCCTTGATTTTCACTGCCACACTGGGCTGTTACTTTGAAAATGCCAATATGTTACCATGAGAAACCCAAGAGTTAGATTTCTCTTAGAAGCAGCAATAAAAGCAGACATGACTAAAAGTGTACTTTTACTTTCACACAAACTAATAATGACACAAAAAGAGACTGTTGAGGAAATTATGTTCTCAAACTTCATGGAAAAGTGGAACCAGAGGCAAGCTTCAGGAACATAGCATCTGGCTCTGTGTCAGAGTGTGGCATAAGCAGCAAGGACTGGTGTCATTAACAAACATGAAGTACGGTGAAAACTCTTCCAGCACCTTACCAGACATACGAGAACCACCTGGCTGGTGAATATGGCAAAAACAAAGTTAATTCTTCCAGAAACGGATGCATTGCATATACAAGTATTTTGCTTGCATGTGGATTTACAGTGATTCCTAAGCAACATCTCCTCAGTTACAGTCAACCTACCTTTGAAGGCAGGTGCCTGGGATGGTGTGGTTTGTGCTTGTGTCTCAGTCTGTCTGTTTGCAAAAGGAGTCTTTGGAGCAGGAAGCATAAAGAGCACGTCGTTTCTTAAAGCTGACTCTGTATCAACATTCTCTTTGTTTTCGCCCTTCTTTGATGCCACTTTCCTTGTCACTGGAGTTGACATTGTGAATTCCGTATCATCCACTGGAGCATCATGCCTTGAATGCTACGAGAGAGGTAACAAAAAGACATCCTTTCCTGTACTCTGACCACGTTCAGGAATGTTAAAGCCAAGGAAATTCTAGAACTGAAGCACTTTAAAAATTCCACATGATGCTTGCCTATGGAGCAAAAGAGTTAAAAGCTCTCCAGTACTTGTGGTTCCCTCTATAACTTGCTGGTAAACATCTCAACTAATTTGCCATTTCTTTCTCTGCTCTTGTAAATTCTTCAGCTTGCACATTCAGGACTATTCTTTACCAGCTCAACTAAACACAGCTAAGTTTTTCATCGGGTTTAACTGTATAATTTTAATTGCTTCATTGGATTTTCTTGTCAGGCTGAACTTCTTGAAAGACTTGTTCAGCTCCAGCCTGTCTCCAAGATCTTGTCTGCTGTACCTTATTGTTTTCCCAGCCCATTTTAAAACCCTCACTGCCTCATTTACTCATTCCCTAGATGATGTTTTTATGCAAATCAAATGTCAAAGCTCAAGTTCTTATCAAATGAATCACGACCTACAGCTAAAGGAAGCCACAATTTATGTTCAGCTATATATTTAAAACATTTATTTACTCCCCTTTGTAACACCCCTTCGCCAGGGTCCATCCAACATTTAACTATGTAATAAGTTTTACCTGTAATGAGAATAAGATTTGTTGTTTTACAAAGTGTATCTATTTTTTTTAAGGAACTAGTATTTATTCTTCAAACACCTGCTTTTTCCTGTGAGTGTGTAGAATAAATTCTTCTGATGGAGACTTTTTAAACACTGAAGCTGCATCAGAAAATTGCATGGATCCAAACACATGCAGCAGCTTGCTGCAGCCTGGCATATCTTTATGTGCCATATTTTTTTCAGTCTGAAAAGAAAGATTCAGTTGAGATTTCATGACATGATTAAAAGGAAAATTTCATCAGAAGAGTGTCATTAAAATCTAAACCATATTTCTTTCTAAGTTCTTCCTAATTACAGTTAACAGCTAATGGAAGTTCCCATGCCGGTGAGAGGAAGTTTTATATTATGACTTTAATAGTCATTGTGGATTTGACACTTGTATCAAAAGCAGATGTGAAATTATTCTCAAAGCACCATCACCAAGTCATCTTTTCTGACCTGTGTCAAGAAGAGAAGCAACTCACAAAACATACCTGCCTTTGATTTCAAGACCTGGACCACACAACCTCTTTTTACCAAAAGCCAAATAATATCTGGAAAGAACCCAAGAAAAGAATGCAGTAAAGTCTGAAAGGAGGCTGGATAAAAGGTAAACACACTGCATCCAAAACACATGACTGTGGAAGCTGCAGCAGCACTGGAGTTAGCACTCTGAACCCTTCATCTAATTGCTAGCCCTGAAACGAGTTGTCATTTATCAAATCACAGGACCCCTAACTTTAGCCAAGACTGCTGTCATGGCTCACACCACATACAGTCAGATGTATACCACAGTACCCTTATTTCTAACACATTTTGGGAAGAGTTTCCTGAAAATAACAAGGACTTTTCATATCACTTCAGTGGATTTGCATACATCCTATTTTAAATGATCGGTCCTCAGCTGGCATGGATTCCATTTTAGGAGGCTATGTTCTGCAGACAGGTAAGCTTCTCTTGGCCTGTGATCAAGAAGAGCACAATCATCAGAGCTCTATTTACTACTGGAACAGAAACAGAGCTTCCTGGTGTGCTACCAGACCTACTGTGATGACTTACCAAAGAGCCCTTACCAGAGGGCTACAAGCTAAAGCCAAGACAAGCCGACAGACAGATATTGTAGCTGGAATCACATTCCATCACAATATGAGTGCCTGAATACAATTCCTCAGATAACGTGTTCCAGATGAAATTCATGCTATAGCGATTCTTTATTTTTTGGAATATCCTTCTGTATCAAACTGCTTGAACCAAGGCAGTGTTATGGACAAGCTTGTGCCATCACATTCAGAAAACAGCTAACGTAAAGATTCTCTTTGCTTGGTTGTCTTCGCATGTCCAGTCCTAGCTGGAGAACTTTGCCAGCTGAGTATTTCAGCTCTCTCACAGTATCTCCATGCAGGTATGTTAAATGTATCCTGAGCGCTGTAGAAGGACTAATGGATTGTTGTTTGTGTGGATGTGACTTTCAAAGTCATCTGAGAAAGCATAATGCATATGTTATTAAATAGTAGCCTTAGCCAGCATATACCCAGGACAGCACTAGAGATGAAGACCAGAATCAGCATCACTGAACCTAAAGAACATCCACCTTAAAATTATCTGAGTGTAGAAAAACTCGCCATGATTGGTGCCTACAGAAAAGCTGGAGAGGGCCTCTTGTCGGGAAGTGTAGTGATAGGACAAGGGGTAACAGTTTTAAACTGTAAGGGGAGTGTAGACTAGATATAAGGAAAGAATTCTTTGCTGTGAGCGTGGTGAGACACTGGAACAGGTTCCTTAAAGAAGCTGTAGCTGCCCCATGCCTGGAAGTGTCCAAGGCCAGGATGGACAGGACTTGGAGCAACCTGGTCTAGCAGAAGGTGTCCCCACCTGTGGCAGGGTGGTTGGAACTAGATGATCTTTAAGGTCCCTTCCAACACAAACAATGCCAGGATTCTGTGATCGTAGAAGTCACATGATGCATACTCAGCAGCACTTATGATCTGTTAGGCAGCGCTGGTGATGTTAGCATTCTCACCTGCGTTTCCAAGTGGGTTTATGAGTGAACTAAAAGGATTTATAAGTGGTTGAATTGGATATATAAAGTATTTATTCTAAGTGCTTGTCTCTGTGCAGAGAACATTCCGATAACTAGCTAGTGATTTCACACAGATGCCTACAGTTCAAGGGGGAAGGGACAAAAGAAGTCAGGTGGTCACAAGCAGTGTCCCTCAGGGAGCAGTTTTGGGACCAGTCTTGTTCAACATCTTTATCAATGACCTGGATGAGGAGATCAAACGCACCCTCAGTAAATTTGCAGATGACATAAAATTAAGTGGGGAGTGTCAATCTGCTTGAGGGTAGGCAGAGGAATTTGGACAGGCTCAAGCAATGGGCTGAGGTCAGCTGTATGAGGTTTAACAGGGCCAAGTGCTGGGTCATGCCCTTTGGTCACAGCCACCCCAGGCAACACTACAGACCTGGGGAAGAGTGGCTGGAAAGCTGCTTGGTGGAAAAGGACCTGGGGGTGTTCGTTGACAGACAGCTGAACATGAGCCAGCAGTGTGCCCAGTTGGCCAAGAAGGCCAATGGCATCCTGGCCTGGATCAAAAACAGTGTGACCAGTAGGAGTAGGGAGGTGACCGTCCCCCTGTACTCAGCACTTGTGAGACTGCACCTCGAGTGCTGTGCTGTTTTGGGCACCACAGCATAAGAAGGACATTGAGGTGCTGAAGCAGGTCCAGAGAAGCTGGTGAGAGGTCTGGAAAACATCTTACAAAGAGCGGCTGAGGGATCTGGGGTTGTTTAGTCTGGAGAAGAGGAGACTGAGAGGAGAACTTGCTCTCTACAACTACCTAAAATGAGGTTGTAGTGAGGTTGGTGTTGGTCTCTTCTCCCATATTAGTAATGATAGGATGAGAGAAAGTGGCCTCAAGTTGCATCAAGGGAGGTTTAGAGTGGATATTAGAAAGAAGTTCTTTATGGAGAGTGGTTGGGCAATGGCACGGGCTGCCGAGGGAGGGGGTGGAGTCACCATCCCTGGAGGGGTTTAAAAAAAGAGTAGATGTAGCACTTGAGGCTATGGTCTAGTGGTTAGGGAGAGGTTGGGATGAAGGTTGGACTTGATCCTAGAGGTCCTTTCCAACCATAATAATTCTATGATTCTAAGTCTGCAATTATCCTGGATGCTTTACAGTTTGTCAAACATCAATGAGTATCAGCAACATGACATATAGCTGGATACTATACAATACTGCAAGCCATGTAGCAACTTTAGACAGGTTCTGAAGTGCCCTATTTGCACTTTGTGACCGAACTACAAGCACAGAAATTACCTTAAGATAAACAAAACCACCTGAGAATCCAGTTCATCAGAGAAATACCAGTAACATATTTCCTTTACTCTCTGGGATGCTGTTTTAAAAGGAAGCAGATGAGGAAGGAATGGGCCTCCCTGCTTTGACCATCAGCTCATGTAGTGTCCGTAACATCTCAAAGCAGGCTGTCCAGATGACATGCCAGGACATTTCAGAAGACTTTCCTCACTAAGCCATGTTAAACGCAAGCAAGCAAGGTACAAAAATATTTAGAGACAAACATGAAAGAGTGCAACAAGAAGTTAGGAATCAGAGGAAATTCTGGGATGTTCACATAGGCCACACAAGGGCAACTGCAGTCCATTTCTGTGCACAGGCAAGGGGAGGTTCTGTGCAGTTCTCAGCGCACCATGTCCTCTCAGACAGTTACCCCAGTACAGATGATATAATGCCACCAAAGCAGCCCAGCTTGCTAAAGCTGTTCATGAGGAGATGGAGCTGTTCAATGGCCAAGACTTAGGCTGACTACACAATTTTACCGATGTTTATGGCACTGGCCTGTTTTTCCAAGCAGTTTTGCTGATGCAGAGAAGCATTTTCTTCAGTCTGATGATTAATTCATGTTGAATTCAGAAACTTACCTCGATGTCTGCTGATGGTGTGGCGCAGGCATGCTCTGTTACATGTGGAACCCGTAAGCAAACACACTTGCCACGAGACTTCTTGGTTTGAAGCAAGAGATATGTTGCTGACATCTGGTCATATTTCCACTAGGTAAGGAAAAGGAGAAGAAAAAAAAAAGTCTTTTAATCTTCTTTTTGGAAACTTTGCAAGTACAAAGTAAGCTCAGCCTTCAGAAACTTTGTGTTCCTGCAGGTTTTTCTACCCGATATGCATCCCTAGTATTTGATCACCTAAGTGTAACTTCAGACTTCATCTGATTCTCATGATGTGCTTGAGATCAAGAAACAGACTATGATTGTTGCTCTTTGCATGTTATTTGCAGGAAGCTCACTAGTCTGGAATCTAATGATGGGGCCAGAACCTATTGACTGAAATGGCAAGCCGATTAAATAAGCCAAATTTCAAAGTCCCAAATTTTGTGAAGCCCCTGCCCCCATTCTTCTCCCACAAGCAGAACCAACTTTGTGCAAGGCTCTCAGCCACTCTGCTTGCATGAGGAACATGCGTACAATGTTTGAAAGGTTAGCAGTGCAGTATACTTAGTTTGAATCAGTTACAAGAGCTTGGAAATCCTCCAGTAAAGGACTATGCAAATATCAGAGACCTGTTTGGAAGACCTGTTTCCCCCATGTAGACAGATTGCTCGGATTATTTCCTGCAACAGAAGAATAACTCCACAAATCCATTTTAAGTATCAGACACACTTTAAAAGTCTGTTTCTACTACAGTTAGGTAGAAAACCTAATAGTGAAGAACGATGTCACCACTACCTTGTACAAAGAAGCAAAAAAGAGTCAGTTTCAAGGGAGATTTTTCAGATATTCAGGTTAAAGCTGAACTACACACTGAGTACATGTTTTAAGTCTCTTCTACAACTTGCTAACAGTTGTACAATTGTTCTAGAAGTGGTCAGTTGAACTTTTGTCATTTGTATTCAAAAGTAACTAACCATACTCAATTTTTAAAAAACTAAATAGTAGCTCCAGAAAATGTATTTTACAGTCTGTCTGGATGAAACAGATATTTTTCTCCCACTCTTTTTCCCTCATATATTGAGCCATTTTGAAGCAAAGCAAACCCAGCAAATAGTATCTGTTGTTCAACCACAAGCTTCAGCAAGTCTTCTTTGACTTCAAGATATTCAGAAGGATTTTACCATGGTGAAAAATAACAGTAAGGTTTAGAAAACATCATAAGCAAAATCAAAGGAGGAAGAGGAAAAAAGAAAATAAAATTTGAACTTCAGAACTCTAGTTGTAATCCACAGCTATGTTCTGGAGTTCCACAGGCTCCTTTATCCTGAAAAGTATTAAAAATTTCATACTTAATAAGTAAACATTAGTCTGTCAATACAGTATGTTTATTTACCATAAAGTACTGATATATACTTCTTACCTCTGATATTAAATCCAACATACTCTCCTTGCTCTCATTATAGAGCGCAGAAAGCTCTTTTACGCAGTCTTCATCAAGATGTCCCAGCTGCAAGAACATGATGGATATTGAAGCATGAGGCTTTCAAGTTGTCTCATAATCCATATCTAACTGTAACACTGTCTTGAAACCCAGTGGGCTCAGTCAATAATCGACCATGACTTTAGACCTTGTAATTTCAAAAGTTACCATCTTAGCTAAATCTTGTAGGGAACAAGAGTGGAAAAGTCACAGAACTTCAGCAACTTCACAGTCTGGCCCCTGTGTGGTGAGAGGTTGTGAATTCAAATAAGAAAGCCTGACAGGAGATGAGGTTTTTACTGGGATGAAAGCTACACTTTCATCTGTCCATAAATATTCAAAGCTATCAGACATGCACGACTTTTCCAGAGCCAGTTAGAGCTGATGCTGTGAGCACATTAAAGCTATTCTTTACCTAGAGGAACAGTGGCATCCAGTGGCCAGTGGGAAGTACTGGCTGCAAACACACAGGAACTTCTGAGGACTTCCTACTGACATTATTTTTTTCCTCTCATACCAGCTTAGTCTCTCCCACAAGTAAAACCAGGGGTAGAGACAGGACAAACAGTTTCAATGAGGTCAAACTTTTATTCAACCTAGCAAATTTCAGTGAGGACTAGCTACAAGATATACTGTGACCATGTCTAACATGCTCTCCAGAACTTTTGCTGTTTGGACCTTAAAGAAGTGACCAAGCAGCCTGGAGAATGAGCTGGTCATCCATATCTGGAAATACTTGACATTTTCATGAGAACTCAGTTGTTTCGCACATTAAGCATCAGCTGGAGAATACAATGAAAACACATTTGAAATCCCTCAAGAGAAACGGAGAGAAAGTAATAACACTTTGTCAGCAAGAAGAATCAGAAAGGAACTACGGCCACCTCAGAGTCCATCTTTGAAGAGAAGTCTTCACACTCCCATACTGTGAGAGCAGTAGTTACCCAGTAAGGATTACACTAAATGGTGTAGTATTTGTCTGACAAGCATACTTACTGGGTATTTACTTTGCCACTGGACAGCATCATCATAACCTTCCATGAGCCAAGGGTGACTTAATAGATGTTTAACTGTAATCCGTTTCTTTGGGTCCACCTAGTGGGCAATAAAAATCAAGCTGATACTGAAATAACTGAGAAGAACTGAAGAAACAATTTATCTTCTACTCAGAAATTTAAGGTGTCTAGAAGCTCCAGTGACAACCAAGATCATTTCATGGCATCAACAAAGGGAATGTCAGAGGATTCAAAGAAGTCAGAGGCATAAAGGATCTTCTGTTGTCCTACAGAAGCATGGTATCCACATGAGCTGTGAAGAGCAGTTACAGAACCTGCATGTACAATAAATGTGCCAGGAATATTTAGCATGGTCTAGACTGCTTAGACGTAGCTCAAATACATATTCAGTGTGTTTATCTTCATTTATAAATGCTCTTACTTATATAGCACATATTGCTTATATAGCAGCTCTTACTTACATAGCACAATTAACAACCACCAAATGCAGGCTGCTTGAAGACTTCTGCTTGATCATTTAAGCTTTGCTTAATTATTTCTATATATCATTCTTCTCAAAGAATTTTCAGAAGGCAATAAAAATCTTTTCTTCAAAAAATTGTAAGAATTAAAAATACTCTATTGTTTAAGTATTTCATTGATGTGATGTTCTGAACTACTCACATTCTTTATAGACCTATAGAATAGAAGCAACCGCTTTACCTGCAGCATCTGGTTCAGCAGCAGCACGCTGCTAGGAGAGAGCCACTTTGGAACACTGTACTTTCCTCTCTGCAGGAAAGAAGAGAACAGAGTAAACCTTGAACAGGTAGCTCGGAAGGAACTGCTCAGTTACTTGGCTGACAGTGACATCTGTGTTGGGTCAAAAAAAAACAAACCAGCAGGCACATGCAAACTTAGCTCTAAGAATGGCTTGAAGATTGTAAAGCCAGTACTAAAACCCAGCTGTATAGGTAAGGAAATTGCTATGTTTGAATGATCAGCTGTAGTTTACACCCACTTGGCTTGTGTGGGTGTTTCAGCACTTTTGCAGCTGACCTGCTCCTTGTCTATTGCACTGTTTCATCACATCAGCTGGGCCCTGGAGTTTTACAAGTGGAAACACAGATGGAGCTCAAAGGATTGATATTAGTGCTTTGAAATGTGAATATTCATTCACATCACTACTTTTCAAATGTTATAACAATCCATACTCAACATTTAGCTGTTCTTTTGTAACTAAGCTAGATCTAATGCTAGAATCTCTCTCTCTACTCCTACTTCAGACAGGAAAAGAGTTACAAATCTAACAGGGAAGTTCCCTTCAATCTATTTACTCTTTTGAACAGAAGAAAACTGAAAATGACTTACAGATCTGAGGTACAACAGTAGCTAAAACCCCCAATTTAAATTCACCATCAAGGATCATTTACTTCTCAATGAAAATGGGGGAAAAAAAAAAATCAGTAAACCACCACTGCGAAATAACAGAAGGATCGATTTGTTGTGGTAGTTTTCTTTCAACAGACAAATGCCTCGATAACGAAGTAGCTGCTATGACACACAGTATATATCTCTAAGAAAAGTATGTATTACTGTGACATCACAGGTGAAGAAATTTAGGTTACATCTTTACAGACACTACTAATGAGCTCTTTATAGTTTCTAGTCCGACTCACACCACAGCTTTACTCTGACACTAAGCCAAGTCAAGTCAGGCATGCAAGCTGCATGTTAACATTTTGGTACGGGACGTGAGACAAGAAAAACACAATTGGCACCTACTTGACTGAGGACAAGGTAAATAGGTAGCTTGTAATAGCCACCAGATGCACGAGATCACACCAGAAACAAGGGGCTTTTTTCTCTACAGAAGTTACATCAAAGCTTGACTTTTTTCCATTCAAAAAGTATAGGTGTATATTCAAGTATTCCCAAATGAAGAGATGTGGAACATTCCAGGGAAAGAAACAGTGCATGCAAGTCATATGATCCTAATTAGATTCAGGCAGCAGATTATTACATTGACTTAAAACAATAGTTCTGAGTTGAGATGACGATAAGTTTCAGGATCAACTTATGAAATTAAATTCCACAACAGTGCATAAATGTCCTCATTTCAAGTAAGAAATAGCAAGCCTGCACCTTAACACCTGTGACTATCAGTTTTTGACAGTACCCAGACTAAGCTCTAAAACTTGGTCATCTCAGTTCACTGAAGTTTCCCTGGCCAACGTTCTGTCAGTCCACACAACTCGGGTCCTGGTTCCTGCACACATCAGACAACTGCAGCTGTGCAGAAGTCATCTTTGATGTTCTTAACATCTGTGTTCTGTATCTAAGCTTTGTTCACATGTCACCTGTTGACAGATTTCAGAGAATCAATACCTTAAGCAGTCAGATCATTCACCAGGTTCTGGTGAAATGAGCAACATCAAGGATTATGTGACCCTACAAAAGCATGGTAATAAACAGACAAGTTCCCAAAGTATAATAAACTTATGGGCAGACAACACAGTTCACATCACAAGCAGAGAGGTAAAGGTAGGCCCAGCCTGACTGGTGACCTGGATGATTCCCCTTTATAGTGACTTTACTGAGGAACTGCAAGTGCTTGCTAACTTTATCTGGAGAACACGGAGTCATATGGTTTAGCAGTCCTGTGAGGAGCAGGGAGTTGGACTTGAAGATCCTCATAACTCCCAACTCAAGATATTCTACGATTGTGCACTTAAGAAAGTCACATCATTTTCATGATGACTTAGCTGAATGTCAGCATCTTTACACAATCTCTTTGGATCAATTAGCTATTGCTTCCTTTATTTTTTAGGTTGGTTTTTTTTCTTTCAAATTCTTTACAACTCCAGCTGAGCTTCCTAGATCTCCTGTCACGGTGCTTGAGTTCACTCCAATTCTGGACTAAAGACCCATGCCATTTGATGAACTAATCCTGCACTTCATAGAGGTCTGACTATTACACACCCTGAAAACATGCCCCGTGTAGATCTGCTGTCAGTTGCCTCCAACGAGAGTACAATTCTTGAACACCCCCGAGGAGGTTTTTTAGACATATCACACTCTGGGTGAGAAGGGAAAGAGGCAGACAGTGGTCTTACCCAAGACAGACACTCCTCACCCACTTGCTTAGTGGAAGCTTTATCAACATAAACTTTATGGCAGCTTAGGAGCGGTTGGTAGAGGTGTGTGCATGATGTGGAGCAGCTTCAGGGGGAGTTTACAGGGGAACAGAACCGAACACTGAATTCTACTAATAATCCTAGTTTTACTTACTATTTATTCACCTTTTTCCTGTGGATTTTGGTGTCTTTGTTCTTTCCTTCTCCAAAATGAGTAGAAAAGCATAACAAAAGATGCAGAATCCTGCTTTTTGAATCATAGAAATGTCTGGATTGGAAAAGACCTGTACAATCATCTAGTCCAATCACCAACCTAACACTACACCAAGTCTACCCCTTAAACCATGTCCCTAAGCACCCCATCTAACCAGCTCTTAACCACCTCTAGGGATGGGGACTCCACCACTGCCACCAATGCCTGATAACCCAGTCAGCAAAGAAGTTCTTCCTAAGAACAGGCACCCTTGCCTGGCTCAGAAACAGTGTGAGCAGCAGGAGCAGGGAGGGGATTGTCCCCCTGTGTTCAGCACTGGGGAGGCCTCCCCTCGAGTGCTGTGTCCAGTTTGGGGCACCTCAGGACAAGAGAGATCTCGAGGGGCTGGAGCGGGTGCAGAGGAGGCAACGAAGCTGGGCAAGGGGCTGGAGAAGAGATCGTGTGAGGAGCGTTTGAAGGAGCTGGGCCTGGTTAGTTTGAGGAAGAGGAGGCTGAGGGGAGCCCTCATCATTCTCTACAGCTCCCTGAAAGGACAGTGTAGAGAGGCTGGTGCTGGGCTCTTCTCTCAGGTCATTAGGGACAGAACCAGAGGGAACAGCCTCAAGCTGAAACAAGGGAGGTTTAGACTGGACACTAGGACAAGATTCTTCACGGAAAGAGTGGTGAGATCTTGGAATGGGCTGCACAGGGAGCGGGTTGAGTCCCCATCCCTGGGTGTGTTTAAACATCGCTTGGATGTGGTGTTGGGGGATGTGGTCTAGGGGTGAACTTGTAGAGCAGGGCTGATGGTTGGACACGATGATCCCAAGGGTCTTTTCCGACCTAAATGATTCTGTGATATCCAAGTGACACCTCCCCTGGTGCAGCTTGACTCCATTTCCCCTTGTTCTAGTGCCTGTTGCTGGGTTAAACAGGCTTGCTCCCACCTCTCTGTAACCTCCCTTCAGGTGGGCATAGAGACCAGTAAGGTCTCCCCTGCGCTGTTTTCTCTAGGCTAAACATCCCCAGATCCCTCAGCTGCTGCTCAAAAGACATGTGCTCAAGACCCTTCACCAGTTTTGTTGCTCTTCTCTGGACACACTCCAGTGCCTCAATGTCTTTCTTGTGGTGGGGGGTCCAAAACTGGACACAGTACTCGAGGTGCAGCCTCCCCAAAGCCGAGTCCAGAGGAATGATCCCCTCCCTGCTCCTGCTGCCCACACTGTTCCTGATCCAGGCCAGGATGCCATTGGCCTTCTTGGCCACCTGGGCACACTGCTGGCTCGTGTTCAGGCAGCTCAGTCAACACCCCCGGGGTTCCTCTCCAACGAGCATCTCTCCAGCCACTCCTCCCCAAGTCTGTAGCATTGCTGGGGGTTGTGGCCAAACTGTAAAACCCAGCATTGGCCTTATTAACCTTCACAGTTAGCCTCAGCCCATCGACAGTCTGCCTAGATCTCTCTGCAGAGCCTCTCTACCCTGTCGCAGACCAACACTTCCACCCAGTTCAGTGTTATCTGCAAGCTTACTAAGGGTACACTCAATCCTCTCACCCAGGTCATCAGTAAAGATGTGGAACAGGACCAGTCCCAGTACAGATCCCTGGGGAGCAACACTTGTGACCAGCCACCAGCCGGAATTGACTCCATTAACTACAACTCTCTGGGCCTGGTCTTCTAGCCAGTTTTTCACCAGCAGAGAGTACGCCCATCCAGGCCACAAGCAGCCAGTTTCTCTAGAAGAATGGTGTGGGATACAGCGTCAAAGGCCTTAGTAAAGTCCAGACAGACAACGTCTACAGCCTTCCCCTCATCCAGTAAGCCAGTGACCACGTTGTAGAAGGAGATCAGGTTAGTCAAAGAGGACATGCCCTGCAAAAAGCCATGTTGACTGGGCCTGATCATCCGTTTGTTGCACATGCTGCGTGATAATACTCAGGATGATCTGCAGCATGCGCAGCACAACCGGATGACCAGTCCCCACGTAAGGAGAGCTAACATTTAAGAACATAATTTCTGGTAAATCAAACTGTCATGATTTCAGCTGGGATAGAGCTATTTTTCTAGTAGCTGTTTTTGGATTTAGTATGAGAACAAGGTTGTAACACACTGATGTTTCAGTTGTTGCTGTGTAGTGCTAAACTGAAGGATTTCCAGCGTCCTGTGGTCTGCCAGCAATACAACCTGGGGGAGTTGTCTGGGAGCAGGGATCACTGCTCAGGCATCAGTCAGCAGTCACATTGTGCACCACGTCTCTTTTCTCCAGCTTTATTTCTCTCTCTCTCATAGTAATAATAGTAGTGAAAAGGAATACACGTTATTATTATTACTCTAGTCTATTTTTGTTATTAATCTGTTCCCTCTCAACCCACAGGTTTTATGGGTTTTTTTCTCCCCAGTTCTCCCCCCTGTCCCACTAGGAGGGGGTAGCCACAAGGGAGTGGCTGTGTGGTGTTTTGTTGCTGGCTGGGGTTAAACCATGACACATTTGCAAATCTATTCCACACAGTACAGAGAGAATCCAGACATAATGCTCAGGTACAAAAAAACCCCAAAAAACAACAAACCAAAAAAACCAGACAGCTAGCAAGAAAATGCTCCTCCTGAAACTCGATTCCCCATCAGATTATAGGACCAAACTAGCATACTGCAAAGGCTGATCGAAGGCAAAAACAAATCCACAAGATATTGAAAGGAAAAGTAGCCATGTGTAACAAAACTGCAGATATGCTTTTTTGTCCTAAGCACACGTCAGCTGTTTTTGCCATCAGAAAAGCAAAGGCCTTACAACATTTAGCAACATCTGTTGAAGTCTATGCCAACACCACCAGCACCTACTGTTATCTTCCTGTAGACAGCCATGACGTTATCGTCATCAAAGGGGAGAAAGCCACACAGCAGAGCGTACAGCAGTACTCCCATGCTCCAAATGTCTGCCTAAAAAAAAAAAGAGGAGTGGAATTTCATAAAGCTGCTCTGTTTAAAACGGCTCACGACAGGTAACGCGGTTCCCCTTTGGTAAAGCCCACAAACAATTCATGAACAGTAGTCCCCTTAATTGTGGGCAAAACTCTTATATTCCAAGTGAAAGCACACAACCCAAATTCAATTTTCAATTCACTCAAGCTAGAGTTCTAGTAAACCCGATATCCTCTCTTTAGGTCACCAAATTGCCGTGTTGCCTTCAGCCTACAAGGATTTCACTGGCAAAAATGCAATCAGACTCATCACAATGGACCTTGTACAGTAACATGTCGATAAGTACAACAGCTGCCAGCACAGTTACAAGCAGCTTTAAAGTCCAAATGCTGTTTCTTTGTATAGGCACGACAAGGTCATCGTGCCTCAAACTGTCATTCCCACTTAGATCATACAAAAAAAAAAGGAGCTTTGAAAAGCAATGAACTTCATGGAACACAAAAAATATTAAAAAGGCAAGAGGAAGTCAGAGGCCAAGGAGAGTGGTGCAAAGGCGTGTAAGAGGAAAACAGAGTGACTCCGTCCAACAGCACAGAAGCTTAGGGAGTTTGAGGGGATTGCAAGTACAGCATTTTGGATTCGTTGGCAAAGGAGAGTAGCAGATCCTTATGTTCTAGGCAAGTAACCAAAGCTGGATAAGCTCTGCATTTCTATCTTGAATTTTACTACATGGTACAGTACAAAGAGCAAGTTTCCACTGAGGAATTTCCGGCTAAATACAGGCCTGATAAAGCATACAAGATACTGGGACCACACAACATTTTGCAACTAGAGTGGGTGGCCTTGTTAAGGCTGGGGCAGAGTTAATTTTTCCTCCAGTAGCCAGAAAAGTGAAGTGTTTCAGATCCAGTATGAGATTTGTTATGAAAAGTATGTGTATAATATACTGGTGTTTGAATAAATTACGGAACAAATTGCTGCCTGCAGGAACGTGCAGTAGAAGGAAGGAGTTTACTTTATTGTAGGGCACTAAAATTATAGAGCAAAAAAGGGAGCTAGTAAAGGATCAGAGAAAAACAGGCCAGCAACACAATCCATGGCCAAGAGCCCTGTGTGCTGTTCCAGGCTGTGACTGTTCAGGCTGCTCACATGGCTTCTGAGAAATGGGGTCACAACCACCCCCTGCACTGCTCCAGGCTGGGGCAGAGCAGCTGGAAAGTGCTCAGTGGGAAAGGACCTGAGAGGTTGGTCAACAGCTGGGTGGAGATGAGCCAGAGTGTCCAGGGGGACAAGAAGCCAC
Source organism: Todiramphus chloris collaris (assembly GCA_025345505.1). Lineage (NCBI taxonomy): Eukaryota > Metazoa > Chordata > Aves > Coraciiformes > Alcedinidae > Todiramphus > Todiramphus chloris. Next base: position 108,552 of record JANVCC010010369.1, read on the forward strand.
CAGCACCCTGGCAGTGTCAGCACTGGGGTGGGCAGCAGGAGCAGGGCAGGGACCATCCCCCTGCACTGGGCACTGGGGAGGGTGCCCCTGGAATCCTGGGGTCAGTTTGTGCCCCTCACTCCCAGCAGGACGTTGAGGGGCTGGAGCGTGGCCAGAGAAGGGCAATGGAGCTGGGGAAGGGGCACAAGGGTGCTGAGGTGCTGCTGAGGGACCTGGGCTTGTTGAGCCTGGAGAGAAGGAGGCTGAGGGGAGACCTTCTGGCTCTGACAGCTCCTGGCAGGAGGCTGGAGCCAGGGGGGTCAGGCTCTGCTCCCAAGGAACAAGGGACAGCACAAGAGGAACCGGCCTCAAGTTGCCCCAGGGGAGGCTTTAGGTTGGAGCTGAGGAACAATTTCTTCCAGCCCCTTGAGGGTTGTCCAGGGCTGTCCCAGACTGCCCAGGGCAGTGGTGGAGTCCCCATGGTCCCTGGAGGGGTTTCCAAGCCCCCCGTGGAGCTGTGGTGCTGAGGGACAGGGGGCAGTGGTGCCCTGGCAGTGCTGGGGGAATGGTTGGACTCCATGATCTGAAAGGTCTCTTCCAGACAAAACAATTCTATGAACTATCTATGCAATGTCATTCAGCAATATTTGAAAGAGAAACCAAATGAGCATATCTGAACATCACCACCTTTAAATACAGGGGGGGGTGGGGGTGGAACCCAACCCTCCCCCAAAACCATGCTACATACCTCTGAGCCAATGTATGCTTTGCCCTGAATGAGCTCTGGTGCTGCATAAGCTGGGCTCCCACAGCACGTGTTCAGGTGGTAATCCAGGCCACCCTGCAGTAACACAGGAAACCCGTCACACCGAAGCACTGACTTTAGCACAGCTTTTGTCTCCTGGCAGTGACATATCAGAGGCCTCAGAAGTGTCATTCTCCTCTGCTGTGCATCTACATTTATCTTGTATTTTACTTTTGTGTAATATATGGCTTCCTTTGGCAAAAATTGTCTAAGCCCATGAGAATCCTACAAATGTTCAGATCCTGAGCTTCTCATTCATCTATTATCCCAGCAGTCTTTCCACAGCAACTCCTTTAATAAGTATACTTCTCTTTGTGACTGCAAAGGGAAGAGATGGAACTTGAAACAACTGAAGAGCTCCCGGGCATGAGGCTGGTTATTTAGGCCAATAATTAATGCAATAATTTTATGAAGAACCACTAATAATACTTCCTTAGTAAAATAATGTTTTTATGTTGCCTGAGCTTTGTTCTACACAGATCAGAATAAGACTACATTAAACCACCAAGATGATGGCCTCAGACTTTATTGCCTCCAAGGTGCTCTAATTTAAGTACAACTATCTCAGGACAAGTAGCTATCTTTGGATCAGTAAGACCTTCTTCCTATCACATTGCTTATTAACAGCCATCAGCTCACCTTAATAAGGTGAGAAATAGAAAGGGCTCTGAGAAAACAACTTTAAGATCAAGAAACAACTCATACATGCATATGAAACCAGAGGATTTGTAAATGTAACTGGAATTAAGTATTTGAATTGATCCACAGTCTCCACATACATACAAGTCTTTTGAAAACCTTAACAGGGAAAAAAAGCCACCAACATCAGCTTTATATTACAGGCCTTTGTATGTGGCAGCAGGTGCTGTGCACACGAGATGATCTCTGCCTTAGATTGTGATAAAAGATAAAGTGTAACAGGAAAAAAATAAGCTAACAGTCTGCAGATAACACGCAGTTAATGGCTCTCTCACAGGCTTGAGCTTGGACGAGTAATTAGCCATTGGATGGCAACTACACAAACAGCTGGAACTGAGGCCCTTTGGGCAAATCTCTGCATTGCATTCTGAAGTCAAATGTGCATTTTTTTATATGTGTACAGGAGCTGATTTAGCTCTACCTTGTGAAAGCAACGGATGTTCTTACCTTTGGCTTTGCGCAAAGTCCAAAGTCTATCAGCTTCAAATTATTATCCCCATCAATCAGCAGGTTTTCCTGGTAGAAGAGAACGTGGCAGTAAATGCTTCTGTAACATCAGTATCCAAGGAACCACACTTTCTTGCTCCCTATTTCTTCCTGTCATTAGCAGCTAGAATTTACCTGAAGCTCACAGAAGTGCAGAATGTTTGTGTAAGAAGGGACCTTTAGAGACGACAAAGTCCAACCCCCCTGCAGGGACAGGGCCATCTGCAGCTAGAGCAGGGTGCTCAGAGCCCCGGGCAACCTCCCCTGCAATGGTGCCACCACCTCTCTGGGCAGCCTGGCACAGCCTCTCACCACCCTCACACCAACAATTTCTCCTTCTCTCCAGTCTGAATCTCCCTCTTTGAGTTCAAACCATCCCCCCTTGTCCTGTCCCAACAGGCCCTGCTCAAAACTCTGTCCCCATCTCTCTGCCAGGCCCCTGGAAGTGCTGCCAGGCCCCCAGAAGGTCTCCCCTTGGGAGCCTTCTCCTCTGCAGGCTGAACCCCCCCACTCTCCCAGCCTGGCTCCCAGCAGAGGGGTTCCAGCCCTCCCAGCATCGCTGGGCCTCCTCTGGCCCCGCTCCACCAGGTCCCTGTCTCTGCTGTGCTGAGCACTCCCGAGCTGCCCCAGCACTGCAGGGGGGTCTCTCTCTCTGCCCAGAGCCCTGGGAGCAGAAGGGCAGGATCCACTCCCTTGACTGAAGAAAACCCAGTGGATGGCCACTAGCCTGCATTGGGAGCTGGAGTGCTTGCTCAGTGAGAAGGGGCTAAGGGAAAGACATTAATTCAGACTGTAGATGACAAAGCTCCAGTGAAGACCTCATGGCAGCCTTTTAAAACCTACAGGGAGGGTATGAAGACAGAACTAGTATCTTCACAGCAGTGCATGGTGTGATAATGACTAACAAGAGTCACAAGACATTCAGACTGGAAAGAAGGCAAAGCCTTTCTCCTCATAAGGACAGTAAAGAGCTGAACAGGTTGCCCAGAGAAAATGCACTGCCCCATCATCAAGAGAGGTCAAAGATGTGCCTGGATAAAGGCCCAAGAACCTTGGTCTGAAACTGCTCTGAACAATTAGTTCCAGCAGAAGCCTCTAGAAGTCACTTCACACCCAAGTTAACACATGATCCTTTGAATCCAACAGATCTCAAGCTCACTCCTTCATACAAGTACACACAATGCTTTGTCTGAGAAGTTCTCTGCAGACACATATTTCGTGAGCTGTCTAGGAAAATACCTGTGCACTAAGTGTACTTTTGTCAGAAGTGTTAGCATCTCTAAAAATGCACATTTCTAATTCCTTCAAGAAGAAATGCACTCATCTTCCATTCCCTAAACCATGCTTAAACTCTGCATCATCTTTCCACCTGAGCAGGAGGAGCAAGTTGTTTGGTGTGAGGGTGTGGGAGCCTGTGCCAGGCTGCCCAGAGAGGCTGTGGAGTCTCCTTGTCTGGAGAGATTCCCACCCCGGCTGGACCCTGCGCTGCTGGGCCCCTGCTCTGGGTGACCCTGCTGGATTAGGAAAAAAATCTGCATGGAAAGTGTGGTGAGATTTTGGAATGGGCTGCCCAGGCAGGGGGTTGAGTCCCCATCCCTGGGTGTGTTTAAACATCGCTTGGATGTGGTGAACTTGTAGAGTAGGGCTAATGGTTGGACACGATGATCCCAAGGGTCTTTTCCAACCTGAGCGATTCTGGATGGAACAGGAGGGTGCCACCAGATCGTGTCCAGAGGGCCCTTCACACCCCACCAAGCTGGGAGTCTGTGAATGACAGCAAAGGACAGGATGAGTCCAGGAGCACACATCTGCCCCTGCACCTTCTGTCTAGTCACCACTAGTTAAAAAATATTGGTGTCACTTTTTCCCTTAGGTGTGAACACAGAAATGTTCACACAACAGTGACACAATAAGGACTCTCCAGGCACCAGCTGGAATAAATGGGATAACAAAACCACCTAGAAATGCAGAATCAGATCCATGCATGTCTCCGCTCCACTAACAGCTGCAGCATGTTGTTCTGCCTCTCTTTCAGATGAAGCTCCTTCCTCAGTTGAGACACAACTAGCTCACCTGAGGAAAGCAGCAGCAAAGCTGTAGAAACAAGGCATTTTCACAAGGCAAAGAGCTCTAAGCATAGCACAATCACAGAATGGTGGGGGTTGGAAGGGACCTCTGGAGATCGAGTCCAACCCCCCTGCCAGAGCAGGGTCACCCAGGGCAGCCCACACAGGAACAGAGCCAGGGGGGGCTGGAAAGTCTCCAGAGGAGACTCCACAGCCTCTCTGGGCAGCCTGGGCCAGGCTCTGGCACACTCACACCAAAGGACTTTCTCCCCATGTTGAGGTGGAACACCCTGTGTTCTAGCTTATACTTGTTATTCTGTATCCTATTACTGGACACCATGGGAAAGACTGGCCCACTTGACACCCACCCTTCAGGTATTTGTAAACATTAATGAGATCCCCTCTCAGTCTTCTCCAGGCTAAACAGCCCCGGGGCTCCCAGCCTTTCCTCATAAGAGATGTTTCAGTCCCTTCATCTTCCTTGTAGCCTCTGCTGGACTCTCTCCATTATTTCCCTGTCCGTCTTGAACTGGGGAGCCCAGAACTGGACACAACACTCCAGTTGTGGTATCACTAGTGCAGAGCAGAGGGAGGAGAATGGAGAAGGCAAAACTTACTCTAACTCCTAATGAAGAAGTAAAAGTGGGTATTCATTATTATTTATGTAAATCTGATTACTACTGAGGCTTACTGGTTTGAGATCCCGGTGCGCGTACCCCTGACTGTGAACATAAGCAATGGCTGAAACAATCTGTCGAAAAAACACACGAGCCTCCTCTTCCGAAAGGCGGTCCTTGGAAATGATGTAGTCAAACAGCTCTCCTCCGGGACAGTACTGCTCGAAGACAGGAAGCAGAGCATACATTTAGAATGATGAAATCTAAACAACCATGGGAGCACTGGGCAGCAGCTGGAGGACACGCTCCCATTCCCTTTGCCCTGTCACAGGGTGCCCCAGGTCGGTGCTGCAGCAGATCGGACAAGCTGAGAAGTCTGACTCCTGCCTGACATCACACTAATGTCACAGGCAATAAACTGCCCGGGAGGTGACAACCACACGAGAGTTCTGGGGTCCCACCTGTCCTGCTGCTGGTATTTTGAGACAAGTGAAGCACAAGGGAGGAATTTAAGTTATTTCACTTATTGCGAACAGTGAAGAGTGGCTTTTACAAGAAGATAAAACACAGAACATGTTACCAGCTTCATTTGAACATGCCCATCGCTGAGGTAAATGCTCAAGAATTGGTTCATTTGAAGTCTGAACTCTGTTACTGCTACACCAGGAAAGGAAATAACATTTCCAGTGTGGAAACACCATTTCTTACCTCTAAGACCATAAATATTTTCTTGGTTGTCTCTATCACATGGTACAACCGGCAAACATGCTGGTGACTTAAGTTCTTCATGGCATCAATTTCTAGTTTAACACGAGGCAAGTCATCCTAAGAGGCCACAACAGCAAATTATGATACTGAAATGATGACATTGAAACTACAAACTTGTGAAGTTATGAAACCACTTCAACAGCCCGTACATCACAGTGAGCTTCAGACCACAGTGCACAGCAAACTTCTCAGCATGTACGTGACAGGATACAACCAAACTGCTCACATTCGATGCACCAACAGCTCTACCATCACTCCCCTACAGTTCTGATGCATTGATTGGCAAAACCCAAAAAGCAGATGTAGAATAGCTTGTGTTGTTATCAGCATTCTCTCTGAATTACTGCAATAACCTTAAACTCCCTCTAATTTTACAGACAGAGAATGCTGCCCTCTCCAAAGAGGGCACAAGACCTGGGGTCTTCTGTTAAAACTCTTTCAAGTCTACAGCAGCTGTCAACAGCCAACCGGCCAAGTGAGCAGCCTTTTGATGGGGCACCCCTAGGTTCTTGAGAATGCCACAAGAAAAGCAGAAGATACTGACAACTTGCAGGTATCTTCACACTTACCCCCAGAGCAAGTTTGTCCATGATTTTTATTGCAACTTTTTCACCGGTGAGATGATGTCGTGCAAGTTTTACCTTTGCAAACCCACCTAGGATTTGAAAGAGAGACCTTTTGAGCTCAGTGTGATCACGTGCTATGTCTGACAGCATCACTGTCCCACTGCAGTATGGGGCATGCACAGGGTGCAGTGTCTTCATGAGAGGGAAAAGCAACCACTGCTACCAACTTCCAAACACGTTTTCAGAGCTCTACCCCACAAAATACACAGGTGAAATATAGAACCAAGGAATGGTTTGGGTGGGAAGGGACCTTTAAAACCCATCTCATACAATCCCTACCTGCACTGTACAGGGACATCTGCAACTGGAGCAGGTTGCTCACTGCTGGGGCTCCTCTGGCCCCGCTCCACCAGATCCCTGTCTCTGCTGTGCTGAGCACTCCCGAGCTGGCCCCAGCACTGCAGGGGGGTCTCTCTCTCTGCCCAGAGCCCTGGGAGCAGAGGGGCAGGATCCCCCCCTCCCCTGCTGCCCACGGAGCTGGGGTGCAGCCCAGGGTGCCAGTGGCTCTGGGTGCCAGCGCACGGGGCCAGCTCATGCTCTATAGCATGACCTATAGATTCTGCAGTAACAATTAAACTGTACTTAGACACTTAAATACTATCCATATTAACCTATACACAGATAAATATTAAAGCAGTTAGACAGATGGCATGTGTCTCCATACTTTAACAGATCACAGTTACCTGTTCCAATTCTTTCGTGCAATTCATAGTACTTCAGAACTTCCTCATAGTCACCTATGGCCATTCTGACAAGAAAGGGGATATGCAATTCTTCTCAGCACCTGCAAGCAGAAAGAGTAGCCACTGTTTGTGCTTTTCCACCGAGTAGAATTGTAGACACAGAAAGCACATTCACAGCAACTCCGGTGGTGACCTGCTTTCATAGGACTGTTCTGGTTGCAAAAGACCTTTAAGACTGAGTCCAACTGTTTCCCCAGCAGTGCCAGGGCACCACTGCCCCCTGTCCCTCAGCACCACAGCTCCACGGGAGGCTTGGAAACCCCTCCAGGGATCACGGGGACTCCACCACTACCCTGGGCAGCCTGGCACAGCCCTGGGGAACCCTCAAAGGGCTGGAAGAAATTGTTCCTAAACCTCCCCCGGGGCAACTTCAGGCTGGTTCCTCTTGTCCTACCAACTCCCACTACCACCCGCCGCGCCCACAGCTGCAAAGCCCCTAAGGAGCGAGGCTGAGCCGGAGTGCACAGAGCGGCAGCGCCTTTCCACGCCTCGTCACCGACGCCGATCGGAAAGAGCCGGCAGCGCCTTTGCCGGAGCAGCCATAACGCTCCCCCCGCCGCGGGGCAACGGCCGGGACCCCAGAGGAGGCCCCGGCCCCGGCCGAGCGGCGGCCCCGGAGACAGGCGGCCCCGAGAGCCGACTCCCGCGGCCCATCCCCGCGGAGGGCAGGCCGGAGAGCCGGGCTGGGCGGGCAGCACTCACCGGCCGGGCAGCCGCTCGCGCTGCGGCCGTTGCCGTTCAAATCTCCCTGCCGCGGGCCCACTTCCGGCCGGGGCGGCCGAGGAGCCAATCAGCGCCCAGCACGGGCCGGAACAGGCGGAGACGCGCCGGGCATGACGGGAGCGCGGGCGGGGCGGAGCTGGCGGCGCAGCCGCAGCCGCAGCGGGGGGGTGTCGGCTGCTCTCTCGCTGCTGGCGGGGAATGGCTGCGGCCGCGTCCGGGCCTGGCAGAGGCGGGGAGCGTGGGCTGCTCTCCCCGGGAGGCCCGGCGCTGGAGCTCCTGCCCTGGGTCTGTCCTTCAGGGGCTGGGCTCTGCTCCCAAGGAACAAGGGACAGCACAAGAGGAACCAGCCTCAAGTTTCCCCAGGGAAGGTTTAGATCGGAGCTGAGGAACAATTTCTTCCCCTCCAGAGTTCCCCAGGGCTGTGCCAGGCTGCCCAGGGCAGGGGTGGAGTCCCCGTGATCCCTGGAGGGGTTTCCAAGGTGTGGAGCTGTGGTGCTGAGGGTGGCAGGGACTTTATTGAGGTTGTGGTGATGTTGGATAGAGTTAAAAACTTCTAGGCTGCATAAGTGTATAATGAAGTGGTCTGAAAACAGCATTAAAAGCGTGGGAGGGCTCTAAAACGATGGAATTACCTCATAGGTGGAAGCACCCTAGAGAAGGCTCTGGGGAGACCTTCTGGGGGCCTGGCAGCACTTCAAGGGGCCTCTCAGAAAGATGGGGACAGAGTTTTGAGCAGGGCCTGTTGGGACAGGACAAGGGGGGATGGTTTGAACTCAAAGAGGGAGATTTAGACCAGAGAGAAGGAGAAATTGTTGGTGTGAGGGTGGTGAGAGGCTGTGCCAGGCTGCCCAGAGAGGTGGTGGCTGCCCCATCCCTGACACCATTGCAGGGGAGGTTGCCCGGGGCTCTGAGCACCCTGCTCTAGCTGCAGATGGCCCTGCTCCCTGCAGGGGGTTGGACAAGATGGGCTTGGAAGGTCCCTTCCCACCCAAACCAGTCTGTGATTCTGTGAAGCAGAAACAAGACAGAATCATTCAGAGCAGCATCTAAAGACAGTAAAATTCTGTCAGCCTTTGTAGCTAAGGCCTCATTCTGGATTCTTGACAGAACCCAGAGACAGATTTGGACAAAGGTCAGAACATCGAGGTGTCCCCACCGTACCCTGTGGTGATTTTAGTGCTAAACCCCACAGCTCTAGGAGGAGAGTTTGAATGCAAATGTGGAACCCCCTTCGTGTGCTTAATGAGATCGCTGATGGAGCGCGAGGACCGACATGATGGAAAATCACGTAACCCACCGCATCTCCTTTATTTGTCGCTTGCACTGCGAATGAACCGCTGCTGGTTGAGCTCACGGGGCCGGGTTTGGGATTTATCTACAGAGCCCAAATAAAGCAAATACCTCGGCTCTGTGTCTTGGTGGTCCTTACAAAGGCCGCGTCCAGCGCCTGGCAGCTTCTCGGCGGCTCGGAGCGGCCCCGCCGGTCCGTGCCCGGCCCCGCAGGGGGGGCGGTGGCCCAGGCTGCTCCTCCTCGCCCCCGGGCCCGCGCCGCAGCTTTCTCTTTCACTTTCGCTTTCGCTTCGCGTTCCCTCGGCTTCCCGGGCTCGCGTACGGGCGGTGGCGGCGGCAGCGCCGGCTCGGGTCTGGGGTCCGGGGCCCGGGGTCCGGCGGCAGGTACCGGGTCCAGCGGGCGTTGGGCGGGCGGGCGGTCGCGGTGCCCGCGGCTCAGGGCTGCGCCCGGCAGATCCTTCCCGCCTCCCCTTCGCCAAGGCCGGAGTCTTTGGCAGCAATGCCCGGCGCGTCCCCGGCGGGGCTGCTGGGGCTACTGGTGCTACTGGGGCTACTGGGGCTGCCGAGCGCGGCGGCGGCTGCCGGCGCTGACCCGGCTTTCCCGTGGGACGCGGTGCGGCTGCCCGGAGACGTCGTCCCGCTGCGCTACCACCTCCTGCTGCACCCCAACCTCACCACGCTGACCTTCTCCGGCACCGTCGCCATCGAGGTGCGGGTGACCCGCCCCACCAGCGCGGTCGTGCTGCACGCCAAGGACCTGGACATCACGGCGGCCTCCATCGTCCCGGCAGGGGGCAGCGCCGAGGAGCGCCCGGCGCGGGTGCTGCAGCAGCGGCCCCGGCAGCAGCTGGCACTGCTGCCCGAGAGCCCGCTCCGCGCCGGGCAGCGCTGCACGCTCCGCCTGCGCTTCTCCGCGCGCCTCGCGCAGCACTTCCGCGGCTTCTACCGGAGCACCTACCGCAGCCGCGGAGGGCAGCTCAGGTGAGCCCCGCTCAGCCGAGCCCCGCTCAGGTGTGCCCCGCTCAGGCGAGCCCCGCTCAGGCGAGCCCCTCTCAGGTGTGCCCCGCTCAGGTGAGCCCCGCTCAGATGTGCCCCGCTCAGGTGTGCCCCGCTCAGATGTGCCCCGCTTAGGCGAGCCCCGCTCAGGCGAGCCCCGCTCAGATGGGCCCCGCTCAGGTGAGCCCCGCTCAGGTGAGCCCCGCTCAGATGTGCCCCGCTTAGGCGAGCCCCGCTCAGGCGAGCCCCGCTCAGGTGAGCCCCGCTCAGGTGTGCCCTGCGGGCGCGCAGCAGCTGTCGGCAGGACCCGAAAGGGCACGGCCTGTTTAATATCCACTCCTGTTCGGTACCTTTGTCTGTGACCTTGGCCAAGGGCATCGAGCACCCTCAAGTCACTTCGCAGGTGGCACCAAGCTGGGCAGGAGTGTGGGTTGCTGGAGGGTTGGGAGACTCTGCAGAGGGCTTGTTAGAAATGCAAAGGTCCTTAGCAAGGACTCTCAGCAGACATACTAGCGAAGCAGCGATTTATTAGACGTTCTTGCAAGACCGGGTGTCCCAGCACAGCAGGCACACCTCTGGGCAGAGCTTTCAGCATTTTATCCCCTGTTCCCATCCGCAGAAGTGCCTCTCTTGTTTCCCGATGAATTCGGTACTTCCAAGGTCTACAGGCTGAACCGAGGCGCCTTCTTCAGAACAGCCCAGAATAGTTTGTCATTGCCTGGCTGGCAGGTTCCTGCTTCCCCTGGGAGAAAAGAATATTCCCGAGTTTACTGAGCAGAATGCAGTATCTTTCTAAGTTACAACTGTTCATCCTAAATAGCCCTTAGCTGTTGCCCCTTTATCTATGAACACACCTTGATTGGCAGTTGTGCACTTTAGTCCTTTGTCTGCTTTTTACCCTAAGACTGAGCTTCAGGCCTCAGTTTCCTGTCAGACCACTTAAGGCTTCTAGTCTTTGGTAAACGATTCTTGAAGAGGCAGCTTAAGTCTTCCATTCCTCAAGTTAATACAAAGATGATTATTCTTACGCTACAGTTTGCAAAAGTAACATTTCTTATCATTTCCTACGGGACACGATGTAGTAGCGGCCCCGGTAGAGTTAGATAACAGTTGGGCTGGATGATCGTGAAGATGTTTTCCAACCAGAGCAGTTCTGGGATTCTATGCAGGAACTTTGTTGGCACACATCAGGGGGGTGAACATTGCACACGTGACCGAAACCTCTTTCTCTTGCCCCATTTAGAGTGCTTGCAGCGACGCAGTTCGAGCCGACGGCTGCGCGGATGGCCTTCCCCTGTTTCGACGAGCCAGCCTTCAAAGCCACGTTTTCCATTAGGATTAGGAGGGAGCGAGAGCACCTTGCGCTGTCCAACATGCCAGTCGTAGGTGGCTGCTTTTCACGGCTGGTTGGTGGTTGAAACAAGCAAGCAGAAGGAGAGCAGAACAGGCAGGGAATGGTGGTCTGAATGGCAGCACTGTTCCTCTGTGGGAGAATGTGGTGCTGTCGGGGTGGGTGTGGGCACAGGGCAGAAGAGGAATGGAGAAAACAGTGCATGGTGTGGGTTCCTGCTTCTCAGCAGGGATGTGAGGATGGTCAGCACAACGTAGTCTCCGTAATCTTGACGTCACTCACAACAGGCTAGGTGATCTCCAGAGGTCCTTTCCTACCCCTACCATTCTTTAACATGCTGTCTCTGTTGATTTTAAGATTAGTGATGAAATACCTACAAATAAATACACAACTCATGTGTGTTAACTTGACTGTCAGAAAAACACCTCAGAGTGAAAGCGCCGTACATGCAGTATCCACACACAGAGTTCCTGGCTATAAATATGTACACATGTGTAGGATCAGCTACATTTGGTACATTTGGTCTTTGTTTGGATGCAAGAGATTCTTCATAGCTTCTTCTCTACTGTTAGTCACTGGTTTGCAAGGAAAACAACCCTTGTAAATGAGGAAACATCAGCCCCCATGCCTCATCCGAGTACCTTCCACAAATTAATAATTTTGAAAGTTGGTATAAAAAATCAGTTCTTTTGTACAGAAATGGATTAAAAAAAAAATTAATAAGGAGCAGGAGACAGTGTAAAAGTCCAGTGCACCTTTAAAATGTAGTGTCTTTAAAACACAATCCCTATAAACCGAGAAGAAACAGAACAATTGTTGGTGCTGAGGTCCTTACGGGTCATGCTGCCAAGTGATGAGCTGTGATCTTTTTTTAGGTGAAGTCTGTGAATTTAAGTCCCTGGCTAGTTGAGGACCATTTTGATACCACTGTCAAGATGAGCACATACCTCGTGGCCTTCGTTGTTTCAGATTTTAAATCCATCAGCAAAATAACCAGTCATGGAGTTAAGGTAACTGTGCCTCATTTTGCAAGAGCTATGTTGTAATTAAGCCTGTGTGAATACTTGATAGTTTGCTTTTCAGTTAAGCCATCAGATTTATGTGTTTTGGCATTCTACAGGGGAGAAAGAAAACGGGTTTGTGATTGGATGAGTAGCTTGCATTCTGACCTTTATTAGTCCCACAAGTTTTTGGTGATTTGGCAGTATCTTTTTATATAATTATATGCATTGGTAATATAGTTTGTTTCCTGTAAGATTAAATAATTAAAGGCAAGTGAGATGCAGTTTTCCTGGAGAATGAACACTCAAATAAACCTGTGCCAGTTGAACAAGTCTAACGTAGTGGGGTGGGCACTGCAGGTGTCTCTAGGGGCGTAGTGGTTCTGGTGGGTAAGCTTTAAAGCTTCCATTCCTGCTTCTGGTAATCTTTTTCTACAAATATTTTAGTAACTCTCATGTGATGAGTGTGCAGTGTGTGCTCTCATGCCCCTCATTATGGTCATTCGAGTAACTGTGATATCGAACAGCTCTGTAAGTGCTTGGTGCCTGCTCGTCTGCCGCAGGTTTCTGTGTACACGGTGCCCGACAAGATCAACCAAGCGCATTACGCCTTGGACGCGGCGGTGAAGCTGCTAGACTTCTATGAGGATTACTTCAGCATCCCGTATCCTTTACCTAAACAAGGCAAGTCTTACATAATTTAATGTGTTCAAAAGCATAGAGAGTGAAATGGCACAAAACCAGTGATTTAGAGCATTCATAGAATCATAAAATCATGCAGGATGGAAATGACCTGCAAGATCATCAAGTCCAACCATCTACTAAATACTGTCAGGACCACTAACCCGTGTCCTGCAGTGCCACATCTGGATGTTCATTGAACCCCTGCAGGGATGGTGACTCCAGTCCCTCCCTGGGCAGCCTGTGCCAAGGCCTCACCACCCTCTCAGCAGAGAAATGTTTCCTAACATCCAACCTAAACCTCCCCTGGTGCAGCTTAAGCCCATTCCAGCTTCTCCTGTCGCTAGTCACCTGGGAGCAGAGACCAGCACCCACCTCACTGCAGCCTCCCTTCAGCACTGACAGGGCCAGGTTGGGCTCACAGGCTTTTAAACTCTCTGCTTCACACAACTTGAGGAGCTCTGCTGGGAACTGAAAATCCCTGTTCTCTGCATGGGGATTGTTTTTTAAGGTATGTTTTTGGGATTGTATTTAAGAGAGCCCGTAGAAGTTCGTGTGATACCTGTGCCTGTACAGGAGCAGCCGTGAGGTGGGATGAGTGAGTTCATTGCTGAGTAAAATGATACTAGTGACATTTAAT
>JANVCC010010369.1:137022-203812 GCA_025345505.1 Todiramphus chloris collaris
CCCACCCCGGCTGGACCCTGCGCTGCTGGGCCCCTGCTCTGGGTGGCCCTGCTGGATGGAGCAGGGGGGACACACCAGATAGATGATCCCCAGAGGACTCTTCCAGCCCCACCATGCTGGGAGTCTGTGATTTTCCTTTTTTTTTTTTTTTTCTTTTTTTTTTAAACACCTTGTCTTCAGTTAGAATATGCCCATGTTTGGGTTTTTTTGAAGTATTTCTGGGGCCCACCTCAGAGCAGCTCCTCTGGCGACAGCGGCCCCCAATAAAGGGAAAGGCACGAACACCATGATGCACTCTTAAAAACTTTATTAGTGTGACACAGGTTCTCAGCACAGACTGCGCGGTACAGTCGGAAGTCTAAATATCCCCAACGTTAATCTCCGGGCTGTCCCCGCCTGCAGCGCTACACCATGGGGGCAGGTCTGATGTCGGTACGGGTGTTGGAGTCACCGCTCTGTACAGGCTGATGGTGACGCAGTACGTGTGTGAGGGTGTGTGAGAAGATGCTGTGCAGGCTGTGAAGACAGAGCAGAACACACAGAGGCACCTGCCACGAGTCCCTGCAACAGCTGCGGCTGCAGCGGCTCGTGAGAGGCGCCCGTTCTCTTGGAGAGCAGGAGAACGCGACGCTCGCCGCAGCGGCAGCTTCTGACCCTCCCCGCGCTCCCTGGATCTGGAGTGCGAGGAACAGAAGCAAGGACTAGAAACAGTGCAAAGTACAATAAAAACATTCTGCCTGTTGACCTCTTTCGTCTCCGCTAAGGCTCATGTGCCCCGTTTCCTCTCCTGCGATGGTACCAGTGCCACTGTTAGCTACAGTTTGTATTTGTTCAGCCCAGGAGACTCCTGAAATTACGAGGTAACAGAACAGGTACAATCGGAAATAAAACCCCACTAATAAAATCCTTACACGGTGTGGTTTCGTTATTGTAACTAGTTAAGGCAGCATCCAAATTACCAGTTTTACTACGCAACGAGCTAGAAGCAGCAGCTTATCCCCAGTTTCTCGTGCTTTAGCTACCCCTGGCCGGCCGACAGCTTCCCAGCAGGGCTGGTGTGCCGACAGCGCCCGGCCGGGCTGAGGGTAACCACAGCTCGTGATGCTCCAAACACTTAATGCACTCACTGCAACGTTTAAAACGCACAAACAAACTCCTCTGAGATTTACAGGCACTATGTGGAGATTATGTGCAAAAGACTGCAGATATATCTTTTTTTTTTTTTTTTGGTGTTGCTATTCATTTATGAAATATAATTCTTGCAAATATAAAGCATTCTTTCCCTCTGAAAACTGAAGAAAATGAGACAAAAAAATCAAAGTATATGAGTATAATAAAATGAGTGGCTAGAGAAAAAAAATAGAACACAGAACACCTTAGTCTACTACTAGGAAAAAAGAAAATACGAAAAACAAAGTCTAGCGAGTATCACTGTACAAAAACCACCCAGAATAACCACGCGCTTTTTGCACCAGCTTTTGTTCTTCAGGAATCATTATCTGCCAACCGGAGGAAGACATCGTGCCAAAATCTTGGGGGGAAGAAAAAGAAAAGAAGTTAGAGCCCTTGTGTTTAACCTGGAGAAACAAATCATGAAGTAAGTCTGGGAAGAACTGCTGGAAACGTGTCTGGGGGCAGAAGGAAGTGCAGGAAGAGCTGAGAAGGTGTTGCTGGGGAGTGGTGCTGCAGTGGGGGGGGTCAGCCCGACGCAGACACCCCGCAGTGACACCTTTGTCCTGCCCACCTGAAGCCAGCTGCTAATCAACTGCTCAGGTTGGAAGAGACCTTGAAGATCACGGAGTCCAACCATTGCCCCAGCAGTGCCAGGGCACCACTGCCCCCTGTCCCTCAGCACCACAGCTCCATGAGGGGCTTGGAAACCCCTCCAGGGATCACGGGGACTCCACCACTGCCCTGGGCAGCCTGGCAGAGCCCTGGGGAACCCTCAAGGGAAAGAAATTGTTCCTCAGCTCCAACATAAACCTCCCCTGGGGCAATCTGAGGCTGGTTCCTCTTGTCCTGTCCCTTGTTCCTTGGGAGTGCAGGAGAATGGGCTGATGAAAGACTCCCAATTAGTGTGATGCTCAGGACACGATCCCGGTAAGTACAAGGATCGCGTGCACAGACTGGGCTGGTTGTGCCAGGACAGACCAGAGCTGAGCTCTGAAACCTCCTGCAGCTGCCAGCTCAGCTCTGGGGATTTTTATATCTCTTCTGGATGCTGCTCCAAAATTTGTGTGCTCCAAAGATGTAACACTGCTCCAAAATTAGCGTGCCACTGAAATAGTGACATAAACTCACTGTCCTAGAGATAAAAACAACCAGTTGGGATGTGCTTGGTCTGCACTGCTCCATAAGGCCTTGACAGGGAAGCACTCTGTCAGGCCTTGGAATCCTTGGTCATGTGAACCTACAGGAATTTACCTGTGTAGAGTAATTCTGGGCAAACTGTATGGACAAAAAGTGGGGGGAGTGGGGAGGGGAAGCATTTCTGGAAGGATAGAGTTAAAAACTTTTAGGTTAATTGCATGTAATGAAGTGGTCTGAAACCAGGATAACAAGAGTGGGAAGGCCCTAAAACCGGCTCTAGGTGCAGATGTCCCTGCTCCCTGCAGGGAGATGGACTTTGGAAGGTCCCTTCCCACCCAAACCAGTCTGTGATTCTGTGAAGCAGAAACAAGACAGAATCATTCAGAGCAGCATCTAAAGACAGTAAAATTCTGTCAGCCTTTGTAGCTAAGGCCTCCTTTTGGATTCTTGACAGAACCCAGAGACAGATTTGGACAAAGGTCAGAACATCGAGGTGTCCCCACCGTACCCTGTGGTGATTTTAAACCCCACAGCTCTAGGAGGAGAGTTTGAATGGAAATGTGGAACCCCCTCCGTGTGCTGAATGAGGTCACTGATGGAGCACGGGTGCGAGGACCGACGTGATGGAAAATCACGTAACCCACCGCATCTCTGTTATTTGTCGCTTGCAGTGCGAATGAACCGCTGCTGGTTGAGCTCACGGGGCCGGGTTTGGGATTTATCTGCAGAGCCCAAATAAAGCAAATACCTCGGCTCTGTGTCTTGGTGGGCTTCTCACAATGGGGAGAGGAGCCTTCTTTTGGGGACTCATTTTCTGCCCAGGAACACTGCAGTTCAAAGGCATACCAAGTGCTGGGTCTAACATCACCTCCACCAAGGTCTTGGTTCAGTTAAAAGACTGTCACCAAAACTCGGCTTTGGTAGCACCAGTGTGAGTTGACTCAGTGGTGGTTCAAAGGAGGGAGAAGAAGACATCTCACCTGAGGATCTTAACGTTTAGCTTGTTTTCTGCTTCTCAGGTTTGCTGCTGGAGGACTGTCCCCTTGCCTAAAGAGTAAGAGAAGGATGAGATGGTAAGCCAATGTGAACTCAAGTAAAGCCCGAAATAAAAGAGTGACAGATACTCATCAGCAGTCACAGTTCAGGGACCAGTATCACCCACGGTTGAAATACAGACAGGTTAGACGCAGTATTTGTACGTCGTGTGGATGTGTTTTCACTTCTCCACCACTGCTCGCTTTGTTTCGGGTAAGGAGGGCTGTGGCTGACCTCCTCACATCCCAACCTCCTCAGAACACTACAGAACACATCCTTCTGAGGAGCAGCTCAAGTCCCCCACCAGCTGCGCACCGAAAGCTGACAGGCAGTTCTGCTGTTGCACAAAAGGCCCGCGTGGGGATTTTCTAACAAGGAAAATCCCGTCGCTTCTCATGTGTCACGTTTCGTTCCCAGAGCAGACGTCACTGCCTGATTCAGGACTCTACCTGCAAGGACCTCGTGAGAGAACGGCGTGATGGGAACAGTTTCACCCTGACCCAAATTCATGTTCTGTATTTCTGGATGACAAATGCCCAGAAAAACTATATAGTTTTTTTAAATAATACCAAAGCATCTGTCTTCTTTTCCCCAACAGATTAGTTCTTCAGATTCATTTATGAACATATGCAGGTTTTAATTCATTTTTTTAAGATAAATTATGCTAACAACTCGGGAAATGGACCTGTGTCTGAAGGAGAGCACTCCAGTAATTGCACAGGATACTATTTAAAGCCATCAACCAAGGAGAGAGGTGATGGGCATCCCGAGGCAGCTACAGGCGTGGGAAGTGTGACTCAGGTCAGCAGGTTGGGCAATGAGAAGCCTGTAGAGCAACACAACGAGCCCCCTCTGGAAGACCTCACTGTCTCAGAATGAAACAATTCAGCCCCCCTCTGTTGGAAGCTTCCCTTGTAACGGGTGCTTTACTGCTGTATCTGTGCTTACAGAAATGCATCAAGCAACCTATGGATATAAAATTCCCCCCCAAGAAGGATCTGTGCAGGATACCCGTGGCTGACCATGTGATAACAGGTGAGTTTCTACCGTTTTAGGGTCTTTGGGTTTTCCTTTATCCTTTGGGGCTGGTTTCGTGGTGACGGTTTCCTTGCCGCTTTTGCCCTACACTCCAAAGAAAAAAAATAATTACAGTTACAAAAAGAATCAAGAGCGGGTGGCTCCTACACTGACACCCGCGGTGACGCGCTGGGGTGAAGCAGGGAGGCCGCTACTGATGGGGGAAGGCAGGGATGGGCTGGCAGGAGTCAGCAGACAAGAGGCACCAGCAGCTGCTTTCCCAGCCGAGTACAAAAGCCATTCACCATTCAAACAGACCTGTGCGTCCCTCTGCCTGCAGGCGAGGGGCCAGGGCACAGGACAGGGCACATCACATCATGTCATAGAATCATGGGATCACAGCTGGGTTGGGTTGGGAATGGACCTTCCAAGCTCATCTGGTCCAACCCCCCTGCAGGGAGCAGGGCCATCTGCAGCTAGAGCAGGGTGCTCAGAGCCCCGGGCAACCTCCCCTGCAATGGTGCCAGGGATGGGGCAGCCACCACCTCTCTGGGCAGCCTGGCACAGCCTCTCACCACCCTCAGCAACAACAATTTCTCCTTCTCTCATCTCAACCTCCCTCTTTCAGTTCAAACCATCACCCCTTGTCCTGTCCCAACAGGCCCTGCTCAAAACTCTGTCCCCATCTTTCTGCCAGGCCCCTGGCAGTGCTGCCAGGCCCCCAGAAGGTCTCCCCTTGGGGAGCCTTCTCCTCTGCAGGCTGAACCCCCCCAGCTCTCCCAGCCTGGCTCCCAGCAGAGGGGTTCCAGCCCTCCCAGCATCGCTGGGGCTCCTCTGGCCCCGCTCCACCAGGTCCCTGTCTCTGCTGTGCTGAGCACTCCCGAGCTGCCCCAGCACTGCAGGGGGGTCTCTCTCTCTGCCCAGAGCCCTGGGAGCAGAGGGGCAGGATCCCCCCCTCCCCTGCTGGGGATGCTGCCCCTACCCAGGTGCAGGACCTTGCACTTGGCCTTACACGTTAGTTAACATCAAGCCTCCTTTCTGCTTAGCACGTGCTACACGGCAGGAGAGCAAATGTCCAACAGACTGAGATACTGGTTCTGAACTAGTCTGATCGCCTGCAGGAAACGAAAGAAGCCCATGGTTTTTGTACCAATATCCCACCATGTGCTCCAGAGAGGTGACTGCAGTGCCACAGTGGATGTCTCAAAGCCATACAAGACCTCTCCTTCTGTCCAAGCTCAAGGTAACGAATGTGGGGTGAAGAGCCATCAGAAAGCACATCTGTCACTTAACCTTCTCACATCTGGACTAAATCTCAATCCCCTTCTTCACATTATTGTTCAGCACAACTATCCTTGCTCAGACAGCATCCTGATGTTGCTGACATCCAGATTTATGCAGCTTCCACTGCCAGTTCCTCTCATACAACCTCACATGTGCAACACTTTGCTGGGAGAAGTCTGACAGCGGTTTGTCAGGTATGTTTAAGATGATTATATGACAAATAAATGCTCCTTTTCTCATTATGAGACCTCTCCGGTCTGTTCCTCTTTCATCTTTCTTCTCAGCTCTACCATATTCCCTCGCACATCTGAAATTCTTTTCTACTCCCACCATTTCTCTTTGCAAAACCCTCCTGAACTGCCCCTCAGCCCCAGCCTACAGCTGCTGCTACATGATGCTTGACACCATTCGGAGAGGGTTTTTGAACACTCTAATCTGAACAAAAACTGCTGCCGAAATTCTCTGCTCATCTTCCTTCTCCAACCCTGTCTCACCTCTCTAAATGACTCTAAACACCACAAACCTTCCTTTTTCCAAACATTTAGTGCACAGTGAGACGCATCAAGCTTCCGTTAGAGCAGTAAGACAATCAGTCTGCCTGGGGAGCAGCTTCCCGCGAGGGTACTGATAAACCTCACCTGAGCTGTGGCCTGGTGAGGAACCTACACAGAGTGCTGAAGGGCTGCTTTTACCCCCAAGGTATTAGTAGGAAATGTCCTACCTTTGAGCGCTTCGGTGTGGCAGGAGCCTTTGCACAAGTATCAAAGTCACCTGACAGAGCATCGATAGCTGCGGAGTCATCTGTAGGCTTCTGCAACCATTTTAATTCAGAGGTCACACAATACGCAGTACTTCCCACGGTCAAATTAACGTTTCAGGAATTTACATCTGCTTTAATGATCTCTTTCTGAACAGCAAACCAGCATGCCTGAGCTCTATGCCCATGTTAAAACAAAGACGTCTATTTGAGGTCTCCAAGGCAGAGAGTTTCTTTGAATATGGGACCTGAACATTCCTAGTGTAGCTGTGCATAGAAAAAGTGTTTATTGTGAAGATCTGCTCCTCGCAGAAGCTTTATTATCCACACTGTTACCGTTACATTCTGCACTCAACAGCATTTCTGAGACTTTTCAATGAATCGCTCCTCGAGCACTCTCTGAGAACAAGATCAGAGCACAGAGTGAAGCAGACACTGAATGGAAATACCATAAAAGTTACCTTTTGTTCTTCGTGTTTCACATCACCCTTCCCTGTTGGCTTTGCTGGTTTACCCTTGGGAAGAAGAAAGGCCACATCCTCATTTTGAACCAGTCAGACTGGTGTGAAGACACAAGCACATGGGTTTGATGCTGGGAGCGCAGAGGTTACTGGGGAAAGTCGTGCCGCTCCCAACCAGCTTTCTTACTCTTGGGCTATGTACTGAAAGCCAGCTCACGACCTGTGCCCACAGTCTGCTGCTCTGACTGCACTGTCACCTTCCTACCCTGGCAGCTACTGCAAGAACAGCTTCCTCAGCCACACCAGATCAAACCACAGCCACAGCAGCCCCGTGCAGCAGCCAAGGGCAGTTCTACGGGGCTCTGGGAGTACCCCCGCGGCAGGCACACCGCGTCCCCGAGCCCGGGAGGGACCTGCTCCGAATGAACAACTGTTGTTACCCACAGCCGACACGCATCGTGTCTTTAAAAGCAGGCTATAAAGATTAAAGGGAAACTCCTAATTTTTCACCTGGTTTTCTGAAGCAGCTATACTGCGAATTCTATAGCACGTTGATTCCTATTTGTCCTGGTTCGAGTGAGAACAGAACTAGTTCTGTTCAGTGGTTTTACTTTTCAGCTCAGTTCTTCCAGCTCCCTGCCCTGTCTGCAGCCAGCAGCCTGTTCTCACAGACAGGGGCTGCTCCTAGCAGTGAGAACACCCATGGCAGAGTTACTGCCCAGGGTTGGGGTGCAGACCAAGGCACTGCTGGGTCTGTGCACCACATTGGGGGTGCAGAAAGTGAGAGGCTGCACCTGCAGGGAGGAGGGGACAGGACAGGGGACCCCAAACTGACCAGCGAGGGATTCCAGCCCATATTCATCATATTTGGTTAGAGCTGAGGGAGCTGAAGGGTCCCTGGGCTCCTCTCCCCTCTGAGACTGCTAGGCCAGCTCTGCCTGGCTTGGCTTGGGGCCTCTTTCGGTTCCTTCCTCGGAGCACCCAAGGAGGCCTCTGTCCATCCTGCCTTCAATCCCAGTCTGTGTGTTCCTGATCCCAGTACCAGGATCCAGCTCCTGAACACAGCTCCCGGCTGCTGCGGGGCCCAGGCTGGCACTGCCCCGGTGCCTGCTCCACAGCATCAGTGGTGACGGGGATGGAATTGCCATCAGGGGGCTGGGTTCCATACTGGTTTGTATGGATTTGTATAGATTCCATTTTTATAATTATTAATTTCCTTTTCATTAAAGCTGTTCTAGTTCCTTTTCTAATCACTGAGTCTCTCTCCCTCATTCCCTTTCTCTTGCCCCTCTGGGGATGCAGGGGGGTTAACAGAGAGCGGCTGTTACAGGTCTAAGGGGTCACCCTGACCCTAAACTGTGACACTACTGGGTGGTTCAAGGTGATTTATTTGTTCAGATCACAAAACTAAATAAAAAGCCACCTAATTTTTGCTTTGTTTCTTGAATTAGATGCATGCAGATATACAGAGCTACTCTAAGTATAGGATATTTACCTGTTTGACCCTAATACCTAAATGTAATACACACACTTACTCACTCAGCTTCCCTGTTCTTGTAATTCCAAGGAGGACAGTCTGGCTCATGTGCACAAATTTCTGGTGTCACGAACAAAAACCAACAAAGGGTTTTCTTACCTTCTCACCTGACTCCAGAAGTTTTTGGTAGTCAGGTGGGATAGTATCATCTCTTTCCCCCAGTTTGTCTCTGTGTTCAGATTTAGCCTTTTCCTGAAAGCATTTAATTTTTTAATGACTTTAGCATTTATGTGAGAAACATTAGCAAACAGTAAGTCAGACAGCTCACTGAACTCACGGCAGATGCCTTTTTTGCATTTAAAATTTCAAAATTACCAGGAAAAAAGAAAGTAAATTTCACTATAAAGCGTGTTTCACACCTGAAAGTTTTAAAATGACTAGCGCTCAAGAACTGCAGACATTTAGTAACTTAAACACATATACACACAGCAGCACCCCAACAACAAAAAAAAGTTATGTTCACTTCCAGTTCTGCCTTCCAGCAGTGTGGCTGAAAGAAGCCAGTAGGCAGAAATGTATCTGGGTTTTTTTTTAGTAGCAGAAAGGTCTTTATACAGACTTATGAAGACTGAATAAAGGCAAAACAAGGAGAGACAAGCAAGTTTAAAAATGGTTTGGATGAAATGAACACATCTGCTGATGAACTTGGTATCTGTGGGGTTATAAAAATCGAAGATTGACAAAAAGGCCACAAAACTATTTTTAGAAGCAGAGCCCAGAGAAGATGCCTGAAAAATTCATTAGAATAATATCAATAAAAGGCACTGAAATAAAATTATTGCACGTTTCCTATAATATTTCAACACCTACCTGCAAGCAGCTAATGTATATTAACTAATTCAACATTTCTCACAAAACACACAAGTAATCCAGCTGATGAAGAGCGGCTGATGTGCCTACATGTAGGACAACACAGGCGTACGCTGGGTTTTTTTCCTAGTCACCTTACTTCCACACCTGACAATCACATGCCATGTACTGCTATGATGATCCAAGTAGCATTGCAGTACAACAGTTAAAAAAAAAACAATCTACATAACAAGTATCTCATATTTTTTTGTTTGCTTGCTTGAGGCTTTTTTTTAGACTGCGTAAGTTTAAGAACATCCTTTGTTACCTTTACTTTATCCACAACTGGTTTGTTCTCATCCGGGTCGGGTTCCCTCTGACCCAGGGAATCAGACAGGAGATCCAAGGCTTCATCCATCTCTTTTCCTCCCTGAAAAAGTATAAACACATTCCTGAAGGCAAATCTGTTGTAAAAGTAATTTAATTCATCAAGCTAATATAAGTACGGACTAATGAGCTGTCAGCTTCAATGAACGATGAACAACCAGCTCTCCCTTTGCAATTACAATGCAGTGCAATAGCTGGGGAAAGAAAATTACACAATATTAAGACCTACACAGAAGATCATTTCAAGACAAAGTTACGGATTTTATTTTCAAATGGATTTCTTTTCTTACGTGTGCTCCAAACTGGTCTAACGAGCACAGCTCTGTGAAAAGACTGTTGTTTTGTCACTGCCCTTTGTCTAGCAAACATCGTGGGCACTGCAGATCAGCTGCTAAGGGTGTGTCAGCCTGAATTAAAACTGATTCACATTTTTATCTTCATGATATGTATGGTCTTTGGCCAACTCACACCAGCGTTCTTCAAACACTGGTTGTCACAAAAAAAACCCCCAGCCTTAATACCAACTATACCAATAATAATAAAAAAAAACCCTAAACAACTTAAAACAACAAAAGCCCCTAAAACCCAGGTGGGAGGAGCTTTATAGTCCCCTTTCAGATGGGGCTCGGAACACTAGAGGGAGCTCCCACTGCACGGATGTAAGTGGAGACAGCGGGAGCCACCCAACATCACCAGTAATGGCAACTGGAAGTTCCCCTGGTATTAAAAGGAGGTCATGGTGTTGCCTGTCTTGCCACTGATCTTGAACTCCTTTTTTATAGGCTTAACGGACAACTTTGCCTCTATGGTAATGACTATTTTAAACGTTCTCATTATGTAACCAGGATAATAAAGGTGTGGCTTGGCTGAAGGCACAAGCCTAAAAATGAAACCACTTTCTGGTGGGTGAGTGCCCACACCAGCCCATCGGCAGGAAATGCACTGTCCTCTGCTCTCCTCAGTAACTCCAGAGGAACCAGCACAGCATGGGGCACCTCCTTGTCCCAGCACGGGTGAGGAGGTTTCAAAGGCTGGAACATGACAGTGAGCAGAACCTGGACAAAACAGTCCAGGCTTTGCAGTCACTTGAACAAAGTGTGCAGAAATTCACAATTCTTTTTTCTAAGAAACATTTGCCCCACTCCCCCACTAAGTCTGCAACAGTCTGTATTTGCACTCCACGCTGGGTGACGCTGCTGGAGCAGGGTTGGACCAGATGGTCTCCAGAGGGCCCTTCCAACCCCCTCCATGCTGGGGGTCCATGACTGGTAGAACTGTCTGTGTCCTGCTCCCACCTCTCCTTGTTAGTCAGTTCTTAGTTTGAGGTAAGGATGGAAAAAAGAGGTTGCTTACTGAGGTAGAAGCCAGAGGAGCTGCTGCCTGCACGGAAGAAACTGCAGCAGCGGAGATGGTGCCCTCGGAATCCGCGGGCTTCCCACCAGCCTTCTTTTCCTGAAACGAGACACGGCGTTGTTGCCACTGACACAGAGGACTAACAGAAAAACACAGATCAAATTCCACCCATCCAAAATGCAGTCCTCACAGAGGGTTTTTTCCTAGGACTTTATCTCTCTTAGAAGCTCTGCTTATTCATACTGACACCCCCTCCCGAGAAGTGCTCTGCAACAGTTCACATCTTGGTTTGTTGACACCACCTCTTCCAACGCAACTGCTGGGTTACTTACACCTTGGCACAGCTTCAGTTGGAGGGAGGTTCAATGTGCATTCGGAGGAGCTAAGACTCACCAAGCCCATCCACATTCCCAAGCAGCCCTGTTAAAATTCTCAATGCAAACCACCGCTTACGCAAGCGGCTCGTAAAAAGACAGGACAACTAAATCACCTGCGGGTTTGTTTTACTATCAAAGCCCCGCTCTCCTATTAACTTATTGCAAAAAATAATTTACATTTTGTAGATACTGGATTTTATACAAGGACGTTTGTATGAAATTTAAGGGAAACAAATAAAATATTGAGATTACTGGCACAATTTGAAAATAAATCTTCAGAAATCAAATCTGCTGACCTTGGTTACAGTTGGTGTCCGTAACGCTGCGGATGGTGATGGAGAGCAGGAAAATCCTTCTGTCAAACCCTCTAAAAGTTCACTTTCACTCATAGGCTATCATTCAAAACAAAAAAAGAGGCTGTTAAGCTTTTTTGTCTATTAAAAAGTGAACATTATTTATCAAGAGTCCTGGCTGACCGGGGAGGTCCCAGCGGGCTGGAAGCTAGCAAATGTGACTGCCATCTACAAGAAAGGCTGAAAGGATCATCCTGAGAACTACAGTCTGACCTCGGTGGCAGGGCAGGCCATGGAGCAGGTCATGCTGAGTGCCATCCCACGGCACACCCAAGACAGCCGGGTGATGGGGCGCAGCCAGCACGGGCTTACGACAGGCAGCTCCTGCCCGACTGACCTGAGCTCCTGCTCCAACACGCTGGCGGGCACTGGAGGAGGGGAGAGCTGTGGGACAGAGGCAATGGCTGCAAGGTGCCCAGGGGAGGTTCAGGCTGGGTATCAGGAAACATTTCTTCACTGAAGGGTTATCAAACATTGGGATGTTCTGCCCAGGGCAGCGGTGGAGTCAGCATCCCTGGAGGTATTTAAATGGCATGTGGACCTGGTGCTGAGGGACATGGTTTAGTGGTGAGCTTGCACTGTTGGGTCAAAGGTTGGACTGGATGATCTTGAAGGCCTCCTCCAACTAAAGACATTCTGTGATTCTGAGAACAGGTAACACAGTCTGTCTCCATGGTTAAACTGAAGTCTGGGAAACCTTACTGACATTTGGGTAACTAATTAATGCACGAAACACTTATCTGTATATTCAAGCTTTTTTACCTGTGACTTTTCTTCCAGTTTTGGCAAGAGTGGTTTTCCATCTTTATCCTACAAAACAAAAATTCATATTAAACCAAGCAGTCCTTAAATGACCACGCAACACAAGTACTCTGAGAGCTTTCTGTGAACAACAGAATGATCTAATGCATAACCTCGACCAGCTACTGCTGATACTCAAGCTGTCACTGAAAAAAATCTAAGTCCTGTAACTTAAAACATGTGAGTGCTGTAAAGTGATTCAGGGTGGGGGATTCTGAGCTTCCCCACTTTGTGTTTCAACTTCCACGGAAAGATCAGAATTAATAAATAACCACCAGCTTCCATACTGGCAACAACAGTCCTGGCTGCAGCATCCATAGAGGACGTACCTTCCCGCAACAGCAGCAAGTTCTGCAAGCTATGGCTATTCCCAAGCTACTCATTTATGTCAAATGAGTCATGTGGCAAGGTTTGTAACTCTTTTTTAACAGCTTTGCCCAATCCCAATTAATTAAGCTGTAAAAGACAAAAAGCTAACAAAAGACTCCAGCATACTCACCTAAGCCAAAACTATTTCTGTGTAGGTACTTACAAGGAAACCACTCCTGTGCCTGTGTGGGCATCTAACGATAACAGTCGTTATCAGGAACTATCAGGAACATTCAGGGACTATAAACTGGAATTTTTATATACTATAAAAATGTCTGAACTAAGCATCAACATTTCAGTTTCATCCATATATTCTGAGGAATGAAGGAAAGTAAGAGTAAGAAGCTCTATGTAAATTACTTTTGCTTCTGTTAATCTGTACTCTGGAGGAATTGTTTCTTCATCTTCACCCAGCTTTTTGTGTTGCTCCTGTTCATTTTTCTCCTATGCAGACAAAATAAAAATAGTATTAAGAAAACCAAGTAACTACATCCCAATGGAATGCATATAAGCAAGCTTTCAAAGTCTTCAGTCTACTGATTCAAATTAGTCTTTCTAGTTCAATGCAACTGCCAGATAAAAATCTTGTGAAAATTAAAAGAAAGCCTTTTGAGAAAGACTTAATTCCTCTCCCTGTTTCTTCCTGTGTACACCAGAACTAGCTTTGCCTATTTCAAAGACTGACAGAGTTAAGTAAACAGACAACCACGGACCAGTAACCAATTAGCATTATACCTCTGAGTGTTAATTCCTGACTTTTGTTTGAAATCCACTCACCAGCTACCTGGGCTGCACACCAAGGAAGGCTGAACAGGGGACACTGGTAACCAGCTTCAGAAAGGACTGCCACCTGTACAAGTTATGTTGGAAGATGACAGCTAAGAAGAGGCAGCAGGGCCAAATTTGGGAGCTTGCATTTGGTACGAGTTCAGCTCACCTGACCTGCCCCCTCTACTTTCATGTCCCATCCATGCCATCCAGCCCATGGTTTGGGGTGGCAAACGGGGGCACTCAGACTGTGACTGTGAACAGCACTCCTTCTGACAGAATACATCTAGTTCACACATCTAACCTACTTAATGTTCCCTGTTAAAATAGCAAGATCAGTGGAAAAACCCAAAGTTTTATGCTTCGTTCCCAATTTAAACGACTCATCATGAATTTGTTTTCTTTTGAAAAGGGACTCTGCTGTATGCTGCCTCTGACGTGCGCCTGAGTTCTGCTTTGGTTCAGCAGTAAGACATGAAGCAAACGCAGTGTTCAGGAGCTGAGGGAACTGCTGTACTTTAATAGGCAGAATTATTAGGAAAATGTACTGTGTGTTGAGATACTGCTAGCACTTCCTAAGCAGAACACAACTGGATTCACAAGTAAATTTTGTTTCTAAAACCAGTGAAAATATTATCTCTAAATTGTTTCTAGCCTGAGGAAATACACTACTGCTGAAGAAAACTACATCACCAGTCTATTTTTTGAGGTCTGATTGTTTCTCTACCTTCACTTTGTCCACAGCAGGTTTATTTTCATCTGGATCAGGCTGCCTCTTTCCTAGGCTACTGGACAAGGCTTCCAGTGCTTCATCTGCCAGGTGGCCAACCTGCAAGGGTAATGTCCTGGTGTGAGCTAGAACAGAACCAATTCTGTTCAGTGATTTACTTTTCATCTGGCAAAAAGACAGTAATATTATACAGTAAACAGCGTAAAAAGTAATTCTTAGTTTGGAGTTCAGCTGCAGAAACTTGTTCATATACTACCACTGCCAGCCACACATCACTTAAGGTAAAACTTGAGAAGCAAAATAAAAAACTGTGACGCTTCTCTCCTGAATTGTCTTCACTCACTTGGGATCTGCTGGGTTCAAGGCCTAAGAAAACTCTGACAGTGGTTTCTGTGAACAGGCTTCTCCTTTCCAAAGACTTACTCACAGCTAAAACATTCCGCAGGGGCTTTGTTTGGTTTTTAATAGAAGCACATACATTCCGAGAAGAGAAGCAAGAATGCAAGCCATTAATGCAATCTTCTGAAATACGCAGCAGAGCAGTTATGGTTTTTTTGGCAGAATCTGTCTTTTCCCACAGTGTCTATTAAGCTCGCAAACAGCATCCCTTTTAGAGCTCTCAGCGCTGACATAGGCCACCAGAACTGTCAGCCTGACTTCCTCTGCTAAGGTCACTGACCTTCCCCATTCAGCTCATGCTTCACTTGACTTTTTTTGGACAGCGCTCAGCTTTTGTGGCCTATCTCCATGGAAGGAAAGTATGCAATACTGAATCAAGCACCTTGGCAAGATGCTCTGCCATTGCACAAACGAAGCACAGAGCTTTGCTTTAGCTCCAGCCAAGACTACTCACTGAGGACACAGCTGACGGAGCTGAAGACTGCACGGTGCAAGCGCTGGCACGAGGGACTGCTTCATCCTTAGCAGCTTTTGCAGACACAGGATCCAAGGGCTTCTGAAACAGAGCAGTTATGCTGCACTTTACTGAAGACACTCAGAAACCCAAAATGCACCTGTTAAGTGGCCATATTTTTTTTTTAATACAGAAACAAGTAACAAAAGTCTAAATCTAAATGTAGAAGCCCCTCAATTAAGTGTGAACACTGCATGTTCCACTGAAGGCAACAGGGGGAAAAAGCAGAAACAGAAGAAAATATTTTTCTTGAAAGAACAGCAGAATTACACAGTCCTAGCAAAACTATGTGTCAGCATCTTCAGTGAGCTAGAAAGACCTACTTTGGATGTGCTTTTGGACTTCAGTGGTTTGGACTGTGCTGCAGGCTGTGCAGGGCAGGAGAAGTCTTTTGAAAATTCATCAACAAGATCCAATTCACTCAAGGGCTGCAAAAAAAGACGTACGTATTACATGTAGTACAGGTGACTCACCATCTGGTTTTAATTTATTTTTTTCAAGACTTGTATTTCAGCTACTGAGAAAACAGGAAAACTTTTGTAGCCTACACCAAAATAACCTTTCACACGCACAAATATCCTCTATGTATGACAAAACAGCACGAATTTTACAGTACATAAAATTAAGAAAATCACTTTACAGAATGAGTCAGTTGCTTTGTTATCAGAAGTCAGTATGATGAAGAGAACATTATGTTCAATACCCTTCACAGGGCTACTGAAAACACAACATCTTCATCAGAAAAACCCCAAGAATGCTAGTATTTACTAGCTAGTGTTTACTAGATAGTATTTTCTGTAACAGCATCATGTTGATGTAATGAATCACATACAGACAGTGGAAAGCAGCACCACCAGGTTACGATTCTCCCATTTCCATTTTTTTTTCCTGGAATTTCTCTGCTGCTGACAGTGGTTTTACCTGCATATGTTTTAGGGAAAAGGGAATAAACTGCAGTTTTAGTTCCCTACTGTGTAATCTATTACAATCTGTTGATACTACAGGATCTAGTACTATGTGATCCACACGCTTCTGTGATCTATTACTAATGCTCCTCAGACCCTTCAAACTCCTGTTTTATTATTTAAATGTTGGAATTTCAATGTTTAAATGTTTTGCTAACAGTCATTGCTTTTCACTTGACATGTGGAACTTAATTAGTTAGGGCTTATTTGGTCAAATAAAATAACATTTCTACAGAAAAGTCTCTTACTGCCCCCCTCAACCCTCCTCCCTTTGTCAACCACTGCCCTTAAGTCTTTATAAAATGCCTCACATGTAAGGCTTCATTTGTTATAATGTCTGAACTCCTCTTTCAGGCACTAAATCCACAAACCATTTAGGCAACAACATCTGTTTTCACAAAAGTAATGCCACTGCATGTGCTTGAGGGTGTGAAGAGGTGGGGCCCAGAGCGACGGAAGCCCTGGCTGAAATTGTGATGGAAGAAGAACGTTGTGTTCACCAGGAATCGGGGCAGAACTGTAAGGGATTTTAAGTTTTTTTAGCTACTGACATAACTATTTTGTTTAGCTGGCTTTGGTTTCACAGATCTAAATTACTGGTGATAACACAGGAATACTGGTGTATCTGGCTCAAAACCACCTTCTTCAAATTATAAATACTGAGAAAAATACTGCAAAATATGA
This sequence comes from Todiramphus chloris collaris, assembly GCA_025345505.1. NCBI lineage: Eukaryota > Metazoa > Chordata > Aves > Coraciiformes > Alcedinidae > Todiramphus > Todiramphus chloris. The sequence goes on from JANVCC010010369.1 coordinate 153,913, forward strand.
CTTTGGTACTCCTGTGATTCACTCACAGAACAAATGTTCAATCATATTTGTGCCTATGTACAGGTGGAAGAGAATAGAATGTTTATACTTCTAAAAAAACACTTAATTCTTCTGGCATAAGACCTCGTGATTCTGAGCTCACCTTCTGCTTTGGTTTTGTACTGGACTTTACAGCTGAGCTCCCCTAACTCACGCCATGGTTCCTCTTCTGGAGCTTTTATTTTCTGTGGGGTGTGCCATCTCTGCTGTGCTCGCAGAGAAAGAGGGCAGCCTGCCCACTGTGTCGTTCTCACTCAGAAGGTGCTGACCTTCACACTTTATTTTAGAAGAACAGACGCTTCCTGTACTTCTCCCAGCGCTCCTCAACTCACAGCAAAGTGAAACCCTCCATTCCTTCAGTGCCTAGATCCTTTGCTTTTCCTTATTTTTGCTTTCTTCCTGTGCATTTTAAATTAAACATTTGAACTTTCTCTTTCAAAATTTTAATTCTGTCTTGCACTTTCTGGGCCACAATGAATTCTTTTTGCAAAGTCCAAGTTGGTCTTTGCGATTAGGAAAAAGCCCATAGCACTTTTTTCCTCCTTTCCACTCATGTTCCTCTGTGTTTGATAACCAATGAGAGGAAATGTCAAGAAAAGCCTCCCCTCTCTCTGCCCTCGTGCATCTCCAGCAGATTCCTACAGGATGCCTTACGCTAGCTCCTCATACAGGTTTTCTTTGTGTAACTCTCTAAACCTTTCTCTTACTGTGAGCTCTTCATTCACAGCCAGTTTCAATAGAAACAGCTTTTACTTGACACTTCGGATCAACAGGTTTTGCATGAGGAAGTAAAAACACAAGCAGACCACAAGACTTAGCTAACAGCAGAGAGAAGTGATGACAGAGAGAGGGAAAAGGGGATATCTATTCATACTCAGACAACATTGTCAGTTTTCTAACCTGAGGTTTTTCTTCAGGCTTTGGCAATATTGGTTTTCCATCTTTATCCTGAAAGTAAAGTAAGTATTATTAACACAATTTTTTTGTTCTAAGAAATGCCTTACTCCATAATCACCAGCAAAATAATATGAAATAAATGATACACATAAGATGAAATCAGTGACACAGCAACAGGAATTCCTCAAAACATGGGAAATACTTACATGGCCAGGTAATTGGATAAAAATAAAAGCAACTGTCATGTCATCACAGTACAAATGGGCCATGAGACCAAAAAGGTGCTCATTCCTGCCAGCATCAACATGCAGCAGGAATTAATTCCACAGTAAACCAGGAGGAATTCATCCAGCAGCAAAACAAAACTTTGAGTGCAAAAGACAGACTTCTGCATGTGAACAAATAGGGGCCTAAATCCCAAGTCTGTAGTCACACAGTCCTGAAATCTCTAAAAGGAGAGTTAAATCTGCGTTTTTCAAACCAGAGTGTCAACATTTGGCTCCAGCAAGGCCAGTTTATGTAGCAACCTTGAATGTACAACGGGTAATGTCAGTTACACTAACAGCCATCACAAAAACTTTGTGTTCTGAACTCTGTGGAAAACACATCTCAGTTCTATTATAAGCTTTGCTTAACCTTGAATAAATCTCCAGCACTGGAAGTGATGATCTGAAAAACATGAGTGTAATTTTCATAACATTTTGCAGTAGTGTTTCAAGGTTAGGAAGAGGCGATACCCAAGAGCACTTCTGTAATGGATGGATTTTGCAGTGCTGAGTTTTAATCTCATAAACAAGCACCATCGCTCTTGCAGAAGGAATGGGTGACCTGGGCAGATCAGAACTTTGCTCAGATTGCCCGAAAAGCTCCACTGCCCACAAAGAAAGGGAAGGAAACTAGGAATACAGAAATCATCAACAGAAGGAAAGCTGTAGTTTTGTTTCTTTCCCTCTCCATGACCAAAGAAAGTAATCAGATGCAGAGCCCTGTTTACAGAGCAATGGAGACAGGAAAAACTTACCAACTCTGGAGTTAACCTGTATTCTGGAGGTATTGTATCATCACGTTCTCCAAGCTTCTCTTCTTTTTTCTCTTTAGCTTTTGCCTCAAAAAGAAAGAGCAACAAAAAAATCACTTAAGAGAAATTAAGATAAAACTCAAAGTACCCTCAACTTCACTGTCAAGATCTTCAGCCTACTGTTTGAAGAAGTACTAGTATCAGATAAAATTATTCCACATATCAATACATTACAATGCCTCAATTTATTCCTGTCAAATTTCTGAGTTAAAATCATCATGGCTTAATAACCACTGCCATATGTGAATATGGCTGCAGTATTTTAAATTCTAAAAAACTTTATCGCTATTCAGAGCTGTAACTTTGTGGCAGGTATTTTTAGAATTTTTTTTCGGTGTAAAAAAACGCTCAGGTTTCATTGGATTTCATCACTCTGATTCTACTGTAATTCTCTATCTTTTTCCATTGCTGCTATGGAAACACAGCTTTTAATTTTCCGGGCCTCCTTCATGAAGCAATGTATCCCCTAAGTTATCTGACGGCCTAGACTGATTGAGTCTGCACTACAACATGGTTTTTGTTGTCAAAATTGAACTCTGATATCTTCTCTCAGCCACAAATGATTTTCTGCTATTTCCCTGTCATTTGTGTGCTCTGAGCTGTAAGTGAAGACAGAGGAAAATAACTGGTATTAGTAGAGTTATAGGCAGAGTTTTCAAAACTAACCTAAAAAGTCAGAGTTTAAAGACACCAATGCAGGGCTACTGTTAAAATCTGCTGAGAAAAACACAAGTCTTAGAAGACACAGCAAAAGGCAAAATTAGAAAGATAATGGGGTGTGATGGAAAACTCCAGAAAGTTAATTAAAAATCAAAGTGCAAAACAAAAGCTTGCCATAATTTGTACCCAGTACTTGGGGAAAATAAAACCAGAGCACCTGTAGCTATCAGAGGGAAAGGTGTATGTTCATGTGCTTCAATAGCCAAATGGAATGCTAATCATTCTACCATCTTACTATATTCTATTCTACCTGTATCCACTTGGCATTTCCTAATTTCTTTTTTTAATCACACAAGACTCAGATATTCCTTGGAAAGACTTTTCATATCAGAGGCCTGTTATTGCTGTACACATCCGTACAGTATCTAACAGTACTCAGGATTCCATGGGGGTCTGAAAGCTGCTGTAAAAAGAAGTGAGATTTTACCTCTGCAACCTCTACAACAGGGGTGAGATCTTGTGGAGGTTCAGGTTCAGGTCCACTAAGGGTGTCAAGAAGAGCTTCCACTGCATCATCTTTCATTTCCTGTATTTAAGAATATATGCAAATAATGTAATTATTTCTTTAAATTGACACAGGTTTTACCTTAAATATCTTTTGTGCTGTACATGAAGCAAACAGCCAGCACCAGAGTGGTCATTTTGGTTGTCTTGATCCAATTTCCTTAACATCACATTGTACAACATGGTAAATTACATGATAAGATTAGCAGTCTCCTCAGGACACACCTTCTCTTGGGGGAGAGGGGATAGGGATGAAAAAGGCAGGAAAAAAGTGGACAGTATGACATAATTCAACTTCCAGATGATTTGACATGGCAAACTCAGAAAATGCAAGGTCACACTTGCTCTTTACAGAGAAAAAAAAAAGAAAGATGGGTAAAACTTAACAGAATTACATCACATCCAAGGTTTAAACACACGCAGAAGAACCACAGTTAGGCTGCAGAAGGATCCAGAAGCAAAATCATCTGAACCACAAAAGTGAGATCTTTAAGATAGAGTAGAGTCTGAGCAACGGCAACACCTTTCTGTTGTTGTACATACTGTGATAAACAAGATTTACAACTGGAAACAAGAATGATGAGCATCTTTACAAGATCAGGCACACATCCAACCTGACATGTGCCTGTAAATCGCAGTTAGAAGTTAGCTAGTCAAAGAACGAGTATGTATACCTCTTCTGATTTTGTTTTCTTCTCCTTAGGAGGAGCTGAGGTCTTGACTGAACTCACTGCTTGTGCTTGAACAATTTCTCCCTCCTCACTTGGTTTCTATGAGAGACATGAAATTACAGGCAAATTTGTAAGAATACAGAGAAGGGGAAATTGTCAAGATCATTTTAAAGTGAAATATTAAGATAATAATGGCAACCTTCCATTGCAATAAAGGTATGCAATACCAAGAAAAACAGCAATACCTCTGTCTGATTTTTATTCTTTCCCTCAGCAGAAGCAGCAGTACAGGTGAAGTCAGAGGAGAGGGCTTCTGCAAGCTCTTCATCTGTCATTGGTTTCTGAGCAAGACATTGCAAACAAGGTTATGACTATTAAAGCTCTAACATCAATGCTGTCAAACCCAGTTAAAAATCTCAACATGCTCCAGCTTACTCACAGAATAACCTCATAAATACATGCTGCTGTCACAGAAAAAACAAAGGTATTTCCCTCCACCATTTCATTCATTTTTCAGATAAGCTTTTTATTTCTTATAAACAGTAAAATTAAGCTGGTCTACAGAATTCTCTGTCTAATATAAAAATTCAAGACATTACAAACAGACTCCTGCACGCACAGCTAGTATTTCTTCCCTTTGTTATTCTTGTGCCCCGTATCTCTGTGAGCATTTATTTGACTTGTTTCAGCTTCAGTCACAGAATCACAGACTGGTGGGGGCTGGAAGGGCCCTCTGGAGCTGATATGGTGTCCCCCCCTGCTCCGTCCAGCAGGGGCACCCAGAGCAGGGGCCCAGCAGCGCAGGGTCCAGCCGGGGTGGGAATCTCTCCAGACAAGGAGACTCCACAGCCTCTCTGGGCAGCCTGGCACAGCCTCCCACACCCTCACACCAAACAACTTGCTCCTCCTGCTCAGGTGGAACCTCCTGGCTTCCAGTTGGTGCCCCTTGCTGCCCCTTGTCCTGTCCCTTGGCACCACTGAGCAGAGTCTGGCCCCAGGCTCTTGCCCCCTGGGGCCCTTTATCTCTTGCTCAGCATTGCTCAGCTCCCCTCTCAGGCTGCTCTTCTCCAGCTGCACAGCCCCAGGGCTCTCAGCCTGGCCCCAGCACAGAGATGCTCCAGCCCCTCACCATCTTCTCAGCCTCTGCTGAACTCTCTCCAGTAGCTCCTTGTCTCTCTTGAACTGGGGAGCCCAGAACTGGACACACTACTGAAAATTCCTACTTCTTCATGAAAAGTGTGTGTGCCAAGTTCTCTTTGGTTTCATCAGTATCTATGTCACCTGGCATGCCACAGCCCTTTCCCACTTCCTGGGATTGTTGGAAGACAGGCAACATTGAAATTTTCCTAGGAATCCAATGATAATTGGGTTATTTTCACCTTTAAATAGAACAAAAATAAGCTTACCTCCTCTCGTTCATCTACTTTTGGTGGGACTCCATCTTTGCTGCCCCCTTTACTCTAAAACGAGAATTCATTTTGTAGTGAATAGGAAGCAAAAACATACAATATGAAAGAAAACATGCATGAAGAATACATATTCTTGAACTCACTAACCTTCAACAATTTAACATACTCTGGAGGGAGACTACCTTCCCGTTTACCCAGCTCTTCCAAGTATCTTGAAGATATATCTTCCTGTGAAAAGAAAGCACACATTACTGTTTTTGTACTCCTGTTTATTGAAATAAATTTCTAATGTAGAGCTACCTACAGTGATGCTTCTGGAAAGAAAAGACAAGGGCTGGCTGGGTCAGAGAGGCCAATCTCAGACCATGATTCTAGAGTGCCTTTCAGACCCCTGTGTCACACACAGGCATCTTGACTGGCTTCAAGAGTAGGTGTCATCTAGCACAACTCTGCCTCTCCACTGCCTCATTCGTCCGCACGAGCACAAGCTGCCTCAGTGCCTCAGACCACAGAATGTACTGCTGTACTTACACTGAACTTCCAAGGTTTATCCCAAGTGGCTGAGCACTGCACTGACCCAGTGGGCTTGTAATCTTATTCATTCTTACTCTCCCATTCTAACTCAGAAAACTAAGCGTTCTTCCCCACACGTTCAATGTTTTACTGTTTCTCAAGTGGAAAAGAAACCTCTCCTACACCGCCTTTTGTAAATGCACTGAAGACCACCCTTGGAAGTCACTTCAAAAAGCAAATTTCCTTTGTTGGCACTTTACTGTTTTCTGCTGCAACATTTGCAGAATGGTATCATTTCTGTACTACTGCAAACGACACTAAAATGCAACTGTACAAACTCTATTCTGCAGGTCAAAGTGACAAACACGGGATGAATGCAGTAGATGAAAAGTACAGGGATATTTTAGAGATTAATCTGCTCAAAAATAAAAACAAGAAGTGTGAAATACCGTAACTTCTGGACCAGTGTAAACAGGACTCGTAGGCACATCTTCAGGTCCAGCCAGGGTATCTATAAGGCTATCTAGTGCCACCTCATCCATACCAGGCTAGAAAATAAGCAAACCATCATAGTAGTTATCATGCTGTGTAAAGGAAAAAAACCAAACATCTGAATCATCTGGTGAATACGCAGAAAACTCCTGGAAACCAAACCAAAAGGTTTATGTCAGTAGGTCCTGCACTTGCCAGATTTTACAGTGAGAACTGTTGTTAAGCTCATTCCCCAGCATCAGCAACAAGATCATCTGTATTTATATACCAGCTGATACACAGGTGTATATATATGTATGAACATAACTGCAAATACAGTGTAATTCATTTTATGCTAGTTGTGTTGAAAATGATTCTAATGAAGTCCTAACGGACACAAAAACAAATGGCACACCCCTAGTTTATCATCTGTTCTTTCAAATAGCTCTTTGACCACCACGCATAAAGCCCTTTCATCACTCTAGATAACTAGCGTGTAACAATACCTCAGCAGCTACAAATTTATTTTCTCTCAAGTGTTTCAGAGAGATAAACATTCTCTGAGATGTTTTTACAGGGGAAGTGTTTGTGTGGGATGGTGTTTACCAACCTCGGTACTTGACTGGTCAGCTGCATCAACCACACCTGCACCAGCTGTGCCAGCACCAGCCACTGTGGACATCTTCTCAGCCTTAGGCTGGAAAAATAGGAGAAAAATGAAAAGACAGCTTTATTATACGGCCCTATGTTAAAAATTCCACGGGCAAAACAAAGTAAAGCAGAAATGTTTCACTCAGGCATGTGGATCTACTTGTCGCTCTTCGTCTGCACTGTGAATAACAACGACAAGCTGGTTCTACCTCCTGGCTGAGTGCTCTGGAAGTTGGGCAGCTGCAGTTTGCATGATACAGAGCCCAGCCTAACACATCCAGCTCTGAGGCTGCCCCATATTCTTATGGGCTTAGCAGCTGGCTAAGGCACCTGCACAGCATCCAGATGCTTGGGCAGAGCGAGCTACCAACTACCTGCAGTGCTACTGCGACAAACTCTGCTCCCAGTGTGGCTCTGCTGTGCCAAGGAAAGCACGTTATTCTATGTACTCCACATCTTCCTTTTTCTTTGACAGTTAAAGAAATCTGCGGTGCAGAAAGACTACGAGGCCCTTTCCATGTCTCTTTTGAAAGCTTTCGTTTAGACCCAGTAGTTCTCAATAGACCATTAGTGCCAGCAGCAAACGCTGGCATGCTTTTTTTTCAGAGTCTTGTAGTCGGGTCCATTTGAAGCCAACACTGGTACCACAAACATGCCTGGTGAAGAAGGTTCCTGATGGCAATGCTCAGATAAACAAAGGATTTGCTTGACTGACCGGATGGTCCCTTTTGCTCACCTTCAGTAGTGATGGGGCAAGGGAAGAGACTGACAAAGAACCAGTTAGGCCCACGTAGCTGCAAGGAACTTGCAGAAGGCTTGCACGAGCGACAGAGCAGCCCCAAACACAAGGGAACAGGCCTACAGCTGTGGTCAGCATAGTCACTTGCTTGCCTGACAGCCAGGGTGTGTGTGACAATGAAAACAGACGTATGAAGAGGACAGCAAAAGCTGGATGCACAGCAGGATCACCCAGCAGCCAGCACACACCACTGCGTGGCTGGGCAGCTCTGCCTGCAGCTGATGCTTACCCACTAATGCTGTCAGGAGTTACCTGGAAGTGGTATTCAGGATGTTGTTTAAATGAATTAGTGGGTAATGTGTGAAGTTTCTAAGTCCCAGGTTTCACAAGGAGGATTGTGATACACACCTTTAAACACAAGACAGCTTTTCTACACTGTGATTTTTAGAGGCCCTTTACAATATTCAGCAGACGAAGCCATCTGGACATGGATTTCTAACCCCTACAGTAACATGAATAATAGAATTTCTGTTACTTCTGGTATACCTTTGCTGTCTCTAGGGAAGTTGCTTGTGGAGGCTGGTCAGCTTGAGTTGTAGCTACTTCTGCATTATTTGCTTTAGAAGCTGTGGTCTCAGAAGATGAGGCTTGGCTTTTTGACTGTGGAAAGAGAAACTGTTGTCATTAGATACAGAAACACTTAGGAGATGGCTGGTTGGCTTGTTTTTTTTTTTTTGAACAAAAGAAGAAAAATACAAGAAGAACCGCTCATTTAAAAAAAGAACAAAGAGAAAAGTTAAGCAACTTACACCACTGGGTTCCTTCTGCCTCTCTTCAGATGGCTGTTTATTCTGAGAGTCTGTTGGCTGTAATAAAATAAAGAGTTTGAGATGATTTAGGCTTACCAGCACTCAGTACTACGGAACAAGATCTACACTAGTTCCAACAAGAAGCAGAGAGATTTAGTGGTGGTTAAGAGAGCAATTCTAAGCTGCAGTGAGGCAGTAAGGCATCCTGACTGTGCCGCCTGACACCACGCTCTCCCGTGCGCAGGCACATTCCCCAGTTCCCCCTCTTTTCTTTCAAAGCCACTTAAAAATCTGAAGTCCAACAGCTTGCGAAGGTGAAAGGTGTTTACCTTGGTTGACTGCGTGTTTTTTCCAGAATCCATTTTGGTTGTTGCTGCGGGCTGAAATATAAGCAAACAGAGATTAACACTGCTGGTTATTTCTAAGAAAAGAAGAGCACCAGGGTTCGCGCTGACGAGCGCACATGCTGCCAGCCAACAGACAGTGCTTCGGGCTGGCAGGCTGGGACAGCCTGGCACGGAGCTGCACTCCAGAGATCTCAGGGCGCTCAGATGTGTGCAAACACACACCAGCGCTCCTCACAGGAAGCATCAGAGAGGGAAGGGAGATGACCTTTTAAAGGTCCCTTCCAGCCCAAAGCACTCTATGATTTTTCTAAGATATTAAACAAATAGAATGAGCACCTCTCGGATTCCCTGTTTTGGATTTTCCTGGTGTCTAACCTTATTAAAACACAGGACTTCTCAGGCTCAGTCATACATCACATGCTGCCACTTGTCCACCCTCGTTACGTGACTCAAAGCAACGTAACTCAACGACACCCACATCCATTCGTGTACATTAATAACTGTGCATTGAAAAGGCGATCCTAAATTTTCACAGTTCTTAAGCTAAAAAAGGTCAGAGCAAAGAGTCCGCCAAATCTGAGATGTTCTGAGGCAGCAAGGAAATGTCACAGAGTTTGCTGTGGGACTGCTGCCTGCTTAGCGCTTTAAGTATCCTCTTGCGAGAGCACAAGCTCAAGTTTTCCCTATCTGCTTTCTCAGAAGAAAAAGGAAGCACAACTTTTTTTTTTTGCAGGACAACGAAATCTATTTACCTGTATTTCTGTCAACACCTGACACCAGCTGCAGAGAACATAAATCCAAACCCTCACTCTGCCAAACCAGCTGTTAGCAACCGCGCGCCTTTTTTTTTCCACAGTGTAAATACTATTTTACTAAATACTTCATGTGTTTTTTTGTGAGCAGCATACATTGAGAGAAAGGATTCACATACAGAAAACCCAGAGCTGAAGAGGGGTCCAGAGCGTGTTTAAGAGCAGATGCACTTGTAGGTAGACTCTAAGAAAGACAAATGAGATGTGGTTACAGCAGGCGATTAGGCAAGAGTCGTTAATTTGCAAGAAATTCAGGACTAGAAATGGAAGTGACTCAGCAACCTTATTCCTTCTTAAAGGAGTCTGCTGTCAAAATGCAGATGACTTGCTTAATCCAGCTGGAGGAAGACATTAATAACGCAGCAGACGCTGAAAGAAAACATTAATTGTCTCACACAGGCAAACGCAGGATGTTGTTTCAAAGGGGTTTGTGTTCACCAGTCTCGCAGCCCCAAGGCTGTCTCTGCTCCTCTATTTTTGCCTCATCTGGCAAACACCGGGTTTAAAGATCTGATTAGAAATTTACCACAATCTTCTGAGAGTCATTTCAAATTTCAAGTCGGGAAGACTGTAAGTATTTTTAGATAGCTGTCTGGGTTCAACCAAATGGATAACAGCACCAGTAACGAACACGATAGAAGTGAGTTTGCTCACAAACATAACAGACAGATGAAACTGGAGACTTGCAGGTACCTTCATTTATGAGTAATGATGATCATGTGCAAACAGAAAAGGTTTAATTCTTGTCCAGCTCACTGCTACCAGTCTAAGTCCTACGCATGTGCATGGAGGAAAAGGGCTTTGAAAGGTCGAAGGGAATGTAGTGGCTGACTTCAAATACAGCAAAGGTGGAGCTGGCCTGTCTGCACAAATGACAGGAGACAACAATTCACAGGATCCCAGCACGGTGGGGGCTGGAAGGGTCATCTGAACACCATCTGATGCCACCCCCTGCTCCATCCAGCAGGGCCACCCAGAGCAGGGGCCCAGCAGCGCAGGGTCCAGCCGGGGTGGGAATCTCTCCAGACAAGGAGACTCCACAGCCTCTCTGGGCAGCCTGGCACAGCCTCCCACACCCTCACACCAAACAACTTGCTCCTCCTGCTCAGGGGGAACCTCCTGGCTTCCAGTTGGTGCCCCTTGCTGCCCCTTGTCCTGTCCCTGGGCACCACTGAGCAGAGTCTGTGCCCATCCTCTTGCCCCCCGGGGCCCTTTATCTCTTGCTCAGCATTGCTCAGCTCCCCTCTCAGGCTGCTCTTCTCCAGCTGCACAGCCCCAGGGCTCTCAGCCTGGCCCCAGCACAGAGATGCTCCAGCCCCTCACCATCTTCCCAGCCTCCACTGGACTCTCTCCAGGAGTTTCTTGTCTCTCTGAGGAAACTTCAAAGCAAAGCCAAGGATCTTCCCATTTGATAAAAAGAAAAAAATTGTAGTGAAGGCGCACAAACATCAGAACTGGCTTCGCAGCAGCGCTGTGCCATCTGCATTTGCAGGTATTCGGTCTCTCTGGCAGAGCCCTGGGCAGTCGTGATGGACCTGCAGAGCTGGCTCTGCCTGGACCAGACCACCTCCAGAGGCCCGTGCTGGGATCTCACTGTGCTAAGAGTTCCTTTACTCGCACGGACACAAGGTGCTGGCAGCCCTAGCGCTTACCACTGCACAAGTCCCTGCTGGTTTAGCCTGGTGTGCACGATTTTTGTCGGCTTCGCTGTTACCATTATGGAAAATGAAAGAGGGAGAGAACCATTAATCATTTGTTTAAATAGTACAGGTAAATTCTGTTAGGCAAGCGAGGCATTCAGGGGGATTATGACTCCCTCCTAACCAGCACAGGACGTGAGGGATGACACAGCTTCGACACTGCAGCCCGAGTCATAGGACAAGACAGAACAAGTGCAAAGGACAAAGGCAAGGAAGCTGTCAGGCAGACAAAGGTAGGAGATTAATGAGACGATGCAATTCTACGTGCGATAAAAGCTGGAACTTGTTCCGAATTCTCTGCATACATAAAAAGATATCATTACATAAATAATGCTGTGATTACACTGGGGGGAGCTATATACATGTCACAAAGTGCGACTGAGCTAAAATTAACAATTTTAATTAACGTTTTCTTTACTGCTGTCACAAAATCCTCCAAGTGGTTTCTACAGCATTTTTTAATGTATTTTTTGAAAAGGAAACTAAGCTGCAGACAAGAAATACACAAAGTTACTCAGTATCAGCGTCCTAGAAAAGAAATTCCGTTGCTTCATCTGCTTGTGCTTAACTGCAAGCATGAAAAAAATAAAGAAAATTAATTAATGTAAGCAGCCTGAATTCATTAGATAACCAGCGAAAAGTTAAGAAGGAATTATTATTGAGATGTAGGGTTATCATTTTACACCATCTGTCTTGCCCGTATTTCTACAATAGATGGGTATAGGATTTCGATGGTGTAATTCCCATAGATGTGCTCAGAGCAGTGCTGGGTTTTCTCTGACATGCTGAAAGCAAATTTTGTATCAAGAACCAATCCAAACTCAGATTGTGCTCTCATACTAGAGCACGTACACTTACTGTGCAGGATTCATCCACGTTTCCTCTTTTAACAAACATTGTACTTTCGGATTCACGAGTTTGTCACACGAAATAGCTGATACTAAATTAGTGAACTCAAATATTTTCAGATAAAAAGGAGTAATTAATGTGTATGTAACACACACTCGCGCGTTTCAACACGTACTACACAACCCTTTCAGAAAAGCTGCAAGTAACACGTGTGTTTTCCTCACCTCAGTGATGTCGATCCGAGAACAGCAGGTTTGAACCCTCCTGTGCCTGTATCGAACTTCAAAGCCCAGAAATGAGTATTCTGATTGTCTCATCAACACTTTATGCAGATGTGATACTACCAAATACTACCTTTTCTGTTCCTGCTTCACGTTCCTGTGCTCAGAAGTGTATTTGCCACCTCCATTCACAGTTTACATGTGAATGAACAGCACAAGTGTCCAGGCTTAGAGTCGGGGCAGTGCCGCAGACTTAGACCTAGCATCTGCTCTCTGCCAAGTCCCCTCCCTGCCCAAAGGCGAGGAGAAAGTGAGTGAGAGAGAATTAGCTATTAGTAAAGAGACAGAACAGCTCCAATGACAATAATAGTAACAATAAAATGTAATATACCTAAGAACACACAAAACTAGTACCAAACCCAACAACCCCACTGCACACCCTGATGGCAGCTACCTCACGGTCACCGCAGGTGGTGTGGAGAAGTCACTGGGGCAAGTCCCAAACTGGGCCCAGCAGCAGATGGGAGCTGGATTCAGGAACACACAGATCAGGATCGAAGGCAGAATGGACGGAGTCCTCGGATGCCGGCCAGCGAAGGAGAGGCTTCACCCCGCTGATCCCTCAGCCTCGCAGTGCCCGTGCCGCAGATGTGCTGGGATCTGTCGCTGCTCAGCCTGGCATCACCTCTCCTGGCTGTCCCTCCCCCAGGTGCTGCCTTTTCTTTCCTGCAGCCCCAGCAGTGGCCTTGGCCCGCACCCCCCGCTCGGTACCAACTGTAAGCACGGGTGTTATCACTGCGAGGGCAGAGACTGTCTGCGCAAACAGCTGCTGATTTTGGAAAGTGCCGTTACTTAGAAGAGACTGAGCTGAGAAGAAAAATCCCCAAACAGAACTGTTCGGTTCCAACCCAAACCAGGATGAGTTACCAATTTTTCCAAGTTTTCTCTTCATGTTTACCATGCCGCTTGCTCTGTGAAAATACACGTTGTCTGAGTGCAGTCAGAAGCCACGTTACTATTCCATACTTCAGGTGACCTCTTAGTTCCACGCAGAAAATGTTCTCATCTCCGCTGCTCTTCTGAAAGCAAGCATTTCTGAACAGCGAGACAAAAGCTGCACAGAATTCCAGAGGCACACTGTGCTGATGACAGCGTGCTCCCCTGCCAGCCTGCCTGGCACCCCACACACCCCAGGAACAGGTCTGACTCAGTATGTGCTAGACAGAACTTACTACTGTCACACTGCAGATATGTAGGCAAATAATACCTGCTTCCATACATATATATAAAAATATAGATTGACTACATAATGGATGGTAGGTTTTGTATGGGTGGAGATGTACCCAGGAATGTACAGAGCCTGCTACATCAGGTCAGGGAACAGAAGTGTTTAAACACCTTTTTTTAATATATATTTCCACTACTAGCATCAAGTAATCTGTAGGCAACACCTTATTTTTCTTAATTTGCTCTTGAATAGCTTTTCCTTTCCTTTTCTTTCTTCTCCATGAAATTAATGTGAATTGTTTCTATGTGACTAACAAGCAGGTATCTGCTCTGCACCTCTGCATTAGTCACATGAGTGCCTTCCCACTTAACAAACCACAGTTACCTCAGCCCTTACCTCCCCCGTCGAACACTCCTGCAAAGTCTTTGTCTTAACAGGACACTGAAAAATTCCTTCCCCAGTTCCTGCACGGCAGCAGCGCTACAACCCACGGAGGCTACCGAAGACCTCCCAAAGAAACCGGCTGCTGGTTCCTCCTGCCCTGCCCAGCTGGATGAAGTAGCTGGGAGAGAGATGAGCTGTTTGAATGCTCGCGGAGGAGGATCACCGATAGAAACTGCAGACAGAAAAGAGTTTAACGCGTGGCTGCCGATCAGCAGCTACAGAGAAGGCCAAGCACTGCCCCCTTAAACACTCGGACACGGGGGAAATGAAACACAGCCCTGGAGCGGGCGGTGGGAGGTGGGGAGCGTGGTGGAGAGCACAGGGTGCCCTCCCACAGACCACCTCTGCCCGCTGGCACCGCTGTCCCGCCGTGCTCTCCTGGGTCCCTCGGGGGCACGCTGCGTCTCCACTCACTTACAGCACTTTTGGCCTTTGACTTTCCGTGTTCTCCCTCAAAAGAGCCACAACAAGGAAGAAGGGGGTCATGTCGTTCCAAGCCATTTAGCGTGTGAGGCCTGCAACCACACTGAGCCTGCCACGGCCCAGCCCCTCACTTGGCAGCCACCGTGCCACCCGTCAGCGCCAGCCTGGCCCCGCGGGGACTCCTTTTCACTGGGGGACTACTTTGTACCGGGGGTGGTTGTGGTTTTCCTCTTCTGGCAGCATCCAGCTGTGCCCAGCTGTTAACTGGCTGCACCCTGACAGTCAGATTGCGGAAGGGGTGCAGCAACACAGGGGCAGACGTGTGTCAGGCGCGGAGGTAAATATTAAAACGCTGCCTGGCAACGGCATAATAATCGCCTGACGCACAGCTGCCGCTGCGGCTGCGGCCCGGGCAGGCACTCCCTGCTCGCACCCGGGGCTGGCAAACCCCCGCCGAGGCCCAGCCAAACGCCCCTCACAAGAAGGTGACGCCTCTAAACAGGAAAGCAAGAGCAAGGAGAGATTGGCTCGCCCGAGAGGCTGGGGATGGGCAGAGAAAGGCAGGCAGGTGCCCCTGCAGAGAGAGCAAGTTTTGTTGTGTTGTCAGGGATGACCGCAGGGCAGAGACGACAGCAGGCGGAAAGACGAGCGTCACCGGCACTAACGCCTGTTCCTGCTGCGGCTGCACCCCAGACCGAGGGGACGAGTGTCGGGTTTGCCATGCGCCAGCCCTGGTGCCTACCTGTGAGGAAGGTCCCGAGGGTCCTGGCCTCGGGAACAGCTGTGGCACGGCTCTTTGGAGAGCTCCTCCATGAACTGGGAGAGGAGGCAAACACCAGGACAAAGCACCCAGGACCACAGAGGGTTCGACAGCAGGGAGCACAGGGACACGCTCCCCACAGAGGAGCCCACCAACAGCATTAGACCCCCACCACCACGACAGATGGGTCTCGAAAGACAGAGAAGAGGTTCACAGAGTCCCATCATGGTGGGGTTGGCAGGGCCCTCTGGAGCTGATCTGGTGTCCCCCCCTGCTCCATCCAGCAGGGGCACCCAGAGCAGGGGCCCAGCAGCGCAGGGTCCAGCCGGGGTGGGAATCTCTCCAGACAAGGAGACTCCACAGCCTCTCTGGGCAGCCTGGCACAGCCTCCCACACCCTCACACCAAACAACTTGCTCCTCCTGGCTTCCAGTTGGTGCCCTGTGCTGCCCCTTGTCCTGTCCCTGGGCACCACTGAGCAGAGTCTGGCCCCATCCTTTTGCCCCCCAGGGGCATCTTCCCAGCCTCTGCTGGACTCTCTCCAGTATCTCCCTGTCTCTCTTGAACTGGGCAGCCCAGCCCTGGTCAAAGTTCTCCAGAAGTGACCTCATGAGTACAGAGCAGAAGGGGAGGCTGCAGATCAGCACTCATTAAGTGGAGACTGGTCCCTGCTAATTACCCCACCCTGCTAGCAGAGCTTCTGGGTGGCAGGCAGCAGGACGGCCGCTGGGTCACAGCCTGTGCTCTCAGCAACCCAGCGGGCAGGCAGGACAGGCACACAGACAAGCACAGGAACCAACCAAAGGACCTCTGATGCTCCTGCCCATGAGTTAGGGGATGGCTTTCCAGGAAGGCCTGATGAAAAGACCTGGGGTCTAATTTGGTAAGAGAATGAATACCCTTAGAAAGTCATTTGTCAAATTAGCAGGACAGTGTGCTGCTGTTGAAAGAGAACAGTCGCGAAAGCCAAAAAGTGTGTTAGGAAAACAAAATGAAAAAGCCTAAAAAAAAAAAAAGTCCTGGTTATCTAGGACTCATTCACGCGCCTCAGTAATCTGGGAGGGAAAATGCAACAGGAGAAGAAAAAGAAGGTGAAGATGAGATACATCAAAAGAAAGTAATTTTAACTGTTTGGAGAACTGGATGCAAATGTCCTTGGTAAAATAAAACAGCAGTTGATGAAACCCATGAGAACTCTTAGAGAAAGCCGAAAGTCACTGAAGCCGTCCCACATGCGATGTAACAAGAGCTATCATCAGCTGGAACTATCAGTTTTGGAAATTCATGGAAAAGGCTCACTGGGACTGAGGAAGGTCACTGCTCACCCTCAGGGAGGAGCACAACACACCGATCGGCTGCCTTCAAAATCAGAACAGATGCCGAAAACATTTACCAGGCAGTCAATACAGGAATGCTTAGATGATAAGAAGAGAGCAAGCATCAACTGATGGTGCAAGAATAAAGAACACACATAAAGACAACACAACACTCAATGCGCTCAAACACGGCAATAAGCTTGGTAGATAAGCACGAACGAGTCTCCAGAGGAGGACACGCTGTCTCCGCAACTTCTCACTGTACTTGAGGTGGCATTTTCTGAAATGTAATGGGGAAGTTGGTGTGTGACACCGGGTTACAAGCTTGTCTTCAGCCAGCTTCCAGCCTGGACACCTCAGGGAGCTCCTGAAAGCATCTCCAACCAGCTGGTGGTAGGCTGAAGGAGATCAGACCCAACACCACAAAACCCCAAAAGCTAGGCTGGCAGCAACACTGACAAAAATACTTATGGTTATAATGCCATGGGCTGAGATACTCTTGCCAAAAACAATCAAAGAAAGAGGAATCCAAGATAAAAAGCTGTTACTGTGACAATACCCCTACAGATGTAAAATGGAGGAATAGCTTCCCACCTCTTTGGATTCCGCTTCTCTAGGTCAAGTGCTAGGACAGCTTTGGCTATCACACTGCACTGTGAGCGAATGAAGAAAGACCTGAGGAGAAGTTCAGGGAAAATAAAATGCAGAAGAAGTATGTATTAGGGACTTAGTGACAGGAAAAGTAAGTTGGCACCTGATCTTTTGTCCTCTGGTCAGGGAGATAAGGAAATGGGAAAAGAAGAAGAAACTAATTCAGTGACAAAGAATCTCTCGAGCTAGAGCTCAAGGATCCTCCTTCCTGGGAGTAAGTCTCTCTGTGGCAGAGGCTACCCAGATGGCACTTCCAGCCCTGGCAGCCTTTGGGACAGCTTACATAAATACCTTCTGAGTAAGGCTGCACTCGGTGTAGGACAGAGGACTGATGAACCACTCAAGCACTCTTTTGGGCTCGTACACCTTATACATGAAAGTGAAACACGGGGCTGCTTCTCAGGCTTAGAGCTTTGTAAACGCCAGCTTTGTTATTCACTGTTCCTAACTTACAAGGTCACTCTGACACAGCTGCCTGGCACGTGGCACAGCCTTGTTTCTGGGACGAGGAACGGCTGCTGCTTCACACGACCGGCTCTGATACTGAGCTTTAATGACCAGCAGTGAACAACAGCAAGACGTGGGCAGCAGGTGCCCTTTCGAGAACGGCTGTGAAAAACAGCGGGTTATCTCACTGAAGGGTACAAGGCCACCTGAGCTGCTGGGAGGTTCACCTCCGCCGCACCGGTGGGCACAGCCCTCACCCCGACCCAGGCAGGCTGGCGGCAGGACCAGGGTGGCCACGCCGGGCTGCCCAGCACCTCAGAGTGCTCCACCTCCCCGTCAGCACAGTGATCCATGCTCCTGGCAGCGTGATGCTGCGATCAGCGGCACAAACACAGCGCCAGTACTTTTCCTCTAAGCCCAGTGGAGTTGGAAGATGCCATCTGAGTCAACATCTTGTGTGTACGTACTCAAATATATAGAGAATCATAGAATCCTTTTAGGCTGGAAGAGACCTTCAAGATCATCAAGTCCAACCAATACATATATATAAAAATCATAGAATCACAGAATCATAGAACTGTCAGTGTTGGAAGGGACCTTAAAGCTCACCCAGTTCCAACCCCCCTGCCATGGGCAGGGACCCCTCCCACTAGAGCAGGGTGCTCACAGCCCCAGCCAGCCTGGGCTTAAACACTTCCAAGGATGGGGCTTCCACCCCCCCTCTGGGCAGCCTGTCCCAGTGTCTCACCAGCCTCCTGGGGAAGAAATTCTTCCTAATGTCCAACCTGAATCAACCCATCTCTAGTTTTAATCCATTCCCTCCAGTCCTGTCCCTGCCCCACAGCCTAACAAGTCCCTCCCCAGCTTTCTTGTAGCCCCCTTCAGATACTGGAAGGCCACAAGAAGGTCTCCCCGGAGCCTTCTCCTCTCCAGCCTGAACAACCCCAGCTCTCTCAGTCTGTCCCCATAGCAGAGGTGCTCCAGCCCTCTGAGCATCCTGGTGGCCCTTCTCTGGGCACGTTCCAGCACATCCAAACCTTCCCGTGACAGGGGCTGCAGAACTGGACGCAGTGCTCCAGGGGAGGTCTCACCAGAGTGGAGGAGAGGGGGAAAATACAGAAATACAGAAGCATACACATAAAAGCTACAGAGCAGCTAAGATATGCAGTGATTTAAAACTGGAACAGATGCAGCATCGATACTACCTCTTTATATTGCTGCAATACATAATAAATTGCTACAGCATCTCTAACAGCTGATCTAAGAATGACAGATTTGAGTGCTTCTGTGTCACTTTCCATACCAAGTAATTCTGGAAATAGCCTATCAGTTTGTAATTGCTGTTCTTATACATAGTTCTGCTATCAACCTGTTAAGGAAAACAACACCTCTTCAACAGAGCCATAAAAAAAAAGCCCTCCACACCAACAAAAAGCCCCATTTTTTTTTTTTTTTCCGAGATTCCAGTTAATTTTGTGGAGTTTTAGCATTAAAAGCTTAACGAAATGGAGTAGCAAGGTTCACGTCCCCAGCTGGCACCTGTGTGTGACCCAGACACTGGTACCTTTACAGCATTCCTACCACGTACGCCGCTACTTTGTCCTGCTGCGAGGGGTTTCTTTGCAGACGCAACCACCACGGTTTCTTCCCTAGACAGTTTACACTGGAGCTCCTAACGATCTGACTCTGCTGCATGTGCCCACCCGCACGGCTCTCCGGGCTCTGCAGCCTACGATTGTTCAAACTCACACACGCAGCACGCTGTCGACAAAGCCTGCTGCCCGTGACCTCTACGAGGGGGTGGGGAAAAACCCCTGGGAGGGCAGTTACTTTTTCTGTGGCTAAATTCTAATTCAATCTAACATTCTTTGGTGGAGCTGTGACTGTGATGCCGCTGGGCTCGTTACAGCCCTGACTCAGCAAAGCCCCCCCCAAACTCTACACTGGTTGCCGTAAAGCAAACCCAACTGCACGGGGTTTAATGTCTAAGCACACAGATCCGTCTGAAAAGGCAGGATGTGAATGGAATTCATGCTTTTGTGGTTCAGTTCTTCAATATAAGTGGATTTAAATACCCAGCTTTAAAACAAAAGCCACTACAAAACCCCACCCTACCTCTAGGGATGCTGTGCATCTCTAGGGACCTGTGCTTTGAACACTCACAAACTCAGCTGGGTGTGACTATAACAAAAATACGTACGACTATTACTGTTCTTGTAATGTGAATTTCTACAACTTGACAAAGATAACAAGAAAAGTTATTTGAGAGATAAACTGGCTCCCTCTTAGACCTAGAAAACTTCAAACCAGATCTGCTCTGTTCAAACACACACTCACAGATCGGAGCAAACACGCAGGTAAACCGAGGCAGAGCTGCAGTACATCCCTTGGCAGAGGACAGACAACCTCAGCAGGTACAGGTCAGAATGGTAACACAGGACCAGGCTTCTCTGCAAAACTCAAGTTTAAAAGATGATCCAAGTTACTACTGTGGAAAAGACAAACTGTGAAATTTTATTGTTCTGCAATTTTCTCACCACACAGAGTAAGTATTTGCCACAAACATCACTCTATACCCAGGAGCAAGATCAACCATCATTCAGAGATGATAAAAGAGCATGCAGGAAATAACCCCAATTTTCTCACAAAACAACAACATGACTTTTTTTTTTGTTTCCTCCCCAAGACTGGTTTGAATCAAGAAATTGAAAAGCTGATTAGCTCATGAGGCATTTTCACAGCCTCAAGTGCTACCAAAATTACTGACAATAGCAGCACACTGAGCCAGGCAACTTCTATAACACAGACCCACATGTACTATTTTCTTCTGTTTTGATTACTAAAATAAGACTGCCATTTTGTCACAGAAAAGAAACTCGGCAGTATTTAATCACTGAATTTCATGTATCCGCTAAAGCTGACGAACCATGCTACTCAAATTTAAAATAACAGGGTTTTAAGCAGTGCATTTTGAGATAATCTACTTGCAGTTGAACTCAGACTAAATCAAGTGTTATCAAGCACAATCCGTGGATAAGATCAGTATTACACTTACCACGGTGTAGAAAAAGGCTCCACACCACCTGGGAACTAACTGATGGTTAGATGTCTCTCGTAAGGTTTCCCAAGTTCAAGGCTCTGCACTGGTATGTCTGCCTTCCTTTATTTCAGGAGCTATCAAGTCACTATTAAGACTCTGAAACAGCTTTATACTTGAAGGAAAAAAACCCCAAGAGTAGTGGATAAGTGGATAACTTTTGTACTTCTGGCTTTCATTCTGTAAGAAGAGTGAAATGACTTTCCTCACACTTCCAACCTGCATCCTCGTACGCAGGATGTCGGGGAGACGCAGAAAAGATCACAACCGTCCCACAGCTGATGGCGAGAAGCACTACACACTCACCAGTTACTATCTCCTACCGTGCCTAATGCTGTCACAAGGTTTTTGTTTGTCTGCTTACTTCACTTGGAATCTGAGAAGAGTTTGCTAGCTGGGCACAGAGTACTTCACATGAAGAAGCTTTATATACGCACAGTTCAACCCGTGGCCAGAAGAAATTATTTAGACTTAGGTATGTAGCATGGATACTGCTCTGTCACCTTTACTGTGCAAGGGCAAGTTCCATTCAGTGTCCTTTCACGATTATTGCAAGTGATCTGGAAAGAAGGGCAGAGTATGTTGAGCAGAGTAACAGAGGTCAGCTGCTGCCTTTGGATTCTGCGTGTGTGCAAACAGGCCACTACCTTAACACACACTGTAAACACCGATCACGGCTCTGAAACAGAGCTAAAAGCAAAGACTGCAACAAAGCCCTGGTTTTGTATCCAGATTATACCTCTGCAGCATCATATGGAGCCTTTGTTTCACTGGAAAAGCTTTTCAGCTCACAGCATCAGGCATGAAAAAAGAATTTTCTTTTCCAAGTTTGCTTTTCCATGTCAAAGGTGTTCATTTTATTGTCATTTTGATGAAGAGTGATCTCAGTATTTCCCCTTGATCACAGAATGTGTTACCTAACTTGGAATTCAAGCTCAGCTATGCATGAAGAAAACACTCAGAAAAGCCACGCTTTTGAGCATCAGGGAAAACTCCTCACTGGTCGTACGGAAGTGTAATGAAGAGTTGTGACATCAACCATTTGTCTTAAACTCACAACTCTTTATTTCTTCTCAAAACATCCTTTTCCATTTCCTCCTTTTGGAAACTCCCCCTTCCCACTGCAGTAAATCCTGCATGCTGGCACATCCCAAGATTCTGTTTTCCTCCAGACACATTCAGGCACTCGAGCAGCGCACCGGCACCGGCACCGCTCTGCCCGGGCTGTCGCTCGGCACAGCGGAGCAACGCATGAGCTGGTCACCACGGCAGGCATCTCCCTTTCCAAACACAGCTCAGAACCCCATTTTTCAGTTCCACGCTGCTGCAGAAGGTCAGCGTTTAGCTGTAACAACCACAGCTAACAGCTTCCATTTCTGCGCGGTGTGTTAAACGGCAGAATGTTCCAAAGCTACCCGCAGCAGCACACTGCCAGCTGATAAGGAAGCGCCAGGAAAACTCGCGATTAGTCGCCAGCTGCGTGCCACAGCGAGCTGCTGAGCTCATCTAGGACTGGCGTCGGCAGCATCACCGAGGGACAGCCCGCAGAGCACCCGTCCCAGCAGAGCTGGCCCCGCGACGGGCAGACACAGGCAGACCCAGCGCTCTCGAAAGAGGGGCTGTAAGAAATAGAAACGCAGTGCCAAAGAGGACTTCGTCTGAACACAAAACTCCCAGAGGTTATAAGTTTGAGTATTTTTATTACAATAATCAAGCCAGACGATGCTCAAAATGGGCAGCTGGTAGTCACCAGAGCTAGTGAGCGATACTCCGAGTTACAGACTGGATTTGTCACCCCTGGGATGCAGAAACAAAATGTTATTCATGAAGCCACCTGCACTGGTACCCACATTGTCACAATGGTATTGCCTACCAGAATGAACGGGAAATAAGATAAGAGATCACCAACTCAAGGAATTTTAGTAGAAGTTTGGTTTTAAAATGTAATCTAGGGGTGACACTGCACAGCCTCTGGGGTTTGTTCTTGGACCACTTAAGAAAAACTCAACGTTGTTCCTACTAACTCCACTTCAAAAGAGACAGACTGGGGAACGTCCCGATTGAGCACTGGCTCTCAACTCGGTACCTCTCACAACTGCCTCAGAAGGGCCCGTTGCATGGTCTGGAGGAACAAGCCTGTCCTTGTCCAGTTGGGAAACACAACATCTCCACCTTCCTGAGGCCACGTTCTGCCTCACAGGGGCTGCATTCCAGGAGACCAAAAATTTGAGTTCTCTAGTGGGTTCAAGAACTTCTACCAAGCAAGGCCTAAAGGCAGACACAGAGCTGACTACCTTCAGAGTCAGGAATGTTTCTGAGCCTTAAAGACTTCTGGAGGAGCTCAGGAGGCCACTGACGCAACCTGCCTCCCTATGAGGGTCTTGATTTGGCAGAAGAGACTCTGGACAAAGTCCAGAAGATTTTGTGAGTGCAGGAAAACAGAGACTAGAAATGATGAGAATGAACACACCGGAGACCAACTCACTCAGCAAGCAGTTCCTTTACTCTGCGAAGAGCGAGGTTTCTGCTCTACCTTCCTGCCCAGTCCTCCCAGGGCCACCACCTTCACGGCAACACAACTTGGCCTGGGTTTCAAACAGGGAGTGTCAGCTTAAGGTGCCAAACTGCAGAGCTAGAGCAGTGAGAAACACTGGCCAAGGAACTCGTCTCTGAAACTCGAAGATCAGGAACGGAATTTTCTGCCAGCTCCACATACCCCACTTATCTAATCACTCTCCTAAAAAGAAAACAAAGGCAAAAACCAAAACCAAAAAAGAAGTGTTTTGTGCGAGGGGCTGACAGTACCAAACACACTGCTTCAGAATGTAAAATGTCTCCTGTAGAAGAAATGATGATCCAGCACGTTTCATGTCAGTTTTAAAAACCACAGCACTGAGAAATAAGATCAAGAACTGGGCAGAGCTGTCTGCAGCGTTCCAGAGCTCTGTGTTACTTGAGACACTAATTTCACTTTGTCCCAAGAAGAAATGAGAAGTATATTTTTAGCAACAATCAAGTAATGGCATAACCTAAGCAACACCTACCCATCTAATTTCTACTCCTACAGGAAGAGCAACAATACACAATTTATTGAAGAGTATTATTTTTCCCCTGTATGTTTATTCTAGCTGATATTTCCTCATCTTTTAGCTATTAAGTACAATAACTCCTGTTGTCAACGTGTTACTGACATCTAAGTACACTTCAAACAAGAAGCTGCTCTTGCAGATCCCCACGCCCTGAGTGTGCAATATTCTGTCCGTGCCACAGGCACACCAAACTCTGCATTTCTACACCAAAACTTCCTATGGGTTTTTGAGGCAAGAACATCATGGGCTGTGAGCTATGAAAGAAAACAAAAACACCAGACCCAAAACAAACGCAGAAATACAGACCGACTCAGACACTGCTTTTAAAGCCTGCTCTACTCCAAGTCTGCTCTTCCTCATCCCTCCCAAGACTGCTTCTGCCACATAAACAACTTGTGCAATGTGTACAACGTGCTGTCCTACACAGTGTCTAAAAAAGACCGTTCCCAGCATGTTAAAATCATTTTCAAAGCCCATTCACTACACACAGCTAGCTCTGGAGCACTTCAAGCCTGCTGACGACAGGGTCACGTCGGAAGCCCTGTAAGTCAGCAGCTTGTGCTGTTTCAGCCCACAAAATTCCCGGAAGAGAGAAAAAAAAGAGAACTGCAACATGAACGTAAATTAGCCTAGAGCAGAGGCGGCAGGAAAGCGACGCCTGTGCGAACAGTGAACTTACTTGAAACGTGTGCGGCTCCTGTCTCCAGCAGGAGAGCCAGGATCTGGCTGGTTTTTGCCCCAGTGCTGGAGCTGCTGTGGTTTCGGTTTCCAGGAGGTGCTGGGCAAGCCCTTGGCACACCCAGCAGGCACAGCCTGCCCGGGGAGGGGACCCAAAGCAGCCGGTTCCGGCACCGTGAAGGCACCAGCGCGGAGGCGTCTGCTGGAGCTCTGCCCTCTTCGCGTTCGGCGTGAGGCAGCAACGAGCAAACCGATGGGTTGCCCCACTCTGCTCCTGAGGACACTTCTGGACGTGGCCTGACCACCAGGCATGGCTGTCACTGAGCGGATGGCACAACGGGTCGCGGGGCAAGGGCAGGGATGAAACACTTGACAGGATGGTGCAACCTGGGGACAGAGCTACTTCTAGCTTTCAGGAAGTGGTCTTATAGAATCAGGACAGTTTGGGTTGGAATGGATGTCTGAAGGTCATCTGCTCCAACCCGTGCACTGAGCTGGGACATCTGCAACTAGAACAGGTTGCTCAGAGCCCTGGCCAACCTCCCCTGGAATGTGTCTTCTACCTTTGGAGTTAGCAGTAGTGGTGCTGAGGGAAGGATCCCACTCACTTCTCCTGAACAGACTGACATTTTCAGTAGAAATTCATGGGACATTCCCACCCCCCACCACAGGTTTGGACTGATTATCCAGACTCACTGAGCAATTAAATGTTATTTGAAAAGAAACAGAGATGGCTGAACCAATTACGGACACTGAAACTGTAGGATTGATTTTAAGTGTAACAAATCAAAATAATTTATATTAATATAGAAGCGTAAAGGTGCTTCATGAAATACCAATAGTATCCCACTCCTCCATTTTTACTTTTTTTTTTTTTTTTTTTGCTATAGAACCAAATTCTCAATGCCTGTAGTATGGGAGGGGTTTTTTGTATGTTTATTCTAAAGGAAAAGTACGCCGCCACTAACAAACCTGTAACAGCCAGTATGCTGACCTTTATCTCAAGGGAAGAAGAAAAGGCAGCCCTGGAATGGAAGTAAAAAGGTGAAAACAGCCAAAGGCATGACACAGATAGACGAGGAAGATATCCCAGCTTTGACTCCTACAGTCCTAGTTCTGGAACCTGAAGATGACCTTGGGCGAAGGACACCTCATCTCGTATCGCTCCACAAAGCCAGCTGTTCCACGCAGGAGGCAGCTCCCGTACTCCTACAGATCCCATGTTTTGGTCTCTTTGCTACTGAGAAAACCCCACATGCTGGCAACTGCTCCGAGGGCAGCTTGCGGGAACAGCTCCATGCTTTGACACGGTCTTGCTGCGAAGGACCTGTAAATTGAGGATCTGTGCACCATGGCACACACCTGCTCGAAGGAGAACGTGAAAAGGAAGTTCCCAGTCCGTTTAAGTATTTTTCTGAGTAACCTCAAAGTTGAGAGATAGCCTTTTGCCCTGCTTCGAGTGAGAACAGAACTAATTCTGTTCAGTGATTTTGCTTTTCAGCTCAGTTCTTCCAGCTCCCTGCCCTGTCTGCAGCCAGCAGCCTGTTCTCACAGACAGGGGCTGCTCCTAGCAGTGAGAACACCCATGGCAGAGTTACTGCCCAGGGTTGGGGTGCAGACCAAGGCACTGCTGGGTCTTGTGCACCACATTGGGGGTGCAGAAAGTGAGAGGCTGCACCTGCAGGGAGGAGGGAACAGGACAGGGGACCCCAAACTGACCAGCGAGGGATTCCAGGTCCTCTTTCGGTTCCTTCCTCGGAGCACCCAAGGAGGCCTCTGTCCATCCTGCCTTCGATCCCAGTCTGTGTGTTCCTGATCCCAGTACCAGGATCCAGCTCCTGAACACAGCTCCCGGCTGCTGTGGGGCCCAGGCTGGCACTGCCCCGGTGCCTGCTCCACAGCATCAGTGCTGACGGGGATGGAATTGCCACCAGGGGGCTGGGTTCCATACTGGTTTGTATGGATTTGTATAGATTCCATTTTTATAATTATTAATTTCATCTTCATTCAAGCTGTTCTAGTTTCCTTTTCTAATCTCTGAGTCTCTCTCCCTCATTCCCTTTCTCTTCCCCTCTGGGGAGGCAGGGGGGTTAACAGAGAGCGGCTGTTACAGGTCTAAGGGGACACCCTGACCCTAAACGGTGACACTTTCCAACCTTCACAATGCGAAGGGTAGCACAGGGATAAACTCACACATTTCTGTGGATATTCCCAAGCAGTACTGTGACTTCAGATGCCTTCTACCCAAAAATGCCCTCCTTCACTAGAAGGTGTCTGTGCAAAGCTCACAAAACAAAAATTTAGTGTCAGATAAGAAAGGTATGTAGCAGGCAAAAAAAAAAATCCCAGCAAATATACTGACAGCAGGAATCACTTTTGCCAATAATCCAGATAAACTTGTGACAGAATTCCTGGTCTGCTGCAGAAATAGTGGGGACTTCACTCAACAATATTTAGTAATTGCTCTTTTTGTCCTTGTTGCTTTCCTGCTTGTTGCACAAGAAAGCAGATGGAATCCTCCTTTAAAAGTGTTAATTTGGGTGACAGCTGAAAGTAACTAACCTAGCATTCCTTATATCATCCAGATCAAGAAGCTTCCTATGAAAATACTCAAGATCAATCAAGTCTGAAATAAAAATTGAAAAAATAATTCCGCTATTGTTGAATTCTTCCAGCTCTGCTTCAATACAGTGTCCAGGAAACTACTATGGACAAAGACTCAGTTTACTGAACTTGAGCAGACAGTAGCAACATGAAAATAATTACTCAGTAAGAACTCATTAAGAGCTGTACTTGTCAGTGCTGGGTTAACAGTTGGACTTGATGATCTTAAAGGTCTCCTCCAGCCAAAATAATTCCATGATTCTAAGAGCAATGCTAAAAATTCACTACATAAAAAGCAGCAGAACTTCATTTGATTTCACCGTATAAGAACACAAAGGTCCAAGGTAGCTGGATCCAGCTGTGTTCTACTACCACTGCCTTCTAATGACAGCTACGATCCAACACCGAGGCAGAAACTGCCTTTCCTGTTGGCCAGGGAGCAGGCAAAAACAATTTAAAAGGCTGTAAAAGAAAACCCATCAGCACTGTGCAGAGGAAGGAGGTTAGCTCAGCTTTTCCCCTTGGCTGGGGCCCGCTAGTGACAGCGCAGCGATGACCTCCTGTTCGTGCACCTCAGCGCTTGCTCTGGGAAGCGTGTGGAAGAGGCTGCTCGTGGGCACCTGGTAAATACTCCTGATGATCGCAACCTGCCTGGAGTCTCACTTCTCGCTCAGTTTACCTGGCAGGGTGCTACAGGGCATGCACCTACTGAAATCACCCCAGCACGGAACTACAGCCCACCAGGGCTGCAGAGCAGAGATGAAAGAAAGGCTTGGGGGAGAGAGGAGGAGGGAGAGGGAGAGAGGAGGAGGGAAGAAGTCAGAACATCTGTTTCAGCTAAATACCTTTCAACTATTCATCCAGATTTGAGCCACAGAGAAACCAGGGACACCTGAGGTGCCCTTAACACCGAGAACACGAAAACGATACAGACATAGAAGAGAGGAGACGAGTGAGGCAGCGCTTACCCACAGGGACACATGTGCAGCCAAACACAACCCCTGGGAGAAGGCACTGAGCAGAAGCAGTGAGTAAGCACCGGCTGCAATGCCAGGAGCTTAGGAGTGAAACGATGCAGAGCACAGGGATGCAACGAAGAGGCAAAGAACGGCAGTTCAGACACTTAGGCCCTAACACAGAGGTGGCAAAAACCTTTCTGGCTACTCAGTTTAGAGTCTATAATCTTACCCTCAGCTGAGACGAGGCTAAAAGAAATGAACTGCTCTAGCTGGAGGAACTTAACCGCCCCACCAACCCCACCTCTTCAAAGAGGTTAGAGGTTTACCATGGGTAAGCTGCACTAATGGGAAGTGTTACTAACTAAATGATTAAGGAATTGGAAGAGATTTGGCACGAAGGACACATTACAGCTACAGCAGGGAAATAACACAAAGGAAGAAACAGCAGTCACAACGTTGTCTAAAACCTGGTGCAATATTTTTCACTGCAGTAAAAGATTCGATCTACTTTTGCAGCAAAAGAGAACAGGCTGCCTTGCCTTTTCAAAAAATACTTCCTTTCTATAAAAATTCTTAAAACAAAATCCTGGCGGGGAAAAAAAAACCAAAAAAAAAACCCTTACAAAAGTTTTCTTTTTCATTTGTATTTTTTGAGACAAAAAGGAGGGCAGAAAAGAATACAGTTAGCCAAATGGCTTTAAGAGGGTGGCACGAATGACAAGCAGAATAAATCTCTCAGTTCTGCTCTGTTTTAAATAGCACTGTAGGATTGTAGGAGAGTGTTAAAATGAAAGGGTATAATTAAGAGAAGGTTTAGGCCAAAGAAAGGTGGTCATGGCCAAGTGGGAACAAAAAGATTAAACTTAAAGTAGCTATTGATTTAAGAGTCACTACTAGACAGCATGAGCTAAGCATTTTCTTAGTACATAGTCTTTACCAATAAATACTTTGGAATGTCACAAAAACTGGAGAAGTGCCAAGTACCAAATAAAATACATAGCCTAAATGGTTGTGACATCATATAAAGCGATTCATGTCAATCACATTATGTCATGTGGGGCTTTTTTCAGGACACCACCTTCCAGTTCTTATGCTCAAAGCACCACCAGAAATTGCACCTTGAACACTTAATGTAAAATATATGCCTATAACAGAAAGAACACACAGAGACAGAAAGACTTAGGGATGTGTTAATTAGACATGAGCTTCCACGGGACTGTGCAGCCAGTGACTGATACACAGGAAAGACTGAAGTTCAAGACCGTGCAGCTGTCATGGGAACCACACGTGGTCAACTACATCCAGATTAACTAGCAGGAGAAAAGTCCCAGCAAACTGCAAGGAACAGGAAGACAAGCCACAGAAAGGCTGGGCTGTGTTTAGAAATATATACAAAAGCACTGAAAGAAAGGAACAATGGAATTTATATTCTTGTGTCCTCCTTCACCGAGTTGAAAGGAAAAATAAAAACAGGTAGCACAGAGGTATCTTTAGGAGTGTTGTTTTCCAAAAGCACTAAGAAAGCAGTAAAGCAGAAACACTTCCTGCTGATGGGCTCCTTCAAACGACGGGGTATCTCTAGATACAGAATAACTCCTGTGCTGGATTCAGCTCTCTCCTTGCCGTACCTCAGTTCAGGCTGGTGAAGGAGCGGCCATCCCCACATCCTGGGAGCAAACTGGAGAGATGGAAACCCTGGCTCATGTACAAGGGAGCAAAGGTGTCTTGAAAAATGTTTGGAAAATGGTTTTTCAGCACAAAATTGCAAGATAACCCAAGTACAGAATAAGACACCAGAGACAAACCGAAACCATCTGTGTTGTCTATGCAACTGACTTGCAGCCAGCTACTTCACCCTGCAAATACCATCATCAGGGTGGGCCCAGTCTGAGCTCTCCCTGGCTGCCTGCTGGCCTGCACACCAGGTGACTCTCCCCGTGAGCCTCTAACCTCTTGAAGTTAGAGATTCCTTACCTAAGAGATCCTTCCTTACCCAAGGCAGAGAGACCCCTCCCCATGACAGACCCTCCCTAAGTGACAGACAGCATATGAGTTAATACTATCAAACATCACTAATCCATGTAGCTACTCAGTGATATTATCAACCTTGTATGGATAATTGCATCAGACCTAAAACACTGCTCAAATCTGAGATGGGATCCAGCTGTACCTGGGCTGCAAAAGGAGTTCAGAAAGCAAGGAGGTTCACTCTGAACCTCGTGGCTCAATGGTGGGCCCTCTTCACTCTTTGTGTCCCTGGTCTGTGTGGGAATCATTCGAACTCAATTTTCTTCAGATGGCAGGGCTCACCTTAATTACTGCACAGAAGAACCATACAAAAGAAAACTGAGTTAGAACTGTATTGCTGCTTCTCTCTGTTGAGTGAGATGCATTCCACTCATCTGTCACAAATAAATACCTAGCAGTGATTACCAACTAAAGCCATCAGTTCATGTGTGACCACCACCAGAAAGTGTGTTTTCAGCACCTTATTTCAATACTCTGCATGACCTGAGCATGCTTAGTGTGACCCTGCTCCTCTTCACGGAGTATCAACTGCACTCCAACACGCAGCTTATCTTTACAATGCCTCTTACACAAGCTTCCTGAATGATGGAACTGCTCTGGGGGCTACTGAAGCAAGGACAGTTACTGCTGCTTCCATCTCATCAGGTCCCACTGAGGGAAGAGAATCCAAACATACAAACAATACCTAAGTGTGAAAAAAGAACCATAGCCCTGTTAAGTCAAATGAAGTTTGCCAGTGGTATCAACGGGACCAGGATTTTTTCCTTTAACAACTGTAAGGCCAACAAGGACAGGTGAAAGGGCAGAATGTTAACAGGTCTGTTTCCTCCGTCTGTCAACACTGGCATTCTGCTGACCTGTGTTCCTCTTTCATTTCAATTAGCTGCAGTTTCTAGCAAGACATGAAGAGCATCGTGGTGTTGCTGAACGCAGGCAAACCGACCATCTGCCATCCCACTGTGTGGGATGACGCACATCGTACCCTCTTGCTTTGGAAGAGGGTTTCCTTACATGTCCATTACCTTAACAGCAGAAGGTGCTCCACTGGTCTGCGTTCTGGGGGGGTGGCTGACATTAGCACTTGCTGGTTTATTCTACAAAATAAAAGGGACATAATAAACGTCAGAAATGTTAATGAAGAAAAAGCAAAGCTAAGTAAAACTGTCAACAAAAAAATAGAGTATAAAAAAAAAAGGTACACTAATGAAATATCCATTAGAACATTTTATACAAGGCAAGCCATCCAAAAACACTTTTTCCTATATAACTTTAATTCACACAGACCCATTTCAGACAGCTTTGGCCAGCCCAGAATAGCCTGAAATCTCTTGATGTTTTATGAACAATACACAAATCAGTGCTATTTCCTGTGGCAGAGTGACTCCAGTGTAACCACATACACTCCAGTGTAAAATATCAGTGGAAATAAGATGGGTACGTTCTGGCTGTGCAGACAACCTGAATGACAACGCAGCAGGTAACATTACACCCAGGCAGGGATACAAAAGCTCAGGGCAAAATGATGGCTTTTCTCGTTAACAAATATTCCTGCGACTGAAAGAAAACCACAACATCCTGCCAGTTGTGACCAACGCGACGCCACTATTATCAAATACCACTCAGTACAGCCGTAAAAACTCAGCGACTGCTGAAATGACAGCTAAAGAAGACCAGGAAAATAAGCCACTTATAATGAACACAGCAAAATGCGTCAGGTTTTTGGATGCAGTAGGTGGGTAAGTCCTTTTTGTTTTCCCTGACAAGTGGAAGCTCAAGATTCAGAGCACAACTGAAGTGCTCACACTTGAATCACTCTGTACAAGCAAGAAAGGCTGCAGAATGAGCAGAGACTCAACCAGCAGACCTGAAGACAAACTCAGAAGCACCAGTTCCCACTGATGGGACACTAAGTACTGGAACAGACTGGGAGACTCCCAGACCTCTGCCACAGATAGTTCCACCTCCTGCTCTAGTTCTGGTTTGGCTCCAAAATCAGGAGAGGGTCTCCACTAAACAGAGCTGCGCATTCCACAGGGAACCTCCAGCCAGAGCCTGGGGCACGGGGCCACACTCTGCAGCCATTTATGTTAAGATTAACATCCCAGAGATGTGGCCCGCACCAAGTGGGACAATTACATCAAAGATTTCACGCGTGGTACTGGCTACACTGGAAACGATGACACACAAGTAAGACTTCTTGCAATATGCTGCAAAAAGCAAGTCTCAGTAGTGATTTTTCCTGTCAATGGGATGTTAGGAGCGTGGCTGACTCTGCCAGATGCTCCAGCTCAGGACTCTCCTGCACTGCTGCCCAGTATAGACCAGTACTACTCACTACAGACCTGGAGCCCAGCCCAGAGTCCAGGGACCCGGAGTCTCTGCCCAGGCTGAGGGAAGTGGTTGCCAGTTCAACCAGCAGCAAAGCCGAGGACACATCAGAGACACAGAGACAGACCCACAGCACGCACACAGGACCCCCGCCATGTCCCCTCCTCTGGGGATGGCAGAGGCAGGAGGTCACGAGTGCAAGAACACACTTGGCACCCTCTGGGCTCACGAGGCACAGCCGTGGGTCCCCTGAGCAGCGGCATGGCCTGTCCATCCCCCCAGCTCCCCTCTGACGCAGCGCCGGTTCCCTGCCCAACGGCTCGCTCGATGCTGACGGCAAACACGCGGCACTCGCTTGGTCCCACGGGCACCCCCTCTTTGTGGGCACCTCCCAAAACCACCACCGACCCTCTGCCCACCTCTCAACCCTGCCTGGACCTGGGGCCTCCTACTCACCCACTGGTCCAGTCTCCAGTTTACTGTGGAACACACATGCACACCCAGTCTGGGGGGAACACAGACACTCTCCCGGCCCTGAGCTGGGACCCCTACACATCACCCGACCCCCTGGCACCGTCCCACCAACCCCCTCCAGCAGCCCCAACTCTTGGGTTTCCAGCCTCAACACAAAGTCCTGGTTTGCTGCAGCTTCCTGAAAGCCCATCCACTGCTGCTACTGACCACGTTTGCTTCTGGCTGTTGCCTTGGTTCTGCTCAGGTTTTATGTCTCTGTGCATGTGTCTCCATCCCTTCCTTTATCCTCCCAGCTCGGAAGATAAATGTCCTTATGCTCCACACATCCAACCAGTGCCACTGACCAGGCTTGCTCTTAGCACAGCCCATCTCACAGACTGGGCTGGGTTGGAAGGGACCTTTCAACATCACTGGTCCATCCCCCTGCAGGGACAGGGCCATCTGCAGCTAGAGCAGGGTGCTCAGAGCCCCGGGCAACCTCCCCTGCAATGGTGCCAGGGATGGGGCAGCCACCACCTCTCTGGGCAGCCTGGCACAGCCTCTCACCACCCTCACACCAACAATTTCTTCCTTCTCTTTGGTCTAAATCTCCCTCTTTTAGTTGAAACCATCCCCCCTTGTCCTGTCCCAACAGGCCCTGCTCAAAACTCTGTCCCCATCTTTCTGCCAGGCCCCTGGAAGTGCTGGAAGGCTGCAGTAAGATCTCCCTCATCATACATCAGTCACATTTCTCTCAGTATTTTCTTCTTATGGCTCTTCTGACCAGGTGCCCTTGAAGGAACACACCCTCTCCTTCCACACGCCCTTCAACCCCCATTACCATGAACACTTTTAATTCCCTTCAGAAAGCAGCTGTCTTCCAGCCCTAGGACACAATGCTCCCGAGGGCAGGTGATGGAGGTGTGATGCACTTCAAGATGCAGATGATGTTGGCTTTCATCTCTGATGTGGTGCATTAAAGACTCAGGAATAAGAATTACCCACAAACACTTCAGCTGCTGAAGGAACACACAACATTTTAAGTGCTACCTTTCCATTTTCAAAAAGAAAAGAAAAAACAAATCATCAAAATGAGCAGATCTCTGAAGAGCCACCAGCATTCAGCATATGCCTTCAGTATCACACCTCTCGACTTCCTCCCCAAGGTCAGATGAAATCAGTGTCTTCGGCTCATGACCCCATGGCCCATGGTGTTCAAGATTCACCTTTGGTACCTAAGACTATGTCTAACTTAACTGGGATGCTCTGATAATGCGTAAGTAAAGTACTGTTTTGCAGAAGGTGTTTTTATGACACCCAACAACACATTCAAAAGATACAGGTAGGAGAGAGGGAAGAAAAAGCTGCTAATAAATTCTCCTCTGGAGATCAGCGATGTGAAATGTGAGGCCACCACACCACATCAGGGTTCTCTGATGAACACTGACCATGACAGGTCAAGCAGAGTAATGCCTTTCAGATCCCAGGGACATCTTTCAACAGTAAATTCTTCTGTATCTACCCCTAATGTATCTGTAAAAGCAGCAGAACTGGCCACACCATGCTATGAGGTTTATCTTTATGCTTATCAAAATAATGATGCTACGTGCTTCCCAGCATCCTGCCCACAACAATCCCTCTGGGCAAACCAGCTCTGCCATCCTCGATCAACACATCCATCAGCGCTGTTCCCATCTTCTCCCCCGCACAGGGCTGGAAGAGTTGTTTGGTTTGGCTTTTTTTCTGTGACAGTCTCAGACAGAATCGGCTGAAGGATCACCCTGCAGCTGTACTCATGTCTCCCTTCCCAACCTGGTAATTACAGAGCTAATGAATTATCAAAGCACAGCTTCTTTATGAAATGAATTAGAAGAACCAAGAGCCTGCACAGAATTGTGTGCAAAGGGACAAAAGCTGTGGCATACGGGTAGTAATAATCTACTCTTCATTATTAGCAGTGCCTTCAAAACAAAAAGCCAGAACACTGTTTCAGAGTGGAATATCAATTCACCTGTCTTTAATAAATGAAGACAGAACGTGTATCTCTTTGATATGTAGATTTTCCCAGGGAAGACGTGCGTCAAGACTGGGGTCTAGAAATACAGATTAAATGTTCATTTTAGACTATAATGTTCAGGTCTTCGTTACAATACTGCAGTGAGGATGCACAGGGTACAGCTGTTTTAAGAAATAAAGACATGAAAAAAAAAAGGAAAAAATGTACAACCTCTGTCCTGAAAATACTTCTGACAACCACAAGCAGCGTTTCAGGCTCCACCTTTCAACCTGTCATTCAAGAATCATCTGGGCAGCAATCACACTCTGTTTCTGCCTGTGGTGGCAAGAGCCACAACATCACAACAGCTCCCAGCGAGTAGCAAAACTGAACTGAAATAACGCCATTTTTCACTACTTTTTGCATCTTAGCCAACAGGAAAGGAAGATGGGCCAAAGAACTGATGGGCCAACAAACTGATGGGCCAACTGCTGTACCTCAGCCCTCCCTGCTCCTCCACTGAGGACAGACCAGGGCCACACACCCCTGTGGTCACCAGCAGCCCCTGGCATGATGGGGCAAACACACTCCAGGAAAAAAAATAGTGAAAAAACCACCAACCAAACAACATTTAAAATAAATACTTTGGTACCGAAGTCGAAAGAAAGCTGAAAAGGCAGCAGTCGATCAGTGCTAACTCTGCACTGCCATAACTCACACCAGCAGTGGGCACCCCTGCACATTTTTACCAGCCATAACGTGCTTACTCAGCATCCTGCCCCTGGGCTCCCAGTAACTCTCATCCTGTCTCTGGATAAGGAAAACTGCACTACAGGCATCAGGATTAAAAGCTATCACCGGACTCCTGATGTTAAAGAATCAATGCTAAAAGGATAGTAAAAGCTTCAGCACCAATTACCACTGGCATCCTTTCCAAGTAAAGAATGCATTTCCCGGTCAGAAAAGAACAGTGAGCTGAGCAAGCAGAACATACTTTGTCTACACTGCAGCAAAGCACGACTCAGACTGGCAGGATGCGTTAGCGGGGTGTCGATTCATCCACGCCTGGCAAAGCACGGCCACACTCTAAGCTGGGGCTTCAAATTCCCATCATATATAGCCCCACCTTCCTTTCAATACCCCATCGGTACACACAGGCACCAGAAACGCAGAGGTTAGATTTTTTTAGCTGATACAGAAGCTCTCGTTGGTGTTTCCCCCTAGAGGGTCTTTCCAGATCATGTGCAGTGAGTAACATAGACATGAAACCATTCACAGCAGGGCGGGGGAGTTCAGAGCAGAATCACGCACAGCGGGAGCGTGCGGTTTGCAGCGGTGCCAGGCATTACAGAGGTGGCTGTGCACCAGAGCACTCTGTGCCCCAAGGGCAGTGGGGACACAATACTGCGTGTGGTGTTCCAGAACAGGACAGCAGGACCATGCAACTCATCACGAGACCTGATGTACTGAGCCCAGTCGAAGCTTCGCACATCCCCTCTTCCTGCCTGCAGCAGCAGCCGACAGCAGGTACACAGAAAAACAGTGATGCGGAAACAGAATCTCAGAATCATACAACACTTTGGGTGGGAGGGGACCTTCCAAGCCCATCTGGTCCAACCCCCCTGCAGGGAGCAGGGCCATCTGCAGCTAGAGCAGGGTGCTCAGAGCCCCGGGCAACCTCCCCTGCAATGGTGCCAGGGATGGGGCAGCCACCACCTCTCTGGGCAGCCTGGCACAGCCTCTCACCACCCTCACTCCAACAATTTCTCCTTCTCTCCAGTCTGAATCTCCCTCTCTGAGTTCAAACCATCCCCCCTTGTCCTGTCCCAACAGGCCCTGCTCAAAACTCTGTCCCCATCTTTCTGCCAGGACCCTGGAAGTGCTGCCAGGCCCCCAGAAGGTCTCCCCTTGGGGAGCCTTCTCCTCTGCAGGCTGAACCCCCCCAGCTCTCCCAGCCTGGCTCCCAACAGAGGGGTTCCAGCCCTCCCAGCATCGCTGGGGCTCCTCTGGCCCCGCTCCACCAGGTCCCTGTCTCTGCTGTGCTGAGCACTCCAGAGCTGGCCCCAGCAGTCCAGCTATAAATAGGTCAGCCACACATTCTTCCAAGTACTTACAAGTATTCTCAGAGGTTCAATTTGTGGCCCAGGGACTTCTTAATTTGAGTGTATTTCTTCAGTGATTCAGTGGCATCTCCCCTTGAGAGAATTCCTATTTTACCATTCAAAAGCTTACAGGGCACGAATGCCTTGGTGACGTACAAAGTCTGAAGCAATACGAATAGGTGGAAAGGCACACGTAAACTGAGGATGATGTCAAGGTGAGGGGTAAAGAAAAACCGCACCAGACGTCCCTCACACACCAACCTTTTACATACAAGATTACGAAGAGCGCTGGAACATCAGGGGGCAAGGAGAAGAAAAGACATTTCCTATTTCATACACCGTGCAATGGCATCCTGCAAAGGCACTGACTCAAGACCACGATGTCAGAACACAGGAGGAAACAAGAGGGTCAGGTGTGGGTCACCCACCTACAAGAATGGCCAGAAGGATGATTCAGGGAGCTGCAGGCCTGCCAGCCTGACCTCAGTGCCGGGGAAGATTACAGAGCGGTTCACCTTGGGTGTGCTCACGCAGCACGCTGATGGCAGCTAGAGGATCAGGCCCGGCCAGCATGGGTTCAGGAAAGGAACTGGCTAGACGGTCTCACTCAAAGTGCTGTGATCAACAGCTTGATGTCCAGGTGGACACCCGTGACAAGTGCAGATCCTCAGGGGTCTGTTCTGGGCCCAGTGCTGTTCCACATCTTTACCAGCAACATCAAGAGGTCCCTCAGCAAGCTTGCCGGCGGCACCAGGCTGGGTGGTGCCGTGGACCGACGGGAGGGAAGGGATGGCATCCAGAGGGACCTGGACAGGCTGGAGAAACGGGACAGGGCCAACTGCAGGAGGCTCAACAAGCCAAAGGGCAAGGTCCTGGGCACAATCACAGACTGGGTACAGAGTGGGCTGGGAGGAGCCCCGAAGAGAAGGACTTGGGGGTGCTGATGGACGAGAGGCTCACCATGAGCCGGCAGTGCTCGTGCAGCTCAGAAGGCCAACCATGTTCTGGAATGCATCAGGAGGAGTGTGGCCAGCAGATCAAGAGAGGTGGTCCTCTCCCTCTACTCTGCTCTCGTGAGACCCCACCTCAAATACTGCATCCAGTTCCGGTGTCCCCACCATGAGAGGGACATAGACCTGCACTCGGGTCACAACGACCCCGGGTAACGCTGCAGGCTTGGGGAGGAGTGGCTGGAGGGCTGCCTGGAAGAAGGGGACCTGGATGGTGCTGGTGGATGGCCAGCTGAACATGAGCCAGCAGTGTGCCCAGGTGGCCAGGAAGGCCAAGAGAATCCTGGCCTGTACCAAAAACAGAGTGTCCAGCAAGAGAAGTGATTGTGCCCCTGTACTCAGCACGGGTGAGGCTGCAGCTTTATCACTGGGTTCAGATTTGGGTGCTGCAGGATAAAAACACTGAAATGCTGGAGCAAGTTCAGAGAACAGCAACCAAGCTGCTGAAGGCTCTGGAGAAAATGTCTGATGAGAAGAGGTTGAGGGACCTGGGTTGATTAGTCTAGAAAAGAGAAGGCTGAGAGGAGACCTTATTGCTCTCTACAGCTATCTGAAGAGAGGCTGTAGTGCAGTGGGTGTTGGTCTCTTTTCAGAGGTGACTAGAGACAGGAGAAGCTGGAATGGGCTTAAGTTGCACCAGGAGAAGTTTAGGTTGGATATTAGGAAACATTTCTCCACTGAGAGGGTGGTGAGGCCTTGGCACAGGCTGCCCAGGGAGGGGATGGAGTCACCATCCCTGCAGGGGTTCAGTGAACATCCAGATGTGGCACTTCAGGACATGGGATAGTGGTCCTGACAATATTTAGTAGACAGCTGGACTTGATGATCTTGAAGGTCATTTCCATCCTTAATGATTCTGTGAAAGCAGCAGCACATCGCTCACTTTTACTGGGTGGCAGGAGCATCCCAGCTGCAAGCATAGACAGCAGCTTCAAGGGCATGAGCAACCACCCATTCCAACAACCATTCCTTTCCTGTTAAAACCTACCATACACCCATCCACCAGGAATGAAAACATTCAATTAAAGCTGATACAGATTCTCCAGAAGTGTCCGATTCTCCTCAGAATGTGAATTGGAAACAAATGGAAGGTTCTGGAAATCAAGACATAAGGATTTAAGGTATACTGCTGGGACTTGAACCTCTGTCCTTGAGCAGAGCCCAGCACAACCACAACAAACAGACATTTTCACTGTCAGCTACACCGGTAGAGACCTGACTAAATTATCTTTCAGTTATGTATTCTAACGCTCCTGCATCTTGCAGCCCTGTGCCTCCAGCAAATAATTTTCTGTAGTAAGAGATTTCTATAAGCAAATCTGTTTCTGCAGGACATCGTGGACAGGTACACATTCAGCTGCTCATCCTAAGACTGACAAATTATGTGCATCTCATTCCTGCTGCAAGCAGAGCCCCCAGTCTAGACACGAAGCTCAAGCAGCACTGCTGCAAGGAGGCCAAGCAGTATGATGGTATCCTTCCTTTGCTAGCAGACATTAGAGAAGCACAGAAAAATAGAGGAGATCAAGCTTTCCAACAGCAACGTGGCTCTGCAAAGCAGGATATCACAGTCCTATCCCTTCCAAACCTTTCCATAATACCTCCCCCCTGCGTTAGATGCAACAGCAGTATTAGTGCAACCAAAGGGCTTCCAAGTAACCACCACAGGCTGCTGAGAAGGATCAGTGCGGGAGTAAAATGAGTCCATAGCCGTAAGGCCATGTCTTAGCTCGTGTTTTCAGAAAATGAACAGTCTGAATTCTAGAA
This sequence comes from Todiramphus chloris collaris, assembly GCA_025345505.1. NCBI lineage: Eukaryota > Metazoa > Chordata > Aves > Coraciiformes > Alcedinidae > Todiramphus > Todiramphus chloris. The sequence goes on from JANVCC010010369.1 coordinate 193,722, forward strand.
CGAAGTATAACAGAATGGTGGGGGTTGGAAGGGACCTCTGGAGATCACTGAGTCCAACCCCCCTGCCAGAGCAGGGTCACCCAGGGCAGCCCACACAGGAACAGAGCCAGGGGGGTTGGAAAGTCTCCAGAGAAGGAGACTCCACAGCCTCTCTGGGCAGCCTGGGCCAGGCTCTGCCACCCTCACAACCTCAGTTCTGTGGTAAGCTTTGTGTTCCTTGCCACTGAGCAGAAGAGGCAAGAGCAGGCCCCTGGGAGCTGCAGCAGCGAAGGACTGTGTGACTTCTCGACCTCCCAAGCTGGACGGGCACCAGGCAGAAGGGAGGCTGCTGGAACCAGCTGCTGACCTCGCCTGCTGTCTGTCTCCTCTTCAGGTGAGGAGCAGGCTGGGGCTGCAGATGCCAACGACGTGACCAATGCCACGCAGGAAGGGAAGCCTGCTCCACGATTCAGAGGGAAGGTTCACTGCCTTCAGTGAGCTTGTGGCTTCCCCTCCGAGCTGTGAGGATGCTGCTTGTCACACAGCTGCGTGCACCATCCTGGCACGTGGTGACCTGGTTTCTCTTCTCTACTGGATGACCTTAAACAAGGCAGTTCCAGCTCCCCTTGCCCATGTTTTAGCTGTGCCACTCAGATCATGCGTCTGGCCTCCTTTATGCAACGCTTCAAGATATAAGGGTCAAAGTTCTGTGTAACAGCTGAGCAGCAAGTCACTGGGAACTTAAAAAGTATATTCTTCCTAAAGAAACAATCTCATGATCTCCCAACTGTTGGTACCTCATGAAGTGCACATACTCCCTGTGGTGACTGTATGTAGCTCCAGAAGTACAGTGTTATTAAATACACCATCTTCACACCGGTAACTCCTAATCCTCTTAAAGCACTGTTTTATTGTATTATGTTGCTAGAAATGGAAAAATCTTACAGAACCATTTAGTCTCCTCAGTCCATGTCTCACCAAGCTGGTTTCTGTTTACAGCAAACCTGCTGTGGTTTGTTTTTTGGGTTTTTTTCAATCTATTTCTAAGTCTTCAAGAAGAAAAGGCTTAATAAACCTGTTCTATACCAAAACACTAGTCATTTTGAGTTCTTGATGTTAAGCATCTCCTACTCAAACCTGTGTCAGACCTTTCCTGCCTTTACTTTTGAAAGCTTCAGTCTTCTCTCAATCCTTCAGAGCTCTATACCCAAAGAATCTTGAGACACAGAGTCACTTATTGCTATTTTTAGCTAAACAATGAGCATAAAGGCTTTTACAATTTTCCCTACAATACAAATAAGAACTCTCCAAAGACCATCATATTTCCTCGTCATTTTTATAAAACATGACCAAACCTTTTCTAGTAGGGAGCTGAAAAAACTCTGGACAGGGTTGTCCCCATCTACCTACAGGTAAGATTATCAATCTCTGCTTCAAAAATTGAGGACTATAGGAATAACCTTCAACTTTTAAACAAAAACGTAATACTGCAGACTCTTGGGAAAGCTGTACAAAGATTTTGAGTTTCTACTCCAACTGCTTACAAAAATATGAGTGTTTTGGAGGTAGATGTGAACTATGATGGAGCTAATGATGTCCAATGGGTGTAAGGAAAACTGTTTTGATTTACTTTCACTTTTAAGCATTCTGAAGTCAACAGAGTTAAGTCAAACGCATAAGGAAATTCACAAGAGGAAACACACATGGTATTTTAAAGACTAAAAAAGCAAAAGCATCAGGACAATACATTTAATAACAGCCTTCTTTTGCTAGCTATAAACAGACCACCTCAGTGAGAGGGCAGAAACAGCAGCTCCACAACCCAAACTACAGGCTTCGACTGCTGCCCCCCACACAAAGAAGTCAGCGCTTCTGTATTTGGAGCAACAACCTGCAGACAAAGAACTTGGCATCACATTAGGAATGTATAAAAGAACAATGCTACTTCAGAAAAAACTAAAGTGCCTGGAGAGGAAAGGAGGAACTCGTTCCCAGGCTAGGCAAGTCTTCCTTGGTATTTGGGCAGGGAAGAAGGTAGTGGCTTTAATCATCTCTTCAAAGAACAGTAATAAAAGCGTTGCCTGGGTTTGATTCGCAGAGCAGTTAAACGCACTGCAGCTCAAAGATATCTCCCAAACAGCTTCCGCTATGAACAAAGTACCTGGCACACCTATTCCTGGCTTCCCTGTGTCACTGACTGACATCTGAAGCCAACAAGCAGACAACCAGTAACAGACACTTCCATGGATCTCTCTCTTTCTGAACCTGCTGCCAGCCTTCCCTGGGGAAGCACCGCTCCCGCCCGCCGCAGCAGAGGCTGCTGGGGAACAAGTGACGGGTACTGGCACCTTCTCTTTGGGGTAGGTACCAGCCTGGCTCTCTGTGCCACACAAGGACCTACCTACAAGTGGCTAGTGGGGCCTGGGGCTGCTGGGAGAGAGGTGACCCTCCCAAGTGCTGATCCTAACACTGCCCCACACCCACACAGCTTCTGGTTGTTAACAACGGCCGCTACACTCCGACTATAAAGTTGCTCATGCTCCTTGTTATAACCCAGCAAGGACTCTCGACTGTGAATACCAGTTCCTGAGAAGCATACGTCTTGAAAAGTAAGCATTTTTTTCTAAAATCTGTACTTCTGGGCAACAGAAAAACCAGGACCATCAGACACATCCTGCAATGTTCCTGCACCGAGGTAATTTCCACTGATGGTAACACAAAGCCTGTGTGAAAGGGGGAACACAACAAAGAAATATTTTCAGTAAGCTGCTCAGCAGCAGAAGACTAAACCACGCATTCCTGCAAAGAATAATGAGTGACTACAGTCACCGTATGATCACGTGAAAACTACCATTTTGACATCAAAAGGCAAAAATCTGACTTTTCTTCTTAATATGTTCAAACACTTGAATTTACCTCTGCCACTTCAGTGTTTTTCTCTCCTGATTTGGAAGAAGCTTCATTTCCCTTCTTGTCACCGTGCTGTAAGTAGAGAAAAACAGGTATGTTAGATATTAAGATCTTAAATTAAACCTCCTATGCAGAGAAATTTCCAAACATCTTAGTGCATGTATGATTCCTTTCCCCTACCACAATACAGCAGAAGGGAATGTTTTCCGTTTTCTTTCTCGCTAACGGACAGGGTTTCTAAGTGACCTGCTGGGTAATCTCAAGCAAAACCAGTCAGAATGTCATGATTTCCAGGACAGCATGGGTGACTGCTCTTGTGAAAAATTCTGGGATGTATAGAGCTTATTGCTCATTCCTCACCAGCGCAGCACTCTCTCTGATACTTGCTTTGGGAACGCTGTCAGCCCCGCAGCCTTCAGCAGACACTGGACAGCTCGCAGAGACCGACAGGACATGTGGAACCACAAGCATCCACTCCAACATCTGAACTTTCCTCAGAGGCAGTGAAATGCTCGTTACACCCAGAACTCCTCACCAGGAAGAAAGCTGCTACCACAATTTCTAGATTTCTGATGATGATATACAAAAAATAAAAGGTGTAAGCGTTCAGGAACAGGTGCACATTAGGAAATGCAGTTCTTCCAGGTTCCCCAAACCTCCTGCATCTTTCATTCTCTCCGAGACTTTAAACCTCCTGCTTTCATCCACCCCAGCGTGCAATCCCATTTGCTCCCCAGGGGTCTCAGTGCACAGAAGGACACAGTTTGTTCTGTGTGCACGCCGGCACTCTCTGCACCTCTGAAACACAGAGAGTAAGTTCCCTCTAAAATTCCTTTCCAAAAGCATATTGTTTTATCTTCAGAATTAAGAATAAAATTAAGACAAAGTAAAGTAAAACCCCAGAACTTTTAACAGTAATATAAAAGGCAGCACAATAGAGCTAGCGTAACTTCCCGCAGCAGCTAGGTGTCTGAGAACGGGGATTCGTGTTTGGTTTGGTTTGTTAAGTAAAGACAGGAGATGATTTGAGACCGATTTACTCCCTTCTGTTTTGAGGACTGAGCAGCAGGAGGGGAAGTTTGCTAACCCACTGAAGTAATGAGTTCCTACAGATTTTTCTTTACATGGCTATAGGGAGAAAGTAATGATCCATGTATCGCTGCACTGTCTTCAACAGGAGTGTGTTCAAGCACATCGGCACACAGGCTGGGAAAATACTATGGCAGAATGAACAACTGCAACTAGAAGCAAAAAAAAAAACCCATCACGTCTCTAATCTGTTTCCATTACAGCAGCACACAACAAAAATGTCCAAACCTGCTTTAGACAACCCCTTGTAATTCAAGTTTCTAAAAGGAGTCTGGGCGTCACCAGGACACTTGACAAGTTTTAAAACTGGAAACGCTGTTCTCATATTCCAATTGTGCCTCTTCAGAGGGCAGACGAGCCCCGCAGGTTGTCTTTTCAGGTAGGAGATGAATCAATTCACTGCCCTGTAATAGCACTTCCAGTGCAGAGGCGATTAACCCAGTTATGCCTGCTTTTTACGGCTACAATAAAAGCACACTGCATACACACCATCAAAAGCAACGCCAGTGAGTCTGCTTGTGCTGGCAAAAAGGCAACTCCAGGCCAGCACTGCCCAGGAGCTGCCTCTCCTGCCCAGCAACCTCGTGTTGCGTGGGGCAGGCTCTCCCTGAACAGCCACCCTGGCAGCAGGACACTCAGAGCCAACTGCTACCCGGAACCCAGAATTCTGCTAATGAAGCAAGCACGTCTTTCTGTACATTGTGCGTATTTTATTGCTTTTATTCAATTGCTTCTTCAAATTCAGACATAGCTTTGAAAGCAGCAACACTGATTAAAGCCCAGATTTTGGGGTTTTTCTTCTTTTAACTGAACCAAGTCACAGAATACAGGAGCCTTACTTCCTGCCAAGTCTTACCATGGCCAAACCCAGTGTTACCCTTCCTCCCTAAGTCCATCTCCTCATCTTAGAATCACAGGATGTTTTGGATTGGAAGGGACCTTACAAGACCATCTTGTGCAACCCCCTGCAGGGAGCAGGGCCATCTGCAGCTAGAGCAGGGTGCTCAGAGCCCCGGGCAACCTCCCCTGCAATGGTGCCAGGGATGGGGCAGCCACCACCTCTCTGGGCAGCCTGGCACAGCCTCTCACCACCATCAGTGTCCACAACTTACCCTTCTCTCTGGTCTAAATCTACCCTCCCGGGGTACACCAAGGAAACCTGCACCAGAGAGGACAGGGCATCAACAGGACACCCAGCCCCGGCACTATGGAAGGGGGATACAGTGCATCCCAGCAGGCGGATGGAGCTTGGGGTGTCCCCTCCTGGGTGTCAAGGTTTCTGTGTCTGCCCTCCGTGACATTCCCCCACTGTCCCATCCCCAGCCCAGGCAGCCAGGGACAGGAATGTGCTGCTGGAAGAGCAAGGGTAGGACAAGGGGGCTGGCAGCCACGCTTCCAGCAGAGTATCGACTCTACACCCCTAAGGGGAGAGACCCCAGGGTGGCTTCCCAGGCCGGAGAGGACAAGGAACACACCAGGACAATGAATGTAACTTTGCCACCCTGCAGTTCAAGCTGCAGAGAGACTAAAAGCATGCCATCTTCCCTCCAGAACGCTACGTCAAACAGCAGCCATAATAATGAAACTTTAAGGCTAAATACTGTTTATTTTAACTGCAGGAACAAAGCACGTGCAGCCTAACCAAAGTAATTTTTTTATCCCCTGAGCTGGAGTCAGGCACTGTGTACACATTAAGCGCCAATACTCCCTGGCTTCGGATAACAAGCAGTGAGTACTGCCTTGGACAGCACAACTTCCCTGTGCGCCGTCCGAGAAGACAACGTGGGCTCCCTGAAGAGGTGATGCTGATGATGTGAGAAGGAACCCTGTCTCAGACATGCCCTTCAACACCTCTTTTCTGCTCTGTATTTCACAGAATCATAGAACTGTCAGGGTTGGAAGGGACCTTAAAGATCATCTCATTCCAACCCCCTGCCATGGGCAGGGACCCCTCCCACTAGAGCAGGGTGCTCACAGCCCCAGCCAGCCTGGGCTTCAACACTTCCAAGGATGGGGCTTCCCCCACCTCTCTGGGCAGCCTGTGCCAGTGTCTCACCAGCCTCCTGGGGAAGAAATTCTTCCTAATGTCCAACCTGAATCGACCTCTCTCTAGTTGTAATCCATTCCCTCCAGTCCTGTCCCTGCCCCACAGCCTAACAAGTCCCTGCCCAGCTTTCTTGTAGCCCCCTTCAGATACTGGAAGGCCACAATGAGGTCTCCCCGGAGCCTTCTCTTCTCCAGCCTGAACAACCCCAGCTCTCTCTGTCTGTCCCCAAGCTTTGAACTGTCTAGTAAAAAGAGTAAACAAATAAATGAAGCCAATCATTCAACCTGTTTAACGAGATACTTAGCTCAGGTTTTCCAGCACACTGCATGCACAATGCCCCTTTACACTCCCAAGCAGATGACAGAGCTGGCTTTTCCTCTGGGCACTCTTCCCTTTTGCTGCTCACCATCATCATCACAATGTCAAACACTCACAACCAAAGGCAGGGCACCAGAGCAGCTCCAGCTCTGTCACACGAACTGCAGGCCTACAGCTGGAGTTGCATTTCTAGTTTAACTCATGAGCTAACAGCAATTCCTTACAGCGGTTGTCTCAGAGTATTTTCCAACTTTACTAACTAAAAAACAAAACACAGGAACCCACCCATAATCACGTGCTCACAAAATACGCAAGTACAGGCAAGAAGATTTACCCCAAAATCTTCACCCTGCTCTGCAGTGCACAAAAATGTCACGACGGTATTGTCTTACAGACACACCTTGTAACTTCTGACTCAAGGAGTGTTCATAAACAGGAAAGTAACTGCCCTAGGTGAAAAGCAGGGAGCAAAACACTAACAACTGAGCACGCTGCTGTGTCCTCAGAGCGTGCGCATGCAAAAATCAGACCTCAACACAAGGTCTTGCTTCATGAAATTCCTCCTAAACCTCGGGAGCCTCATCAGCATTAACGAGCGTTTGGTTCAAAGCCACTGTCTCAGAGGACAGCAGTGACAACACACTCAGTAACTGGGTGAGAAGGGAAGTCTTCTTGCAAGATGCTCAGCTGCAGTGAACCAATGCTTCGTAACAGAAATTGAAGGCGATGGAACATTTTGTGCAGACAGGAATCCAAGCGCTGTTTTCTGCTGACACTGGGAAGAGGACAGAGATCTCTGGACACTGCTCAGAAAACTGCCAGATGGAACGAGATGTCAGGAGAACTCCAGTCAGGCCGTGTGAGGAATGGAACAGTGAAACCAACATTCTTACAGCCACCCCCTGACACTTAAACACACCAGCCAGTAAAAACCTTGGTAGAGCAACCAGCGAATTTCTTTTGCGTTTGCTCCTCTCTCTCACCTTTTCTGCTTCACTTAACTCATCCTTGACACCACGAGGTCCCTCCAGCCAGAAACTGCCCTGTGTGACACACGTGCACAGCACAGGAGAGGACTCCAGCCTCATGTGCAGGCCTGCAGGTCCTACTCTGGTGACAACTGTAACAACGGGTTTCCAACAGGGCAAGTGGAGGAGTGGTTTCCTTACCTGGTCACAGGTAGTCATGTTGTCTTAGTATCTTTTCATACCCTGGATTCACTGGCCTAGGACTACCAGGGCCTTTAACATCCATGTCATCACCCCAGGACTATCGGAGGCCTTTAACATCCATGTCATCGCTGAATGCAGACATTCCTAAGCCTTCCTCCTGTTGACTCTGTATCTCCACCACACTGCACCGTGCATTTTGACAGCACACGAGGACTCATACTTGAAAACATTACTAAACATCGATCTGAGCCACACTGAGCAGTTTAGAAGTTCAGTTTAAAATCCAACAGATGTCACACACCTACTCATATACTTGGGAAACGCATTAAAGCGATGTGTTGAAAGTCACCCTACACAATCACAGAATCGTAGAACTGCCAGGGTTGGAAGGGACCTTAAAGCTCCTCCAGCTCCAACCCCCCTGCCAGGGGCAGGGACACCTCCCACTAAATGTATACTTTCTGTAAAACTTTAACAGAAGGCAAACTTTTTTTTCACTGCTCCATAAAGAGACCAACTGTTTCCTCAAAGGAGTAATAAATAAACGGCAAAGAAGATTTTTTTTTTGATGTGGCTGCAGGTTCTTTACAGTAACGAGCAGCGATCTCCATCCAGCCGAACCACAGGGATCCATCGGGCAGCTGTGCTTTCCTCGGGGGGTATCTATCAAGCAAGGGATGGCAATTCCTGGCAACTCCACCAGCTGAGAGCACGTTTCTGACAAAAGGCACAAGGCGGAGTTTTGTCCGAAGCAGCAACGACGCCGAACAAGTTCTGCCTTGCGTCAGAAATCACCATTTCCTGACGGAGCCGTGCACTTGTGTCAACTCGCAGACTTGCCTTGCTCAGAGGATGACAAGCACGGCCAACACGATGAAAACAGCCCGACTTTCAGAGGGAAAAAAGCCCATGGTGGGGCTGTGGAAGCAAGCGCAGCGGGCACCGCGCTCTCGCCCCTCTGACCCGCAACAGCGCTGCACCCGCGATGGGGAACAGCCGCGACTGCCCGCCAGCCACCGCGAAATCCCTTCCTCATCCCTGCCTAAGCCTCGGTGCCGGGGAAGGGAGGGGAGGGGAGGGGAAGGGAGGGGAAGGGAGGGGAGGGGAAGGGAGGCAGCCTCCCTGGCACCCGCCCGCCAGCGCGCTGCCCCCCGCACCCCGACCCGCCGCCCTCCGCGGGCAGCCCGGGCCCGCCAGGCTCGCCCCCCGGGCCCGTATTTACCATGGCGTACCACCACCGGGCGAAGGCCATGGCGCTGCCCCAGCTGCTCCTCACCAGCCGGGCTCCGCTCTCAGCCCGGGCCGCGCCCCAGCAGCCGCCTCCGCCTCCGCCCAGGGCGGCACCCGCCGCCGGGCCCCAGGGCAAGGCGGCCCCGCTGGAGGCCATGGGGCAGCCGTGCCCGCCCCTCTGCCCGCTCAGCCCCCGCCGCTGCCCGCCCCTCTGCCCCTTACCGCGGCGGGGGGCGGCTGCCGCCCGGGCCCGGACTGCGACATGGCGGGGGTCCCGGCGCGGCGGCGGCGGCTACGGGCCGGGGGAAGCGGAGGGGCGGCCGGGCAGGGCTCGCAGAGGTCCCAGGCAGCACCGACGGGCTCGCCCGGACGCCGGTCCCTCCCCTTCCTGCCGGGGCCGGGCCGCGGCCGGGGCCAGGGCCGGGGCTGGGGGGGGGGCAGCGCGGGGAGCGATCGGGGCCCCGCGGGCGGGAACGGGCGGGGAGGGGGCGGCCCCCGGGCCCCCTCGGTCTGCGAGGACCCTCCCGGATCAAGGAGCCTGAGACGTGCGGGCTGCGGGCGGGGAAGGCCGCGCACAGACACTTGAGCTGTCCCCGGGAAAGCCTGAGACGGCCCCGCAATTGGCTCTCGCTGGAGGCCCGTGCGGGGACGGGGGTCAGGAGTGCTGCAGAAAGACCTTGCTCAAGGAAAGGGGGAAAGGGAGAGGCCACCGCGCACACACCCGGGGGGTCTCCCCAGCCGCCCCCCTCTGCCCTGGTCTCCGCACCACACTGGACCCTCTGCACCGATGCCCCAGCCCGCCTGTTCCATACCCCCCTTGGCATGTGCGCCCCCCGACACCAGGCACCGCGTGTCTCGGTAACTCTCCTTGCGGCCTCCCCCAAGCCTATTAAGCCTGCATCTTTCTTAAAGTTCAGAGGTTTACAGATTCATCAAATTCCGGGATCACGACTTGTTTCAGACAACCCTCCCTGAAATCCCAGCCCTAATTAGTTGTCACTGATGATACACTGACACTCAGGCCAGCAAGGTTGTCTCCTTCTGACACTGTAGCATCTTCGTTTGTAAAGACGCCCCTCTAACAGATCTTCTCCGCGTGGCTGTTTCGGTGTCCCAGGGCCGGGTGGAGCTGGGTGGCCGGTGCCTCTGGAACCTCAGCTGGAGCAGGACGACAGGACAGGGACACCATCCTGCCACCAGAATGGCCTCAGTTTTGACATCGGCCGTGTATGCTGTGGGTTGGTGTGGTGCCCGTGATTGTGTCTGGAAGGCTGGAGCATAGCGCGGGGAACCCAGTGAGTTCAACAAGGGCAAGTGTCGGGTGCTGCCCTGGGGAGGAACAACCC